>CM059426.1:49871135-50348635 GCA_030390025.1 Squalus acanthias
TAAAAGTTAACTTGTTAAAGCTCAACTCCTTCCCAAGAAACTGCAAGAAAATAATAGGAAAGAAATACTTGCATTTATATAGCGCCTTTCATGACCTCAGGACGTCCTGAAGCTCTTTACAGCCAATGAAGTACTTTAGAAGTGTAGTCACTATTGTAATGCACGAAACACGGCAGCCAATTTGTGCACAGCAAGATCCCACAAACAGCAATTTGATACTGACCAGATAATCTGGGTTTTTTTTAGTGAGGTTAGTTGAGAGATAAATATTGGCCAGGACACAAGTGAGAACTCCACTGCTCATCTTCAAAATAGTGCAATGGAATCTTTTATGTCCACCTGAGAGGGAAGACGGGGCCTCGGTATAACCTCTCATCTGAAGGATGGCACCTCCAACAATGCAGCACTCCCTCAGTTTTGTGCTCAAGTCTTTGGACTGGGACTTGAAGCCACAACCTTCTGACACAGATGCGAGTGCTACCATTGATCCACGGCTGACACCTAATTCATACGCTACAGCAGAAATGGTCTCTGAAACTGTAATAACATATCTATGCCATATCCAAAATTAATGTAATCAAAACTTATACACTGATGGAGACAGGAAAAGTAATTGTTCTAATCGGGACATCATCTTATCTAAGCTTGAGGTCCTCTATTGATTATATGGAAGCTTCTTCTGGGATCAGGGAAGAAATCTAGCAAAAGGTTTATAAAAGGAGAGATTCAATAATGCCAGGTTTAGGACAAGGTGTGTGAATCGCTCCAGCAGCAGTTTATGGCTGATGATTCATGGCTTGCCTGTCTCACTGCTTGAATAATGCAGCCTGAGATCATCGGCAAACACTGCATTAACATTGCTTAATCTTAAACAGCAGTTTTGTCTCAAATGGGCACCAACACTTCATTTTAGAATTTTACCTCTTAAAATATTTTACACAGTACACATAATACATTGTATAATTAGAATACAAGGAATCAACAGTGCTATGAAATATAAAGCAGTCCTGATGAGAGTGTATATACTTCAATCAACAATTTATTTTTAATAAACTTCATCACCTATAAATGTAAATACACTTTTTTCTCAGCTGGTTGGCACATGCAGAAACTCAACATCATGTTGAAGACTCTCCAAGCAAAGTAATCCGCCTAAAAAAGTATTTCCATTTGTCTGTCATGGAATTCACAGATTCCCGACCAATAGGTGCAGACTCAATATACCTAAGTATAGAGAACTTAGGCACAGGTATAAGGATCCCAATTGTGCATAAGTTCCAGAACTATTCCGAGGTGGATTTGTAGCAAAGAGGAAACAATTACAGGAAGGTAAGACCCTAGCCTTCACCTAGCTGAGGCTAAGCATCCTGGAGGGGGATGTCAGTCTTAATGATGTTTCAACTGATCAAGGGTTGCCTTTCAGAACAGACCCTTCAGTTTCCAAAATCTTTCAAAAGAGACTTTAAACCAAATCCCTTTCTGCCTTCTCAGGTGAATGTAAAAGAATCGAAGAAGAGCAAGGAACCTCCCCTTTGTCCTGGCCAGCATTTATTCCTCATTCAAAATAACTAAAACAAATTGGCCTAGAAATAGGTTGATGCTGCACCTATTTTATTGGCATAAAATGGGCATCAAAGAGTTCCATATGGCGGGTGGCATGCATGCACACATTCCCTGCCAGAACTGCACCGTCTGCCATATTGGTAAAGCCAGATAGGAAGACATCCAGGGCCCGCTCCTGAAATAGGCAGCAATGCCTGTTTGAGGCCCTCAACCAAAATTAGACTGCCCTGAACGCAGCTGGCACCAGGCTAGCTGTGTTTTGGGAAAACATGGTCTACATGTGGCATAACCAGTGTTCCATAAAGGGATTTCTGGAAGCCCGCCACCAAAAAGGTAAGTTTGTTAAAAAATACTTACCTGAATGTGGAACTGGATGGTGCAGGAGTGCTCCTCATGGCTCCACTGCAGTGCCAAAGACTGTTGCTGCCTCCTTCTTGGCCACCTCCCAGTTATCTTCCCCGCATCTTCCAATCGCTTCCACCCCTCTACCAATCGTGGCCCTCCTTATTGATTGGCTCCCCCTCTCTCAATCACCTCTCTCCCTCCTAATCGTTGCTGCCCTCCTCCTGATCAATTCCCGCCCTCCAAATTGATCCCTGTTCAGGATACCTGAGGGTTGCTGCGATGCAGCGGTCCGAAATCTAATGTTGATTCGCCTGCGCCCTGTCTGGGGATGCCCGACATATGTCTGCAGCTTGCCAGTCTCATTTAAACAAGGCCTAAGGCCCAATATCGGGTAGCTTAAACCAGTGGTGGGCAAAATACGCCCCATATCCGGCCCGCCAGTTATATCTATCCAGCCCGCTGGACGGGACAGAAATAGAACGAGAGCAGGAGCTCGAGCTGCACATTAGTCTGAGTCGAGTCATGGCTACTCATCTCTATGACTCTTTTACCGAAGAAAGAGACCAGCGCTGCGTCTTTCCTTTCCTGGTACCCAGAGTACGACGACAGGGGGGTTCTCATCGCCGTCTCAGACACGGGAGTGGATCCCGGAGCACAAGGACTCCAGGTGATGGCACGCAATTGTAGTTCAGGCCTTGCGAAGCCTCAGGCTCCTGTACTCAGCACACTAAAAAGAGAACACCTCTCGCGTCGGAGGCCCCGTAGATTCGAGTCGCTCTGCCAAACAGCCATGTAGCCTTTCAATACAACATATAATCGATCGATCAATCATTTCATTCATTTAGTAATGGAATATTTTACTATTTTACACCACATTTTGTGTATTTAAGATAGTATCTGACCACTATCTGAATTTATGTTCATAAATTATTGGGAGGGTAGAAGTGGGACCGATGATCAACTCTATGAGTTGGCCTGTTTCAAATTTACCAATTTAACATTTTGCTCTCACCCATGACTGTTAGTGGGGTTATTCACTCTTGCACAATTATTCACTTGTTTTAATTAGCATAGTGGAGGCATAACTAATTGGACCCAGCTATATTGGACATTGCATTCACTGTTTTTAATTTTAATAGTAGCTGTTGTTAACACAATTCATTTTATCTGTGCGGCAATGTTCCCTCTAATTTTTTTATCGTGCGCGGTCCCTTTAAATTTGCTGCGCAGTATCTCTTCCAGCGGCAGGAGCTGGTGAGCAGCCTGCGCGGGACCTCGCGATTGGTGTGTGACCACATGGCTGCGCACCTTAGTTGTGCAGCCCTCAACAGCTCACCAGAACTTTTTAAGTGGCCCTCCAGCCCAAATAATTGCCCACCCCTAGCTTAAACACACAATCCTCTGACTCAGAGATGAGAGAGCTACCAACACAACCAAGCTAACTTTTAAGATTAATTCTCTGCTTCAGGCTTTGATTTCCAATTGATATTTGAGGCAGTTATCACCCTATATTCTTACAAATTGTGTTCAAAAAACAAAAGGAAAGGCAATGTGATGTGCATATTCTGCTACTCTTCTTGCACAAGCACTAACACCAAAAGCTAGGACACATACACAAGGCACACGTTTAAATATGTTTAAAAGCTGTACAATCCACTCCATTCCACACATGTGCAAAACAGTAGATTTATGCACACACAACTGCACCTTCTGAGTGTTAAGAACATTTTGGGTATTCTATATTTGGAAGGACCTAACGCTTGTTTAACTTTAGAACAAATGAATTATAGCAATGTTCCATTTGACATGGCGTTTGGGATTAGTGCCAATTTAACTTGTTTTAAAGAACTTCACAGCCTACATTTTCTGAGTATGTGCTGACAGTGATGAGGATCCTCATTCCCCAGCCAGTGCATTTTGAAAATCTCAGACAACATATCCCCAATTTTCCTTTAATGCTTTGAGGACAGGCAACATTCCCCATTGTCCACACACAGTTGGAAAAGTACCCCCTATATTTCAGCCAGATATGGATTAGCAATAACCTTTGATAAAAGGTGCAAGCCCTAAATTTTCTCTCAGATGATACTCAGCTGAGTAGGACTTCTGCCTGCCCATTATTTGTGCCACTTGATCCCTGAACACTTTGCAGGGTCAGGAGTATTTACATATTTCAGGTGGACACCATTTATGGCCCAACATAGCATGCCCACCTCAGGTAGGGGGTAAAAAGTCACTTTGGGAATTGTGACAGCCTCTGGCTGTGCTGCAGGATCAATTTTTTTTTAAGTGCCTCATTTGTGAATAGGCAAGTTGCTCTGTGCTCTGTGATCCAATGCAGTCGGGAAATCAGCCAGTTAAAGTTTAAATGCCACCCCAACCTCCTCAGCTGCACTGGATGCTGGGGACAAACAGACATCCCTTGAGCCCTCAAGTGGCAAGAAGTACATCATATATCATGATCTTGCCTCTTGTCATAATACACCAACTATTATTATGCATGAAGGGGATTGACAGGGTAGATGCTGAGAGGTTGTTTCCCCTGGCTGGAGTGTTTAGAGCTAGGGAGCATAGTCTCAGGATAAGGAGTCGGCCATTTAAGACTGAGATGAGGAGGAATTTCTTCACTCAGAGGGTTGTAAATCTTTGGAATTCTCTGCCCCAGAGGGCTGTGAATGCTGAGTCTTTCAGTATATTCAAGGCTGAGATAGATAGATTTTTGGACTCTCAGGGAATCAAGGAATATGGAGATCGGGCGGGAAAGTGGAGTTGAGGTCAATGATCAGCCATGATCTTATTGAATGGCAGAGCAGGCTCGAGGGGCCATATGGCCTACTCCTGCTCCTATTTCTTATGTTCTTATAACTAGGGTTCTAGCCCAATTTACACCCCGGCCCACCTAGTTTACTGGGTTTTTACACCAATTTGCTAGAAGAACGTCGGGACCACAGAATATTTAATTATAATGGGCTGGATTTTCCGATTGGAGGCGGGTTGGCGTCAGGAATGTCAGTCGGCGGGTTCCGGTCCTGCTCCCGGCTCCAGCCGGTCTGCTGACACAATTCTCTGTTGATTGGGCTCATTAAGCCCGCCGTGCGCGTTACCCGACCTCATCACAAGGTCTGGGTCTGCTGAGCTGCTCCGATGATGCGTTTCCTGCTGGTGTATTTATTTAAGGGGGCCGTGTCCCCATTCGCTCTCACTTCATTTTTGATGCTCCTGAGTGCTGATGCTGTCAACGATGTCTGCAGAGAGACTAAAGGCTGCTCCCCGCTTCAACAATGACCCCCTCCATGCTCTTGTGGAGGGAGTCAGAGGATGTAGGAAGGCACGGCGATGTTTGCGCCGCTCGCGAAATTAACTAGACATTTTGCAGCGGCGCTAAACACTACCGCCACGATCTCCTGTGCCGGCAGATCGTGAAGTCAGTCGAGTGCGCAACGCCCCGGTAGCGCCCCAAGCGGATATTGAGTGGCGCCCCCTGCCTTACCGCCTGCTGCTAGCAATGACAGGTTGAGGGGAGCGTTTTGCAGTCAGGAAGGGACTGGGGGAGCGCTATTTAAAGGTGACCGCTTCCTGCCTTTTATTGTTGGTGACATTTTTGAACCACGCATTCTGAGAGAGAGAGAGAGAGACTTCTGGAGAGATTCAACGCTGTGTGAAGGAGTTTTGGGTGCTGAGCAGCACTTTGCAGGTTCATTTTGATTTGCCCTTCCTTTCATTGTTCTTTCCAGAAGATTTGATGTACAGGTCTCTCCAGGCCGAGATTCAAGGCTGCAATGAGCAGGATGTGGATGGAAAGCAAGATCAACCCTCCCCTTTAAGAACTGGCCGGCGCCATTGTGTGTGTGTTCCATTGCTGACTGACATCACATGAGCTTCGCCAGCGCTCTGAGGTAGCGCCTCGCTCCTCGGCCTTTGCGCCTTAAGACAGGTGTGAAGCCCCTGATTTAGCGCTCCAATCATCTCCAGGGGTGATAAAAGTCAAGTTTGCAGTCGGAGGCGATAATTAGCGCCAGGCGCTAATTTTTGCGCCCGGCCGATAATTGCGCCCCAAATGGGGCGATACTGAATTTCTCCCCCTAAGTGTCTTAAATCCCTCACCCCCTCACTTGGTGTCGGGGCTGTTGTGAAAATGCAGACCCGACACTTTGGAAAATCACACGGAGGCATGACCGTGGTGGGTTTCCAACCCGCTGTCAATCATTTTGAATTTAACAGCTGACCCGCCTCCAAATCCGCCCTCTGAGCACCGGCAAAATCACGGCCAATGTGTACCATTGAAATTATTAAAAATTGTATCATTTATATATAATGTCAGCTACTGACAGATCTAGTTGTAAATTACTCTTACTACTTCAAGTCGCCAGCAATCTGTGCAAATGATATTAGTGCTGTTTGTTCTGATTTTTTGAAAACAACATTTTCAACTGGAAAAAAATTGTGGTTCATGCCTTTCATGCTTCTCTTTCAGTGGCTGGTGTTTCAAGATGAACTGACTTTCTTTTTGCTAAGTGAGTGTGAATAGCCTATTTTCCTGATTTTGTTCAGGACAAGCATAACACTCAGACAACAGTACCGAGCCAATACTGATTTTATAATTGTTAATGGCAGAGCTTCTCTGATTCTTTGTCAAATGTTGCAGCCCATAATAGTATGGTAATGTCAGCCTTGGCTCAGTAAGTACATTGTTGCTTCAGATTCAGAAGGCCTCGGATTTAAGCCACACTCCAGAGACTTGAGCACATAGGCTGATACTTCAGTGCAGTACAGAGGGAGTGCTGCACTTTCAGAAGTAGCATCTTTTGGATGAGACGTAAGCCGAGGCCCCATTTGCCTTCTCAGGTGGGTGTAAAAGATCCCATGGCAATATTTGAAGAGCCGGGGTGTTCTCATGATGTCCTGGTGAACATTTATCCCTCAACCAACATCACTAAAACAGAGTATCTTATTATTTATCTCATTTAACTGTTTGTAGGATCTTGCTGTGTGCAAATTGGCTGCCACATTTGCCCACATTACAACAGTGACTACAGTTCAAAATTAATTAATTAGCTGTGTAGTGCTTTGGGATATCCTGAGGACATGAAAAACTCTATATAAATCGAAGTTCTTTATTTCTATGATGTTGCGTTACATGTGACTAAATGTTGCACTCCATGATAGCATCATGCTGTGATACATTCTTTCACTAAAAAGCATATGTAAAGATCTCTTGAATCATAAATTGAAAAGTTGTATGATTGGACAATATGATTGTGCTCTCCCCATTTTTACCACTGCACAAAGGATGTTAGTACCATATCAACATGAAACGTACAAGTCTCAAACCAAATATACCTGTAAATTCTTCAAAGACATGAAACTGAAAATAGGGCTTTGATGTAGATTTAGATAGCTCAGCAACACCATGACAAACACCTTATTCTCTCCATGTAGTTGTTGATCTTAAATTATTGATATTAGAATAATTATTTATTGATCAGAAACAAAGCATTATAACTGGTTCTTATGTTTCATTCTTCAGTTCTGAAGAAGATTTCCAAAACACTATCCTATCTTATCTCTCTACAGGTGCTGATTGACCTGCTGTGTGTTTCCAATATTTTTTGTTTCTGTTTCAGGTGTGTTAGCATATGTTTGCTTTATTTTTGCTCAGTTGTTATAATGTTTTAGTTTACAATATGCGAAAAATCTTACATCTGCGTGCACTTCTGGCAACTTTTGACATCTGCGCACATTTGCTGTCGACTTTTCCATTACAAATTCCTATGTCCACATTTATAATGGGAACTGGCTATGTAACTTTGTCACAATAATTACACGAATACAAAAGCAAGATACTGCGGATGCTGGCAATCTGAAATAAAAACAGGAAATGCTGGAAATACTCAGCAGGGCAGGCAGCATCTGTGGAGAGAGAAACAGAGCTAACATTTCAGGTCGTACTTGCTTAAAACCTGTTACATCTCTAACTTTTTCCGGTTCTGATGTAAGGCCATCGACCTGAAACATTAACCCTGTTTCTCTCTCCACAGATGCTGAGTATTTCCAGCATTTTCTGTTTTTATTTCATTACAATTACACCTCAGTGGAGGTATGGCAGCTGCGGTCAGCTTGAAGCATAGACGAACCAATGTCAAAGTTTAGAGACAGTTATGGAGTGTGAGCGAGTTCAGTAGCTGTTTGAGGGGCAGAGCAGCAGTGGGTGCACTGCTGGAGGTTTTCCAGCAGTAAATGGATAGCCAAAGAGGCATGGAGAGTTGACCGTGAGCCAGCATAAATTGATACAGGGTTCCAGCAGAGGTGAGTTGTGGTCACAGTGATTAGTAGTGCACACCAGCGGATCCAGTGTACCAGTAAAAAGAAAAAAAGAAAGACTTGCATTTATATAGCACCTTTCATGACCACCGGACGTCCCAGTAGAGGAATGAGAAACAGTGGGAGTGAAACCCAAGAGCTGAGAGCAGTAAAGCCCAGGGAGCCACGAGATGGTGAAAGGTAAATCCACAGGATCAATGTAAATGACGGAGTTGGTCCGAGAAACAGCTGTAGGGAGGTGAGGAACACACAAGATCAGGAGCAGCAGTGGGAGCTTGAAGAGATGGTCACAGGCAGTCCAACGAAGGGTGGCGAAGGAATTCTGAAGGATGAGTGGAGTCAGTGGAAATAGGAAGCAAGTGGAAAGTGGCAAAGCGAAGATTATTCAGTCGCAATGGAAAATAATCCAGAGCAGGATGGGAACCAGCAGGAGAAGATCAGAGCTAGCTCAGCGTAGAGTGAAACATTCCTGGCAGGGAAACAGTAAACTGAGGACACAGGAGCAGGCTAGATACTAGAATAGAAGTAGGCCAGCAGAGAATACAGTCTCCGTAGAAAGCAGCAGATAAATGAACTTTGGCCCAGGAGAAGGTGGGTTTCTGTCCAGGACCCACACAGCAATAAAGTACAGCTGAGAACCCAGCCGTGCATTGAAGTACAGTCAGAAGCTCAGCAGGTAACAGCAGCAGATGGGGGATAGGCTGTAAGCTAGAAAAGGTTACCTTAAACCTTGAAGTGACTGAGTTTCAGATCAGCTCACGGCAGACAAGTCTTACAGTATAGTCCAGTGGAACTGGATAGTCCTGATGGCAGAGGAACTCAGGAGCCCAGGAAATCAAATTTGAGCAGAGCTCCAGCCATTGAGAAGAGCTCAGTAAAAACACAGAACAAGCAGATTTGGGGGATGGGCTATGCAATATGCTCTGTACAGTTTGCTTTAAAATTGTAGCTTGAATTTGTAATTTAGGCTAAGATGCACCCACTATTAGGGCCAGGGGATCTTAAGCACTGGAGGAGAGGAGATTGGAGGAAAAAGGGCAATGGATAGCAATGGATGGCCATGGATAGAGTTGCAATGGAAAGGATCTCAATTCAGGAGCTGTCAGCACAACAGTCTTCTTAACACCAACATCGCCAACATTACGGCACATCCTAGCTTTGCATTGCATTTTCCAAGATAGTCTTGGCCTTGTGGGGGCCTGCACACCCCAAAGAAGGCCATTGGTATAAAAGGGACATGGCAAGGGAGGAATTCCTAATTCCCCGACCCTTAGAGGGATATGACAAGAGTCAGGAGAGGTATGCGTGGTGAGACCAGGTGCCCCTATTGGCAGAATAGCAGAATAGGGACCTGTCTGGGGATCCATGCCAAGATTATGTTCTGAATCACTGAAGATTTCCAATTTTTAGAAAATATTTTAAAGTGCCCTCTTTTGTATAAGGATGGAGGGAGAGAGCAGGGATGTCCCCCCCACCCCACCCACCTCCAGCTCAGTCCTTCTCCACTGCATTTTTTCCAGCCCTTTAACATTCCAAGTGCCCTAGTTGCGCTTCTATTGGTGCAGGCAGTCACAATTTTATGCAAATCAGGAGACCTTCCCCCTGACCAAACAAAGTCCGCCAAACATTGTCAGAGTCAGCAGTAGAGGTCCTAGGTGAAAGCATCCCAGCACCTACTCTGGGATGCGCCCACCATGGATTTTTAGTGTCTAGGTTTTTATGATTATATTTTGAAGATCTAAAGGTGTTACTGGTGCCGATATTAGTGCACAAATGTTTGTATGACATCAAAATAGAAGGATAGTAGAATATCGTAATAGTGCATTAAGCATTCACCCACTAATATTGTAAACAGCATTTTGTAAGCTTAAATGATGTTTTTCTACAATTCCAAAGAACATCTTATTCACAAGAATAATATAAATTGAAGTTCTAAATATGCTATCCTACATGTTCTTCCATCTCTTTGCATTTTTACTGTGCTGGAATTAAGACTCAATGAACATCTGCTACTGTGAAATGTTGCTGTGCAGTGAATACACTTCAAAATAACGTATTGGATGTGAAGTGTTAATAGTTGTTCTGAGGTGCTATATATAGCACTATATAAAATGAAACCTCTTTCTTCCTCTCTTTCTTGTTCATTATTTTCCAGGAAAGCTGGAGACTGGAGGCTATTTCTCAGCTTAGGGTTGTTCATGCAAGTAATTGCTGTGACAGAAAATGGTAACCATAGGGCTCGATTTCCCCAGCCCCAAGGAGGCGGGTTTGGTGGCGTGCGAGTTGTTAAAATCGGCAAAACTGGCGGGCGGGCCCGTTCCTGCCTCCATCCCGCCTCCGAGCAATTTTCCCAAGTGCGTGTTTTCTGACCCGCTTTCCATCCCGCCTCCAAGAGGCGGGATAGGCCCTTAAGGCCCTTAACAACCACTTAATTGCCTCTATAATCCCATTTTGAGAGGCCTTTCTGATTTTAACACATTTGCCCCATCCTACATGCCTCCTATGAAACACGCCAGGTAATCCTGGCGGCCTCATTAGTGGATTGCTTACAAACAGCTGCAGCTCCGCCATTACAAAGGAGTTTTCACCGATGATCATTTGCAGGTGGCAGAACTTTTTTGTCTCAGGTCTGGGGGAACTTTTAGCAGGCATACTCAGTGTTGTGGAAGTTTGGAGCCTGACACCCATTTCCAGTGTGACCTCCTGGGAAACCCCTCTCCCCACCTTGACTAAGCGCTTCCTCAACTGAGGCATATACCAGAAGCATGGCGACCATTTAATTCCTTTCCTCCTGGACATCAGATTCAGATGAAGACCAGCCTGCGGCAGCAACAGAATCCTGAACAACAGCAGCACCAACAGCAGGAGCATCAACAGGAGCGCCAAGCTGCTAGTCACCCACCTGAAGATGCACAGGCCAGAAGTCGCCAGAGCACGACCATATTGCTGCCCGGGATGCAAGGGATGCACTCATGTTGGTCACATTTGCTTAGCCTGCACAATCAAACAGTTTAGCCTCGCACCTTCTTACCAGAGCATCGACAATGGACAAGAACCTGCGGATTCCTCTCACTCTGACCACCATGCTGACAATTGCAAGTCGCCCTAAGCCCTCAATGTGGAAGTCCCATTAGCGAAATGACACACGCCACAACTGCAACAGTTTGCCATCAGAATTTTTTATGACAATAAGCAACCGATGGCTTCTCAAAATTAAACACAACATTACATCCAAGTGACAACCCTTGTGACTATTTGTGCATTATCTTCCTCTTACACGTGCTCCTACATGGTGCTTCCCCTGTGGCTTCAGCAGATGTGGAGGCCCCTTGCTCACTTTCTTGCTGCTCCTGTCTCGACACCTTTGGCGTGCGTCCTCTGGGGTTGCGAACCTGTGAGGGCTCGGCAACAGTCTGCTGCTCCTGCGGCTGTGCAGGGGTTGAGACGCCGATCTCAGTTGGGTGGGGACTCTGGTGGGGCTCTGACCGAGGGCTCTGCGGTGGCATGGTTGTGTGAGCGCTTGGAGAGAAGCCCCCACTTCCTTGTTGTATGCCACCAACATCGCTCTCATGGGTCAGCCCCACTTCAGAGCTAGCAAGTGGCTGGACAGCACCTTGCTGCACTGCAGGGGGGCCATGAGGACCTGTTTCTGCACTGGAAGTCCTACTCCAGAGGACTTGCATGAAGGTCTGGTTTGTTTGCTCAATAGCTGACCATCGCTCGTCAAGAGATGTCAGTCTATTCTGAACAATTACCATGTTTTCCATACCCTGGCGACTAAGCTCCTCCATGGACGTAGCCATCCTCTCCTCTACCGTAGCCATCCTCTCCTCTACGGTAGCCAGCCTTATCATGGAGGTAGCCATCCTTTCCATCGAGGTTGCCATCCTTTCCGCGGTGATGTGTTCATGCGCCAATGCCTCCACAAAGGCTCTGCTCATGTTAGTGATGGACTCCTCCATTCGCTCCACACTCGCAGCGATCCTGGAGACAAAACCTGCCAGAGACTCCTACACCTCTTCCTGGAGTTCCAGCACCGCTCTCCTTCTGGATGGACCCGGAGGCACAGGGTCGACATGCAGCTGAGCCGAGCTGGGAGAGTCCTGCGCCCTCCGACGAGGGCTCTCCACTGCTGTCCCTGTCTCCACCATCTGCTGATGCTCACTTGTGAGCTGTGATCCACCAGGTGACAACACTACTCTATCTCACGAAGGTCCCACCGAGGTATGAGTGTCTGCGCTGGTGCTGGGTGCTCTGAATTCTGCTGACGCTGTGCCCTCAGAGGTTGCAGCTTCCTCTGAGGAGTCTGGAAGCTCAGGCTCTTCCTCCTGGACAGTGGGGACGGGGGATCTTGATGGTCCTGTGGGGGAGTAAAGGAAAGAGTTAGCGATGTGAGGTCAAGGTTACATGAATATTGAAAAGTGCAGATGATCATAAGTCAATCTGTTAGAGCATCAGATTCATTATCAGTGACTCATGCAATGTCAATGAGAGAGATGCCAAACTATTCTGTCACCAGCTTGCTGTGATGCGCCCGTCTGTCCATCCCCCACTTGGGAATCCTCCTCGATTCCGGCGATCTCCAGGGCCGCCTCCTCCCAGGGGGTGAGCTGGGCTACTGAGGGTGGCCCTCCTCTGGTCATGGCTCTTTCCCTCTTATTGCGGGCTCTCTTTTCTGCAATGAGGGACACAAGTGGAGTTTGAGTGAGAATGAAGGAGTGAGTGTAGAGAATCCATAGCATAGATGCTTAGAAGGATACAAAGGACCCTCCCTGTGTGCTGAAAGTTGTCGTTGTCATGGCATCACAGTGATAGGGAGTGTGAGGGCTGCATGGTTGAATAGTTAAGTGAATGTGACCTTAGAGAGAGAGGGAATGGGTAAGGGTGCAGGCGTGTAAGTGTCAAGTGGAATGTGGAGGAAGAGGTTGGCAAAGCAGAGTGCTGGTGAGGAGAGGCGATGGGGATCAGATTGAGGGTGATGGGAAAGTCATACTCACTTTTCCTGTTCAGAGAAGATCATGAAACCTCTTCCTGCATTGCAGCCAGGTTCTGCGGCTCAGTGAAATGGAGTTGACCTCCTGGGCCACTTGCAGCCACACAACTTTTGTCTGCTGGGGTGGCTTTTTTTCTCCCTGAGGAAGTGAACAGCAGCTCCTTCCTGGATCTCGCTCCCTCCACCAGAGCTTGGAGGGAGGGCTCATCGAAGCGTGGAGCACACTTTGGTCTACTGCTGGACATAGTTGATGAAGAAGGTGAAGACAGCAATGGCCATAAAGGTTGCAATCTCCAGAAGAAGCAAGGCTGCTTGCAGGCCTTAAATCCAGCAGCATTGATGATGTCATCGGAGGCGACTTTCTGTCTGAAAAAACTCATTGGGCCAGGGGTTCCCACACGCAGGAAATCAATTGGCCAATTAGGGGAAAATCCCACTTTTTCAGCACTTCAATTAGGAGTCGGGGCCCTGGCACGATTTCCACCTGACACGCTTCAGCCCGCGCACACTGACAAAATCCAGCCCATACTGTACGATCCCAAGTTAGTGCTCCCCCACTCCACCCCCTTAACCAGAGTGTATTGTGAATGGTTACTTGTACAACAGGTACCTTTAAAGTTTAAAGTACTTTCAGGTTCCCAAGGAAGAAAAGGGAAAGTGGCTGATGTAATACATTTTTGGCCCAGTCAGGGGTGAGAGAGTTGACATTCCTCTGCGAAGGAATTGTACATTTAAACTTTGTTATGTAGTAGCTCCATGTTACAATCTGCTTAAACCTAACCACCCATTGTAACATAAGAACATAAGAAATAGGAGCAGGAATATTCCACTTGGCCCCTCAAGCCTGCTCCGCCATTCAATAAGATCATGGCTGATCTTGGGCTCCAAGCCACTTCCCCGCCCGCTCCCCATAACCCTTCGCTCCCATATCTTGCAAAAAATTGTCTATCTCCACCTTAAATGTATTTAATGACCCAGCCTCCACAGCTCTCTGGGGCAGAGAATTCCACAGATTTACGACCCTCTGAGAGAAGAAATTCCTCTTCATCTTAGTTCTAAAAGGGCGACACTTTATTCTAAAACTGTGCCCCCGCGTTCTAGATATCCCCATGAGGGAAAACATCCTCTCTGCATCTACCTTGTCGTGCCCCCTCAGTGTCTTATATGTTTCAATAAGATCACCTCTCATTCTTCTAAATTCCAATGAGTATAGGCCCAACCTGCTCAACCTTTCCTCATAAGTCAACTCCCTCATCTCTGGAATTAACCTATTGAATCATCTCTGAACTGCCTCCAATGCAAGTATATCCTTCCTTAAATAAGGAGACCAAAACTGTATGCAGTACTCAAGGTGTGGTCTCAGCAATACCCTGTACAGTTGTAGCAGGACTTCCCTGCTTTTATACTCCAACCCCTTTGAAATAAAGGCCAACATTCCATTTGCCTTTTTGATTACTTGCTGTACCTGCATGCTAACTTTTTGTGTTTCATGCACAAGGACCCCCAGGTCCCTCTGAACTGTAGCATTTTGTAATCTCTCTCCACTTAAATAATAATTTGCTTTTTTATTTTTCCTGCCAAAGTGTATAACCTCGCACTTTCCCACATTATATTCCATCTGCCAAATGTTTTCCCACTCACTTAGCCTGTCTATATCCCTTTGCAGGTTCTCTGAGTCCTCTGCACAACTTGCTTTCCCACCCATCTTTGTATCATCTGCAAACTTGGCTACATTACACTCGGTCCCTTCATCCAAGTCATTAATGTAGATTGTAAATAGTTGAGGCCCCAGCACCGATCCCTGTGGCACCCCACTAGTTACCGTTTGCCAACCGGAAAATGACCCATTTATCCCGACTCTCTGCTTTCTGTTAGTTAGCCAATTCTCTATCCATGCTAATATATTACCCCCAATTCCGTGAGCTCTTATCTTATGCAGTAACCTTTTATGTGGCACCTTATCGAATGCCTTCTGGAAATCCAAATACACCACATCCACTGGTTCACCTTTGTCCACCCTGCTCGTTACCACCTCAAAGAACTCCAGCAAGTTTATTAAACATGATTTTCCTTTCATAAAACCATGCTGACTCTGCTTGACTGCATTATGATTTTCCAAATGCTCTGCTATTGCTTCCTTAATGAAGGACTCCAGCATTTTCCCAATGACAGATGTTAGGCTAACTGGTCTATAGTTTCCTGCTTTCTGTCTCCCTCCTTTCTTAAATGGGGGTGTTACATTTGTGGTTTTCCAATCCGCTGGGACCTCTCCAGAGTCCAAGGAATTTTGGTATATTGCAACCAATGCATCCACTATCTCTGCAGCCACTTCTTTTAAGACCCTGGGATGCAGGCCATCTGGTCCAGGGGACTTGTCATCTTTTAGTCCCATTATTTTACCAAGTACTATTTCCTTAGTGATAGTGATTATCTTTAGTTCCCCCTCCCTGTGGTCCCTTGATTATCCATTATTGGGATGTTGTTCATGTCTTCTACCGTGAAGACAGATACAAAATATTTGTTCAGAGTCTCTGCCATTTCCCCGTTCCCCATTATTAATTCCCCAGTCTCATCCTCTAAGAGACCAAAATTTACTTTAACTATCCTCTTCCTTTTTATATACCTGTAGAAGCTCTTACTATCTGTTTTAATGTTTCTTGCCAGTTTACTCTCATAATTCATCTTCTCTCTCTTTATTATTTTTTCAGTCATCCTTTGCTGGTTTTTTTAAACTTCCCAATCCTCTGGTCTCCCACCAATCTTGGCAACATTGTATACCTTCGTTTTCAATTTGATACCATCCTTTACTTCCTTAGTTAGCCACGGATGGTGCTCCCAATGAATTATATAAAATCAAAACTGTAAAGAAAAAAAGAATAGTAAATTTGAGTTGGAGATTATGATGTAGATGTAATTGTATGCAATGTGCTCTTTCACACAGAAAACCACTCTAGGGTTGGAATTCCATTGAGTGCTATTTTTTAATGCACTAATTGTGTAAAGTTTCTATTTATGCTATTTTATAAGAACATAAGAACATAAGAATTATGAGCAGGAGTAGGTCATACGGCCCTTTGAGCCTGCTCCACCATTGAATAAGATCATGTCTGATCTTCGACGTCAACTCCACTTTCCTGCCCTATCCCCATATCCCTTGATTCTCCTAGAGTCCAAAAATCTATCTATCTCAGCCTTGGATATACTCAAAAAGTCAGCATCCACAGCCCTTTGGGGTAGAGAATTCCAAAGATTCACAACCCTCTGAGTGAAGAAATTCTTCCTCATCTCAGTCTTAAATGGCCTACCCCTTATCCTGAGACCATGCCCCCTAGTTCTAGACTCTCCAGTCAGGGGAAACAACCTCTCAGCATCTACCCTGTCAATCCCCCTCAGAATCTTATATGTCTCAATGAGATCACCTCTCATTCTTCTAAACTCCAGAGAGTACAGGCCCAATCAACTCAATCTTTCCTCAATGGACAACCCTCTCATCCCAGGGATCAATCTAGTGAACCTTCGTTGCACCACCTCTAAGGCATAAGAACATAAGAAATAGGAGCAGGAGTTAGCCATTTGGCCCTTCGAGCCTGCTCCGCCATTCAACAAGATCATGGCTGATCTTCTACCTCAGAAGTCCAATCCAAAATTAGGGTCCTAAATCTAAACAAAAAAAACTACGAAGGTATGAGGAGTGAGTTGGCTATGATAGATTGGGGAGCTTCATTAAAAGGCATGATGGTGGATAGGCAATGGCTAACATTTAAGGAACGAATGCATGAATTGCAACAGTTATACATTCCTTTCTGGTGCAAAAACACAAAAGGAAAAGTGGCCCAACCATGGCTAACAAAAGAAATTAAGGATAGTATTAGATCCAAAGAGGAGTCATATAAAGTTGCCAGAAAAAGTAGCAAGCCTGAGGATTGGAAGCAGTTTAGAGTTCAGCAAAAAAGGACCACGAGATTGATTAAGAGGGGAAAAATAGAGTATGAGAGTAAACTTGCAAGGAACATAAAAGCGGACTGTATAAGCTTCTACAAGTATGTAAAAAGAAAAAGATTAGTGAAGACAAATGTAGGTCCCTTACAGTCAGAAACGGGAGAATTTATAATGGGGAACAAGGAAATGGCAGAGCAATTAAACAAATACTTTGGTTCTGTCTTCACGGAAGAGGATACAAATAACTTCCCAGAAATGCTAGGGAACCAAGGGTCTAGTGAGAAGGAGGAATTAAAGGAAATTAGTAATCGTAAGAAAATAGTGCTGGAGAAATTAATGGGACTGAAAGCCGATAAATCCCCAGGGCCTGATAATCTGCATCCCAGAGTACTAAAAGAGGTAGCCATTTAAACAGTGGATGCATTGGTTGTCATCTTCCAAAATTCTATAGATTATGGAACAGTTCCTGCAGATTGGAGGGTGGCAAATGTAACCCCACCATTTAAAAAAGGAGGGAGAGAGAAAACCAGTAACTACAGACCGGTTAGCCTAACATCAGTATTAGGGAAAATGCTAGCGTCTATTATAAAGGATGTGATAACAGGACACTGAGAAAATATCAACGGGATTAGACAAAGTCAACATGGATTTATGAAAGGAAAATCGTGTTTTTTGAGGATATAACTGGTAGAATAGATAAGGGAGAATCAGTGGATGTGGTGTATTTGGATTTTCAGATGGCTTTTGATAAAGTCCCACATAAGAGGTTAGTGTGCAAAATTAAAGCACATGGGATTGGGGGTAATATAGTGGCATGTATTGAAAATTGGTTAACAGACAGGAAACAGAGAGTAGGAATAAATGGGTCTTTTTCGGGGTGGCAGGCGGTGACTAGTGGGGTACCGCAGGGATCAGTGCTTGGGCCCCAACTATTCACAAAGCAATGATTTGGATGAGGGAACCAAATGTAATATTTCCAAGTTTGCTGACAACACCAAACTAGGTGGGATTGTGCGTTGTGAGGAGGATGCAAAGAGGCTTCAAGGCGATTTAGACAAGTTGAGTGAGTGGGCAAATACATAGCAGATGCAGTATAACGTGGATGAATGTGAATTTATCCAGCTCGGTAGGAAAAACAGAAAGGCAGAGTATTATTTAAAATAGATTGGGAAATGTTGGTGTACAAATGGACCTGGGCGTCCTTGTACACCAGTCACTGAAAGCAAACATGCAGGTGCAGCAAGCAGTTTGGAAGGCAAATGGTATGTTGGCCTTCATTGCAAGAGGATTTGAGTACAGGAGCAAGGATGTCTTACTGCAGTTGTACAGGGCCTTGGTGAGACCACACCTGGAGTACTGTGTGCAGTTTTGGTCTCCTTACCTAAGAAAGAATATACTTGTCATAGAGGGAGTGCTGCGAAGGTTCACCAGAATGATTCCTGGGATGGCAGTACTGTCGTATGAGGAGAGATTGGGCCGACAAGGCCTGTATTCACTAGAGTTTAGAAGAATGAGAGGGGATCTCATTGAAACGTATAAAATTCTGACAGGGCTAGACAGACTGGATGCAGGGAGGATGTTTCCCCTGGCTGGGGGGTCTAGAACGAGGGGTCACAGTCTCAGGATACGGGGTAGGACATTTAGGACTGAGATGAGGAGAAATTTCTTCACTCAGAGGGTGGTGAACCTGTGGAATTCTCTACCACAGAAGGCTGTGGAGGCCAAGTCACTGAATATAGTTAAGAAGGAGATAGATAGATTTCTAGACACAAAAGGCATCAAGGGGTATGGGGAGAGAGCGGGAATATGGTATTGAGATAGAGGATCAGCCATGATCATATTGAATGGCGGCGCAGGCTCGAAGGGCCGAATGGCCTACTCCTGCTCCTGTTTTTCTATGTTTCTATCTCCACTTTCCTGAACTATCCCCATATCCCTTGATTCCCTTAATATTCAAAAATCTATCGATCTCTGACTTGAATATACTCAACGACTGAGCCACCACAGCCCTCTGGGTAGAGAATTCCAAAGATTCATCACCCTCTGAGTGAAGAATTTTCTCCTCATCTCAGTCCTAAATGACCGACCCCTTATTCTGAGACTGTGACCCCTGGTTCTAGACTCCCCAGCCAGGGGAAACAACCTCCCTGCATCTACCCTGTCAAGCCCTGTAAGAATTTTGTATGTATCAATGAGATCACCTCTCATTCTTCTGAACTCTAGAGAATATAGGCCTAGTGTACTCAATCTGTCCTCATAGGTGTAAGGGGTTCTGTGTCGTGCTTGTATCGCAGACGGTGCTGGTGCGGATTTGGCCTTTGTTGCCTAATACTATTGCTTGCTCTGGTCTCCGGCCAGCCTTGTTGCAATAAGCACCTGTGAGTGGTTCGACCCACTCGCCCTTACGGTTCTAACACTGGACTTAGGTGCGAGAGCAGTAATGCAGAGAAAAACTCAAAATAGACCCGGTTGAATAGTACGAAATGGAAATCTTTATTGCATAGCGTCCAAAATCATGAAGTACATGTCATAGGCACAAATTAACGAGAGTACAAGTATACATATATTCATAAAGCTTGGTCTATGGTAATGAAGAACGCACGGCACAGCGTAAAAAGGGGAACATATTATACTTTATCCTTAATAAAACCACCCTCCCCTATCAATACCTACACTACATCTAGATTTGTAGGATCGGGAAACATGCTCACCACTCGTGATACTTCGGAGAATTTTAAAGTGAGGCGCTCGGCTCGTTTCGCTTCAGCGCCTGACTGTCACGTGTTTGGAGGGGTCTCTGTACCCCACTTGTTTACTTTCACTGCTGCTGCAAGCAGGCTGGGCTCCCCGTTGTCATGAAGAACGCGACAGTGCTCGGGCCCGGCGGTAGAACTCAAAGAAAAGTCTTCCTGGACCGACACCAGTTGCCGGTAGAATTCAAAGAAGAGTCTTCCTGGACCGACACCAGTTGCCGGTAGAATTCAAAGAAGAGTCTTCCACCAGTTCATGCAGTAACCTGTAGAGTTCGTATAAATTTGGCGCGGTCGGGGTTTACTGACCGCGGCGGCACGTGGATTCTTCTTCTTCTCTTCTCATCTCGTCTCGTCTCGTCTCTTCGGGCCTTCGGGTCCAGAACACCGTTTACCGACACTCGGGATGGTGCACCCGGTTACCGGCCTTCGTCGAGGCGGCTCGTTCCGTTTGAGCTCCACCCAACATTCGAATAACCGTCCAGTGCGGCTAAAAGTCCAGAGTCAACAGTCCAGAGAAACAAGAGCACGAATCAAGCGGATAAGAATCGAATCAAGGGAGTAAGAGAATAAGAGAGCGATGGACATTTGTTGTCTATAATTATAGTGCTGTGTTCCCTTATCTCCCGCTCAAATCTTAATGTTTGTCCTTTGTGAAATATTGGCGCTCAAAACTCCCAGCATGGGGTGATTCTTGTCTTTAACGGGTTTCGGTAGCACCTGAGACTGGCCAACTACCCGTTAATGTTTTCCCCATTGTTGAACCGGCTCGGAGCCTCCCTGGCTGGGTTTTGGGGGCCCCCGAATATTTGTTTAATCACCCGAGAATGGCTCTCTCATTGTAGAGCCGTGGGGGTATTTGCGTATTGATGTGTCTGGATGGGCCTTCGATTGCCCAGTACAATGGTCCTTACTTGTGCATGGAAAACGATTCCAGCACTCATATCTTTTGCTATTGTCACAAATGCAAACAGTTTGCATCCTGTCTTTATCAGTGCTTATCGAAAATGTTTATTCGAACGCCATCTTGTCTGCCCACTGTACTTCTGGAAACTTCTGCCACGATGCGGGGCGGCCATTTTACAGGCTTCTGTGTCCTGTTTAATCATGACAGCATTTTGTTTAAATAAACTGCTCAAACGACTCTGCTTCTATCTCGTTATTTCGAATCACAATAATTGTGAAACTTTACATAGGACAATCCCCCCATCCCAGGAACCAGTCTGGCGAACCTTCGTTGCACTCCCTCTATGGCAAGTATATCCTTCCTTAGGTAAGGAGACCAAAACTGTACACAATACTCCAGGTGTGGTCTCATCAGGGCCCTATATATTTGCAGTAAGACGTCTTTACTCTTATACTCAAATCCTCTTGTAATAAAGGGCAACATACCATTTACTTTCCTAATTGCTTGCTGTACCTGCATGTTAACTTTCAGTGATTCGTGTATGAGCTCACCTAAACCTCTCTGATCACCAACATTTAATAGTTTCTCACCATTTAAAAACATTGGGCCAGAAATTCGGCTGTTGTCGGGTGAGTACGCGCTGTGTACTTACCCATAAGGCCACCTAAAGTGCCAGTTTCCTGTATGCACTGCTCATGCGCGGGAAACCGGAACTTCCGTTCCCCTGAAGGGAGGGGTTCAGAAGTCGAACGCGTGTGTGAAAGAGGCTGCGCGCACGCAGCGAACTTCAGTTTTTTTTTCAGGTTTCTCCGGGAGGGTAAATATGAAGAAGCTGCACTTTTAAAAAGGAGGCGCAAGGCCTGTTTTTAACAAGGTAAGTGGTTAATTAATTACAATTTAAACATTTTTTCAACAGGTTTATCTTTTTTAGATACTTTAAAGAAAGGTAAGTTTATTTTTAGCACCGTTAAAAATATAATTAATTTTTTCAAAAATTTAAATTTTTCTTTAAAGCAGTTAATTTATGTAACTTATAGTTATTTTAAAAATGTGATGTTTTTAAAAAAAATTATTTCAAGTTTAAGTGTGGTTTTGGGGCTGATCTCTATTCATAGATTTGACAGGTCTTCCTGTCAAATCTATGAATGAAAATGCCCTGCTAGGATTGGCTCTCCATGGCCCACATGATCCCAGGGGACGTTTCGAACTAACTGCGCCCCTGGGATACGCAAGCACTGCACACTGGCAGCTGCAGGAGGCCCAGGACCCGAAGTCCTCGTGGGCCTAAAGCACAACTGCAGGTGCGGTAGGCAAGTACGTGCACGATGCTTGCACCCGCAGGAAGCCGGAAAGCCGAATTTCTGGCCCATTCTTTTTTTCTATTCTTTCTACCAAAGTGAATAACCTCACATTTGACCATAATATACTCCATCTGCCATCTTATTGCCCACCCACTTAACCTGTCTATATCCCTTTGCAGGCTCTTGCTGGGGGAGGATTAATCCCCTTAGTGCCTTCCATTAGCGGCAATAGATGGCGCTAATGGGGTGCTAGACCAGTATTGCCGGAGCGAGGTGAATCCAGCGCCGCATGCCAAATCCGACCCCCCATAGCACCATCGGTAAGAGGTATCGCCGGGAACGTTCACCGAGCGCTCGATTTGCAAAACTGATTCTCGCCACTTACCTCACCGCCTAGAGCAAACACCAACAGGGAGAGCTGGCGTGCAGCACCAGGAAGCCGGCACCAGGGACGTTATTTAAAGGGATCATTAGTAATGATCTGCAGCTGTCAGGTTATTGCAGTTTCAATGGTTTTTTGTTAGTTTCATCCCCTGCAACAGATTCATTCAGTTATTTCAAGCTTCTTTCGTATCAGGAGTCTTCTGGCAACTAAATAATAGCTACATTTATTGTTCAAAGATTCAAACTGCGATACTTGGTAACATTAATGGGGGCTGTACTGGCAGTTGACCTCGCCCTCCAGGATCTACGGCAGAGGGAGTGGAGGCAGCGAGAAAGACTGGAACATGTGCCAAGAGGGAGCAGAAGGGCAATCAGGCCTCTCAACAGGAGGCCTTACCCTCTGAGGGTATTTCGAAAGCACTTCTCCTACCTACAATTAAGCGAGGAGCAGTGTATTAGGAGGCTCCACTTCACCAAGGTGGTAGTCACAGAACACTGACACCTCCTGCAACCAGACCTCCAGCCTCAGACTAGAGTGACCACGGCTCCTCCAGTGGCAGTCAAGGTCACCGTCGCCCTCAATTTCTTCGCCAGCGGATCCTTCCAGTCGGCAATAGGAGACAGAGCTAACATTTCACAGTTCGCCATCCATCCATCGCTGCATCCGGGAGGTCACAGAGGCTCTCTACAGTAGGAAAAGGGACTACATTTCCTTCTCCATCACCAGAGAGAAACAAGGCGAGCGTGCATGTGGCTTTGCCAGGATAGCGGGATTCCCCATGCTGCAGGGCGCCATTGACTGCACCCATGTGGCTTTGCAGGCACCGCATAACAATCCTGAAATCTTCCGTAACTGCATAGGCTACCATTCACTTAATGTGCAGTTGGTGTGCGACCACACACAGCGAATCCTCACCGTCAATGCCCGCTATCCTGGCAGCAGCCATGATGCCTTCATCCTGTGCCATCACTCTTCCAGCCACCACGTCAAGTTCGCGGCTGGCTACTCGGAGACAAGTGCTATCCGCTCTCCACCTGGCTCATGACTCCCCTCCACAACCCCAAAACTCTTGCCCAGCACTCATATAATGAGAGCCATGCTGCCACCAGGCAGTTTCCTAGAAGTAAAGGGCATTAAGGGTTACGGGGAGCGGGCAGGAATTTGGACATGAGTCTAGGTTCGGATCGGTCATGGCCCTGTGGGTAGTGGAGCGGGCCCAGGGACTGTGTAGCCTGATTCTGCTCCTATTTCGTGTGTGCAATTCTGTTAGATGCAGGAGATGGTTCTGTGATAGATAGTAGATTGGCGGTTAGGATCAGATCAGCCATGATCTTATTAAATGGCGGAGCAGGCTCGAGGGGCCGATTGGCCTACTCCTGCTCCTATTTCTTATGTTCTTATGAACATCATTGAGCAGACCATCGGCCTGCTGAAGCAATGGTTCCGCTGTCTTGACTGCTCGGGAGAAGCCCTCCAGTACTTGGCTGAGTGGGTGTCCCATTTCGTGGTGGTCTGCTGCATGCTTCACAACTTAGCCATCATGAGTGCCCAGCCCTTGCCACCAGGGATTGTGGGACCATCTCAGGAGAAGGACGAGGGAGAGGAGGAGGAGGAGGACGAGGAGGAAGAGGAAGACAAGGAGGCGGAGGAGGAATAACAGGAGCCAGGGAGGAGGCAGCCACTCAATCGGCCTTCCAGAAGGGCGGTCCGTGACCACCTCATCAGACTGCAGTTCGAATGAATTAAACCGCAGATCTCCGTTGCTCACCACACCCTCATCATTCCATCCCTGTCGCAGGCCATAACACAGCACAAAGCTGAATGAGACACATCACAAAAGAATCCGAACTGAATTAATAAATTATCAAAAATCAGTGAACACATATTTACACCAAAAATATTAACTTTTCACCCTTGTGCAATCCCTTAGTGCTTCTCGATACTGTGCCATTGCCTACTCTAGTGCTCCTATGACGTGTTGGCCCAGTGGCTGCAGCAGGGTTGGTGGAAGGCTGCTGAGTGTCCATGCGGGAGACTTCAGATGGCCTTGCAGGACGCCCTCGACCAGCTCTGGACCTGGAAGGCCTGGCTATAGACAGCACCACCTCAGCATAGGTGGCAGCAGTCTGGGCTGGCTGGATGACAGGCAGCGACAAGGGCAATGGCGGAGTGGCAGTGGTGGGAGAAGGAATGCTGTCATCCTGAGAGAGGGCAGCAGGTTCCTGCTCCACTGACCCACTGCCACTCCCCCGGGGCAGCACCTCAGCATCCCGAGCAATCTGTTGGAGCACCGATTGCTGGCCTGCTGCGACACCGTGAAAGCCCCGGTTGACAGTGGTAGACCCAGCCACGATGGCAGCAGTCAGAGCATGCATACAGCATGATTAGCTGGAAAGTGCGAAACGCTTGTGGGGTGAGGGGGAAGTGGGATGTGAGAAGAAGGAGTAGGGATGAACATACCGTTGTTGTTCCCAAGGGGGTCAACGTCGCTGGTGGCCATGGCACCCACCACCTGGCACCCAATGATTTGCAGCACTTGATTCTCCAGCGCAGACAGTGGTTGAGTGTTGGCTTGTCCCCCGCCTGTGCGCTCCAGCTCCCTCCTGTTGTGAGCCACCTTGGCTTGCAAGAGAAAGGAAAGTGTTTGAGTGAGTGTGGAGCAATGTGTTTGGGTGATGTGCCTGCCATAGTTGAATAGCTGTCATTGTGTGCAAGGTGTGAGATGTGGGTGTGAGTGTTGGTAGGTAGAGATTGTTGGTGGGTGAGTGCTGGGGGTGTGGTACTTTGGGCAGTGTGTGAAGATTGTGGTTCAGATGGTGGTATGTGGCATTTGTTGAAGCATTCACTCATCCTGACCACCCGAGTGAGGTTGTTAAATTTATTCCTGCATTGTGTGTGGGTCCTGGGGACCACAGTGCTGCCCGAGATGTGCTGCGCTACCTTCCTCCACATGGTGTGGAAGACTTGTGGCGAGGGCATCCTTCCACTTGCCAGGTAGAGCACTGCCCTCCGTCTCTCCAAAGCGAAAACCAAAGCCTCCAATGCTTCATCATAGAATCTGCAGGCTCTCTTCCTGGGGCGTGATTCTGCCATGAGCACACCTGGTTCAATCCTCCTGCTCTTTCTCCTTGTTCTGCTTCTGCTTGCTGAGGCAGCTGCACAGCCAGCAATGCTGAGAATGAGGTGCTGCAGCATCAATGAACCTCCCCTTTAAGATTGAAAAAAGCCTGTTACAATGATGAGTTGCGATTAGACTGCACCCGATATTGGTCCACCCTTTAAGTGTAACGCCAATGAGCATGGGTTTTAAGACTTGATTTAGGACTCCGTGGGGTAGAAATTAGGTCGCGCCCCATTTGGGGCGCTAACCTCGCCGGGGCGCGACTTTTAGCGCCCCGAAAAAATTAGCGGCCCCGCGCTGGAACTTCAGTGGTTGCGCCCCAAGAGGGAAGCGGGGCGCCACTGGAAGCACCCCGCATCCCTCTTGGGGCGCTGCGAGTGAATATCCTGGCGCTACGTGCCGCAGCGCCACGCGCTGCGGCACGTCGCGCCGCGGTATTGCAGGCCTTCCTCCCCTTCTTAAAGGGGAGGGACCCTGCGCAGCGCGAACCGGGGCCCAGCTGGGCCCCCAGGGATCAGGAGTGCCGGCAAAAGAGCCCGGCACTCAAGAGAAGTGCCGGGCTCTTGGAGCGCAGCCGGCACTTCACGGTGGGGGGGCTTCACGGGGGCCGGGGACAGCAACGGTGGCAGGACAAAAATGGCCGCCTGCCACCTCCCCTTTAAATATCGCCGCCCTGGCCGCACGTACGCCTCCCTGAACCCGTCGGACATAGCGTCTGGCGGTAAATCAGGGGGCGCGACTGAAGATCACGGCCGGGGCGCGAGCGGGGTGCTGCGCACGGCGATGACGTCATCGCCGGCGGCGCAGCGCCACAGGGCGCTACCGGCTGCCGCCACCGCTAACCTCCCACTAAATTTTTCGGGAGGCGTGGGCGGCGCTGCCCCCGGGCGTTAGCTGCTTTACGCCCCATTAGCGCCCTCTTAAGGCGCTAACGGGAGGCGCAAGCAGCTGAATTTTTCCCCCCAATAATTTTATTCAGCAGTGAGCACGAATTTTGCGTGCAGTCTAAAGCATTTGCACCTGGTGCTAATTCTCCAACTTTTCTACTGAGAACGCCCATTCCTTGGCTATAACGAATTTCTAGCCCTTTGTGTCCTCCTCACAGCTTACTTTCTCACCTAGCTTTGTATCATCAGCATACTTGGATAGATTGCACTTGGTCCCTTCATCTAAAAAGAAAAGAAAGACTTGCAGTTATATAGCGCCTTTCACGACCACCGGACGTCTAATAGCGCTTTACAGTCAATGAAGTACTTTTGAAGTGGAGTCACTGTTGTAATGTGGGAAACACGGCAGCCAATTTGCGCACAACATGTCCCACAAACAGCAATGTGATAATGACCAGATAATCTGTTTTTGCTATGTTGGTTGAGGGATAAATATTGGCCAGGACACTGGGGATAACTCCCCTATTTTTCTTCGAAAAATTGCCATGGGATCTTTACATCCACCTGAGAGAGCAGACAGGTCTTGGTTTAACGTCTCATCCAAAAGATGGCACCTACGACAGTGCAGCACTCCCTCAGCACTGCACTGGAGTGTCAGCCTAGCTTTATGTGCTCAAGTCCCTGGAGTGGGACTATGAACCCACAACCTTCTAACTCAGAGGCAAGTGTGCTACCAACTGAGCCACAGCTGACACTAAGCTGATCTAAGTCATTAATATTTTAACCAACTCATTAAAATAAACAGGTTACTCACCGCTTTAACAGGGTGATACCACCACATCTCTTACTTTAGCTCTGACAAAAGGTCATCGACCTGAAACGTTAACTCTGTTTCTCTCTCCACAGATGCTGCCTGACCTGCTGGGTATTTCCAGCATTTTCTGTTTTTTTCAGATTTCCAGCATCCACAGTATTTTGCTTTTGTCTTACTTTAGCTTTCCTGTTCCACTTGGCACACACTGCTCAATTGCCAGCCTTCACCTAATTTGCTCAATCGAGTTGCAGGAGAAAGTGGTGCACAATGCCCATGAAACAGGTCACCAAAGGAAGCATCCCCAACCTAAAACAGCCCACACCCTATAAAGAAAATGTCATGGAACTCAGGAAGAAGCATTTAGCTCTTGCCATGGGGGATAGCAAGGTTCAGGTAATAGTGCTGGCAGCAGGTTAGAGACTGAACACCTACACTGTTGATATAGCATCCCTGTAAAGCACTACAAAGCCAGCAACAGAGTAAGACTAGATACTGCCTTTCTGGGAGATCAAAGTTGATGAATTCCTCAGCTCACCTGATGAAAGCATACTGCACAATGGCTGATATTACAGAGATAACCCATGGCTTAAAATGAGCCTGTGCTATAAATGTTAAGTGTGGTTGTCACCTTCATAGCCATAGATACAGCATTGTGGGCAAGATAATCATGGCAAAGCTTCCTTATTGCCTCTTTGGTGAAGCACACTCTTCTCATACATATCTCTTCATTAATTTCCTCATTTGATCAATGCTGCCTGCATATTCTATGGGGGGAGGGGGTAATATCTGGTTGGGTCAATCCTCTATACATGCTGCCTGATTCTCCTTTGCTCCATCCAGTGTTGTTCCACCTCCTTAATAATAATAATGGCATACAAGGGTATTCCATAGGGTATGTCATACCTACTCATGAGAAGTCATCACTCTGGTTAGAGAGTGGGAGGTCAAAATCTCCTTGTAATTTCCCACTATCATATGTATTCAGAAAGAAATCCTGGTCTATGTAGGTGGAATGCCAAAATAATCACTGCAAGTTTTTTTTCCAGTGTAGAAATTGCAACTGAAACTCTCCACACTCTTCCAACTCACAAACTCTTCACTTCCGCTTATCTCAGCTGATCATGACCACTGGTGCGCTTTATAATTCCAGCTCTAAATTACCCCAGTGCTTTGCAAGTTTAAAAGTAGGAAACTTGGAACTGCAGTGCAACTGGCTCTCAAATGAGGCCACTTGGGACTCAGTGGGCAGATTGCGGGAAGGGCCAAAAATAGGAGGCAATTCAGGGAAATGATTTGGGGTGGACAACCGGCTTCTGTCCCATTACTGAGACAATAATTACTTGCTCTGATTGTATTTGTGGTGGAGTCCAAAACTAGGGGCCATAAAAATAACATAGTCACCAATAAATCCAATAGGGAAATCAGGAGAAACATCTTTACCCAGAAAGTGATGAGAATATGAAACTCACTACCTCATGGAGTAGTTAAGGCGAATAGTAAAGCTGCCTTTAAGGGGAAGCTAGATAAGTACATGAGGGAGAAGGATATGCATCAACATCCTGGGGGCCATCATTGACCAGAAACTTAACTGGACCAGCCACATAAATACTGTGGCAACAAGAGCAGGTCAGAGGCTAGGTATTCTGCGGCGAGTGTCTCACCTCCTGACTCCCCAAATCCTTTCCACCATCTACAAGGCACAAGTAAGGAGTGTGATGGAATACTCTCCACTTGCCTGGATGAGGGCAGCTCCAACAACACTCAAGAAGCTCAACACCATCCAGGACAAAGCAGCCAGCTTGATTGGCACCCCATCCACCACCTTAAACAGTCACTCCCTCCACCACTGGCGTACCGTGGCTGCAGTGTGTACCATCTACAAGATGCACTGCAGCAACTTGCCAAGGCTTCTTCAGCAGCACCTCCCAAACCCGCGACCTCTACCACCTAGAAGGACAAGGGCAGCAGGTGCATAGGTACACCATCACCTCCAAGTTCCCCTCCAAGTCACACACCATCCTGACTTGGAGGTATATCGCCGTTCCTTCATCGTCGCTGGGTCAAAATCCTGGAACTCCCTCCCTAACAGCACTGTGGGAGTACCTTCACCACACGGACTGCAGCAGTTCAAGAAGGCGGCTCACCACCACCTTCTCAAGGACAATTATGGATGGGCAATAAATGCTGGCCTTGCCAGCGACGCCAACATCCCGTGAACAAATAAAAAAAAATATGCAGACAGGGTTAGATTTGGTAAGGTAGGAGGAGGATCGTGTGGAGCACAAACACTGGCATGAACCAGTTGGGTCCAATAGACTGTTTCTGTGCTGTAAATTCTATGTATAAACCAATCTCAGAGTGAATACAACACAGAAGTATAGTACAAGGCTGATCATGAATGTAATTTATCCACAGCATATCCAGCAGGGCTTACTGTAATAAAAACAGAAAATGCTGGAAATACTCAGCAGGTCCAGGCAGCATCTTTGGAGAGAGAAACAGAGTTAACGTTTCAGGTCCATGACCTGCTTACTGTAATTTTGTTTAGATGAGATTATTATTAGAGGCCATCAATATAAGATAGTCACCAAGAAATCAAATAGGGAATTCAGAAGGAACTTCTTTAGTGGTGAGAATGTGGATCTCGCTACCACAGGGAGTGGTTGAAGCGAAAAGTATAGATGCATTTAAGGGGAGGCTGGACAAGCATATGAGGAAAAAGGGAATAGAGGGTTATGCTGATAGAGTTAGTTGAGGAAAGCTGGGAGGAGGCTCCAGTGGAGCATAGAGGCGGGCATGGACTGGTTGGGCCGAATGGCCTGTTTCTGTGCCGTATATCCTATGTAATCCTCTGTAATCTGTAATGTTCCGCCAGGCCCAGCCAGCCGGCCAGGCCGGGCTCTGTGTTTACAGTTGCTATGGTGAACTCTTGAGTTTGCGGTGGTTTGCTCTTCAGTGCGCAGGCGCCGGGTTGGTTTCCGAGCAACGGTTTGTAGTTGGCGGTGAGGGATATTTGGGACAAGCGGCGGCCCGCCGGCTCCGGCCCCCTTGCCTGCCAATGGAGCAAGCGGTGTGCGACGAGTCCTCTGCAGCCAGGCTACCCCTTCCTGGTAGCCACAGCGAGGGAGAGCAAGCGGGGACAGGGGCCGGCGCCAGTGGTCCCGGGCCTGACGCAGGAGGGCGGCGAGAGCAGCACAAGTTGGGATGTCCGAAGTTAAGTGAAACTCAGGGTGCAGGAGGACGGCAGGGGTGGGAGATCTGCGAATGTGAATGTGAGGAGGATGGCGACGGGCAGGTTGCGGCGCAGGCAGGGAACGATGCAGCGCAGCAAAGCAATGAAGATCGCATTAAAAACAAGTGTCTGATCGGGAACTGGCTGGAACAGGTACTGATCCTCAAGCAAAGAATTGATGTGCAACTCCCAAAATCACTGTGCTTTGCAGTCAGCAGCAACCACAACTTGTATTTATATAGCGCCTTTGACGTAGTAAAACATCCCAAGGCGCTTCACAGTTGCTCTCCAGTATCTTGCCCCAATGGCTATTATTTGTGAGCCTTGACAACGAGCATTGTCAGACTGTTTTACTCTGAAACACCTTCCTGCACCTTAGGGACACTATTGACATGGAAATTGATGTTATTTCACGTCGGGAGACTCAGTTCTGGGGATGTCCTGAGGATGTGAAATGCTACATAAGTGAAACCTTCCTTTTGTGCTTCTGTAATCCAGGGGGAGGGTATACTGAGTATATCCATGTTTTATTTTTAAAGGTTACTTTTGACAATTATCGAGGGTGCATATACCCACTTTTTATTTTTGAAAGCTAAGGTCCTGATTCCAAAAGCACAAAATGACAGATCACAGAAGGGGTTCTGAGAGGGTGTGTTCTGGGTTTCCTGTTGGAGGAGGATGCTCTTGTAATAATGTTATTAAAATTAGTTGATGGCATAGACTGCCATGGCAGAACAGGTCTGCCAGCTTAGGAGGTCCCGAACTTCATTTTAAAGGAAGATGCCTGTGCGTGAATTCTTTTAACGTGGGGTGGCCGTTGCACACCAGCTACCACACGGGCTTGACAGAGCAAGTTCTTGGTCCAATGGCAAGGGGATCCAAGACGATTGGAGACCAGGCTCTGCTACATCGACCTAGCACACACACACAAACATACTCCTACTGTCCTCCTCCCTCCTTCCCGCAGGTCCTCTCTGCCTGGGTTTCATAAGCTGCAGTGTGGTCCTCGCGACCCCGATGCTGGTCCACGCTGCGCCACTCCTGGGCCTCGACCTCACTGCTGGGCTCGTCCTCGCTCCTGGGCCTCGTCCTCGCTCCTGGGCCCCGTCCTCACCCCTGGGCCCCGTCCTCGCTCCTGGGCCTCGACCTCGCTCCTGGGCCTCGACTTCGTTCCTGGGCCCCGTCCTCACTCCTGGGCCTCGTTCTCGCTCCTGGGTCCTGTCCTCGCTCCTGGGTCCTGACCTCGCTCCTGGGCCTCGATTTCGCTCCTGGGTCCTGACCTCGCTCCTGGGCCTCGACCTCGCTCCTGGGCCCCGTTCTTGCCCCTGGGCCTCGTCCTCGCTCCTGGACCTCGACCTCGCTCCTGGGTCCCGTCCTCGCTCCTGGGCCTCGACTTCGCTCCTGGGTCCCGACCTCGCTCCTGGGCCTCGACCTCGCTCCTGGGCCTCGACCTTGCCCCTGGGCCTCGTCCTCGCTCCTGGACCTCGACCTCGCTCCTGGGTCCCGTCCTCGCTCCTGGGTCCCGACCTCGCTCCTGGGCCTCGACCTTGCTCCTGGGCCCCGTTTTCGCCCCTGGGCCTCGTTTTCGCCCCTGGGCCTCGTCCTCGCCCCTGGGCCTCGTTCTCACTCCTGGGTCCCGTCCTCGATCCTGGGTCCCGACCTCGCTCCTGGGCCTCGACCTCGCTCCTGGGTCCCGACATAGACATCGCCGCCCTAAGCGAGACCCGGTGGGCAGGGGAAGGCCAGCTCAAGGAGCAAGGCAGTGGTTACACCTTCTTCTGGAAAGGCAAACCTGAAGAAGAACGCCGCCTCCATGGGGTAGGAATCGCCATAAAAAATGAGCTATTTGAACGTCTCAGAGGCTCCCCTTGTGGAATAAACGAATGCCTCATGAATCTACGGTTCACCCTAGGCCGGAACCAGTGCGCTACGGTCATCAGTGCGTACGCCCCAACACTGGAAGCCACAGATGAGACCAAAGAGGAATTCTACTCTAGCCTCGAACAATCCCTGTCCCGAGTCTTAACGGGCAACAAGCTGATCCTCCTTGGCGACTTTAACGCCAGAGTTGGAAAGGACACAGACCTCTGGGGAGGTGTGATCGACAGAGAGGAGCTAGGGAAAGCAAACTCCAACGGTACCCTCCTCCTGACGAAATGCTTAGAACATGGCCTTGTCATAACCAACACCTGGTTCCGTCAGAGAGACAAGTACAAGGCTTCATGGCAACACCCTCGCTCCAAGCACTGGCATCTGCTGGACTACGTCATCGTCCGAGCAAGGGACCGCAAGGACGTCCGCATCACCCACGCCATGACAGGAGCTGACGACTGCTGAACAGACTGCTGCCTAATTCGCTCTGTCATCTCCATCAACGTAGCCCCAAAACAGCGGCGGCAACAGAAGCAATGCCGCAGGAAAATCAACGCTGGAATACTCACAGACCCTGCTAAGAAAGCCCTATTCAGCCTGCGCCTCACAACCAACCTGACGACTCCCAGTGATTCAGAGACACAGAGTGTCCACTGCGCCTGGTCTGCACTCAAGGCTTCCATAATCAGCACCTGTGAAGAGATGCTCGGTCACTCGACCAGGAAACACCAAGACTGGTTCGACGAGAACGACCTGGAGATCCAGGAGCTAATAAGCCGCAAGTGCAAGGCATTCCTGATCTGGAAACAGCAACAGAACTCGAGAGCAAGAAAGCAGCTCTACAGACGCCTGAAGGCCGAGGTCCAACATAAAACTCGCGACCTAAAGAACAGATGGTGGGTGAAGAAAGCGCAGGAGATCCAGCAGCTAGCCGACAACCACGACGTGCCTGGATTCTTTAGCGCAGTCAAGACCACCTACGGCCCAAGCACCCAAGGTCCTACCCCACTGTGGGCCAAGAACGGAGAGGTACTCATCAAGGGCAGAGAGGCAGTCAGTGCCCGCTGGAAGGAGCACTTCGAAGATCTCCTTAACCGAGACTCTGTCTTCGACGCGAGTGTCCTCAACTCCATCCCGCAGCATGCTACCCGACACCACCTCAGCACAACCCCAGCCCGGCATGAGGTTGAAAAGGCCATCCGACAACTGAAGAACAACAAGGCTTCAGGAGCAGATGGAATCCCCGTTGAGGCGCTAAAACATGGCGGAGAAGCACTATTGGCGGGAATACATGGACTCATTTCCCTTATTTGGAAGGAGGAGAGCATGCCAGGGGATCTCAGAGACGCCGTAATCGTGACCATCTTCAAGAAAGGTGACAAGTCCGATTGCGGTGATTACAGAGGAGTCTCCGTGCTGTCTGCCACAGGGAAAGTCATCGCAAGAATCCTCCTCAATCACCTTCTCCCAGTGGCTGAAGAACTCCTCCCAGAGTCGCAATGTGGTTTCCGCCCACTAAGGAGCACAATGGACATGATCTTCAGCGCGCGTCAACTACAAGTGAAATGCAGGGAACAGCACCAACCGCTGTACATGGCCTCCTTTGACCTCACAAAGGCCTTCGACACCGTCAACCGTGAGGGATTATGGAGTGTCCTCCTCAAATTCGGCTGCCCTCAAAAGTTTGTCACCAACTTTCGCCTGCTTCACGACGACATGCAAGCTGTGATCCTGACCAATGGATCCACCACAGACCCAATCCACGTACGGACCGGGGTCAAGCAAGGCTGTGTCATCGCACCGACGCTCTTCTCGATCTTCCTTGCTGCAATGCTCCATCTCACCCTCAGTAAGCTCCCCACTGGAGTGGAGCTAATCTACAGAACAAACGGGAAACTGTTCAACCTCCATCATCTCCAGTCCAGATCCAAGGTCATCCCATCCTCTGTCATCGAATTACAGTATGCAGACGACGCTTGCGTCTGCGCACACTCTGAGGTTGAACTCCAAACCATCGTCAACACCTTCACCAAAGTGTATGAGAACATGGGCCTTACACTAAATATCTGTAAGACAAAGGTCCTCTACCAACCTGCCCCCACCACACAGTACTGCTCCCCGATTATCAAAATCCATGATGAGGCCTTGGACAACGTGGACCACTTTCCATACCTCGGGAGCCTACTGTCAACAAGGGCAGACATCGATAACGAAGTCCAACACCACCTTCAGTGTGCCAGCGCAGCCTTCGGTCGCCTGAGGAAGAGAGTGTTTGAAGACCAGGACCTCAAACCCAGCACCAAGCTCATGGTCTACAGAGCAGTAGTGATACCCGCCCTCCTGTATGCTTCAGAGACATGAACCATGTACAGCAGGCACCTCAAATCAGTGGAGAGGTACCACCAACGCTGCCTCCGCAAGATCCTGCAAATCCATTGGCAGGATAGGCGCACCAACATCAGTGTTCTTGCTCAGGCCAACAACCCCAGGATCAAAGCTTTGACCACACTCGATCAACTCCGATGGATGGGCCACATTGTCCGCATGCCCGATACGAGACTCCCAAAACAAGCGCTCTACTCGGAGCTCCGACACAGCAAGAGAGCCCCAGGTGGGCAGAGTTAACGCTTCAAGGACACCCTCAACACCTCCTTGAAAAAGTGCAACATCCCCACCGACACTTGGGAATCCGTGGCCCAAGACCGCACAAAGTGGAGGAAGGCGTCAAACACCTCGAGTCTCTTCGCCGGGAGCAAGCGGAAGCTAAGCGCAGGCAGCGCAAGAAGCGCATGTCAACCCAAGCACCCCACCCACCCGCCCCTTCAACCACCGTCTGCCCCACCTGTGACAGAGACTGTAGGTCCCGCATTGGACTCATCAGTCACCTGAGAACTCATTTTTAGTGTGGAAGCAAGTCATCCTCGGTTCCGAGAGACTGCCTAAGAAGAAGAAGATGTAAAAGATCCCACAGTGCTATTCAAAGAAGAACACGGAATTCTCCCAGTGTCCGGGCCAACATCTGTCCATCAATCACAACCAACAAAAACATATCTCGTCATCATTCATTTGCTGTTTTTGGAATCTTGCTGTGTGAAAATTGGTGCTATGCTTATCTGCACTTTTTGTTTGATAATCGCTCCTGTGAAGCACCTTGGGATGTTTTACTACGTTAAAGGCACTATATAAATGCAAGTTGTTGTTGGTGTTGCACAATAACAGATTGCAGTTTAAGGGTAATCCATTGGCTGTAAAAAGCTTTGGGACGTCCTGAGGATATGGCAGGCTCTGTATAAATGCAAGTTCTTTTAATTGGCATTCTTAATCAAAGAGGCCACAAGAATGTCTCATGTGGGATTTGAAAAGGATTCTAGGCCTGCTCATTTCTCAGTCACAATTCACAAGCACTCAACTGTGAAACAGTTTTAAGTACAGTACTGCACTGGTCCATCACTGACATCCTTTCCATCGCTGGCAGCAGGAGATATTTTTCTGGAGTTGGAGCTAAGTCATATTGGCCTAGCAGAGTCGTGGCAACTTTACTCTGCAGCTGACTACTGCATCCTATCTGGGATTACTTGATGCTGGCAATAATTTTCTGACTTTGTGCTTCTGGAAGGAGCCTCATGGCTATTGATTGCTCAGGTGATTGCGGCACACAATTCTCCAATCATTACTTTCCAATGTCTATGAGGAAGGCTCCCCATGCAATACAAAGTCAGAAAATTACTCCTTAGGTGCCTGAAGTAGGAAAGTGTTCCATTCCCCAGCACTAACATGATCAGCTTACAAGGAGAAATAATAACTGATAGGCTTAAAATAATGAACTGTAGATTTCCAATGTGATTTTGTTCGTAAGTGTTTGAATATCCTGAAACACCAGCACAGACTCCCTGTTTTGTACTTCACTGACCATCTGTGGCAGTTAATGAACATTTCATCACAAAGCAAATAGAAGGTTATTGTAAGGAAACAACTCCCTTTGTGCCCAATTCTTCTTAGTAGTTTAGGTAATTACAATTACACATAACTGCATTGTTGTTTTTTGGGATATAATCAGGAAACATAGATTTTAAATGTCCTTAAATCAGCACCTTTTATTTTATTGTGCCATGTGAATCAGCATAATTGGACACATTTTTGTGGCAATCAAGTGAAATTGTAAAAAAAACAGTAGTCTTTCAATAATGACCATAATAACTTCTAATTTTACATACTTAATCACTATTATCATCATTTACTGCTTTATATACTTGATCTCATTGTTAGATGGGATCATTTTATTTTCTTGAAACTGTATAGATGTTTTGCCCTATGCTGAATGATTTAAGGAGCATCTATTTCTGCATGTTGAGAGATTTTGTACATTACTGATTGTCATGTGGGTGGAATTATGTATAATTCACCCTGATAGCAGAAAATTTAATCAACAGGGTTCAAAAAACTGACATCTCAGACAATGTTATAGTTAGGCATTGTTAGCCATGCTACATTTCAACTGCCTGGTTTGAATCACTTCATGGAACCAAGAGCAGAACATTTATTTCCAGTTATTAATGAAAGCAATGTCTGTGCATGGTACTTATCTGAAGTTAAAGACAATGGCCTAGAAATTGGGCCAGGTAGTGCTTGTTTTCAGTGGCTATGTTGCCTACTGAGGTCCCAAAATGGCGGGCAGGATGTGCACGCACGCTTCTGACTGGAAGTGCGTCGACCGCCATATTGGGTAAGGACAAACAAGAGGTCCTTTACCCACAACTGAAGCAGGCGTTAACACCTGTGCATATGCAAACAAGGGGCCTAATGCCTGCTTGAGGTTCATGCTCCAACATTGGTTTGCCCTGAGGCAGTCGCGCCATTGCGGGATGCACTTAGGGAAACCAGCCCTACTGAATTCCTGGCAACCAAGAAGGTAATCACTCCTGCCTTCCACCCGATCACAGACCTTCCCTTTTGTTCTTTCCTCCCCTCCCCCCTTTCCCTGCCCCTGGTACCACGGGCGGATGATTCGATTCCGGATGTCCCGGCCAGAAAGGGGCTGTCTGGGTTGCCTCCTTCCTTCCACTTCCTCCTCTTCTGCATTTTCCTTTTCTGCTTTTTCCTATTCTAATTTTCCTCTTCTGCTTTTTCCTCTTTTGTTTCCTCCTCGTCTGCTTCTTCCTCATCCTCCTCCTCCTTCTGGGAGCAGCTTGTCCCTTTAGCTGCCTCTGCTCAATCTCCATATGATGCTGCAGCCCAAGGGGCACTGCAACTAGAGCCCCCAGGACTGGGAGCATGTGGTGTTCTCAGAGGCTTTCCTTTTCATGCCAAGGCCTTGCAAGCGTCCAGCAGCACTCCCTGCACACTTTAACAATGTTTTAAATGTATAGCACCAAGCCACTACTCCAATAAAATGTAAAGAAACCAGTCCAAAAGCAAAAATCTAAACTTACCTGAAAGTTGTGTGTGTCCCTTTAAGAAGCGATGGCAGCAGCTCCGTTGTACTGCTGCATGCACGTTCTTCTGTGTGTGGTTTGGAGATGACGTTATTAAGAGCGGCGACGTCCAAAACCCCAGATCATGCATCAATTCAGGCGTTGCACGCTGATTGACGTTATGATCTGAATCATTTAAATATGGGAAGCGAGCGCAGGCACCGGCAGCGCTGCCAACCTGCCCAAAATGGCGGAGTGGGTGGAAGCGAAGCGGCTGCCATATTTTCTTTCAAACCGGACTTAACGGCCGGCGCTAACGGCTACAATTTCCCAGCCTAACTGTCCGGGTCTATGAAGAATGTGAGGAGGAGAGGGATTTTTTTCAATCCTGATTCTGCCACAAAAAGTGTAGGTATCAAAAATGATTTGCATTTTAGGTTTAATTTTGTAATCTCAAATTTAGCTTGTTCTAAGTGGCAAATGCTGATCATTAAAAAATTGTACAAAGATTTTGATTAATACTCATGTGGTTCAATTTAATATTCTTTGACTTTTTCTTCAACTCTTATTCTAGAGAAATTCAGCTCCTTTAGATGAAAGTGAAGAGAAAGCCACGACACATGCTTTAGCATTCAAGAATGGGCGTAAAGGTCTACTCACTACTGATTACTTGTCAAAAATGTCTGACATAACTACATATAAAGAACTTTATCCTCCTCCCAAGGGACCTCCAGAACGGGAAAAAGGTAACCATCAGTTGAAAAGAGAAATGGGTTTTCATAACACTCGTTCTCACTGCATGCATTTCTTTTCTAACTTACGTAGATGGTTGTTATCTACAAAACTTGGCTGGGTTACTGTGTTATGGGCTGAGCATTCATTTAAATTAAATTAGGTCTACTGCATTTTTTTTTACATCTCAGTAAATCAAACAAAGAAAGAAATCCATTTTTTCAAAAATCTCTAATTGATTTCTGTCCTCTACATGTTATAAAGATCAGAAGTCGCACAACACCAGGTTATAGTCCAACAGATTTATTTAATTTTACAAGCTTTCGGAGCTGTTCGCTCCTTCTTCAGGTAAGGTAGCTGTGAGAGAATCTCCCAGAATTCACAATATAAACACAGACAAAATGTATTCAAATCTTTCCCTACATCAAAGACACACTAAGAGCACTAAGTTCCCCGACTTAGTGCTCTTAGTGTGTCTTTGATGTAGGGAAAGATTTGAATACATTTTGTCTGTGTTTATATTGTGAATTCTGGGAGATTCTCTCACAGCTACCTTACCTGAAGAAGGAGCGAACAGCTCCGAAAGCTTGTAAAATTAAATAAATCTGTTGGACTATAACCTGGTGTTGTGCGACTTCTGATTTTTGTCCACCCCAGTCCAACGCCGGCATCTCCACATCATGTTATAAAGATAGCTGAGAAGGGCTCAGGTTCAGTTCCTGGCCTGTGTTAGCAATCTAGAATAAAAATACTTAACTGGAGGAGGGCTAATTGAGGAAGGATCTGGCCTCGGTAAATTAGAGTCAAATACTGGCAGACAAAAATGTAATGGAGCAATGGACGGTCTTTAAAGAGGAGATGGTTAGGGTACAGTCTAGGTACATTCCTACGAGGGGGTTAGGGAGGGCAACCAAAGCCAGACCTCCCTGGATGACGAAGGAGTTGGAGAGTAGGATGAAGCAGAAAAAAGGGGCGTATCACAGATGTCAGTTTGATAATACAAGGGAGAATCAGGCTGAATATAAAAAATACAGAGGAGAAGTGAAAAAGGAAATAAGGGGGCAAAGAGACAGTACGAGAATAGATTGGCGGCTAACATAAAGGGGAATCCAAAGTTCTTCTATAGGCATATTAACAGTAAAAAAAAGTTGTCAGAGGAGTGGTGGAGCTGATCAGGGACCAAAATGGAGAACTATTGGTGGAGGCAGAAGGCATGGCTGAGGTACTAAATGAGTACTTTGCATCAGTGTTTACCAAGGAAGAGGACTTTGCCAAAGCTATGGTAAACAAGGAGGTTGCTGGGATACTGGATGAGATAAAAATAGATAAAGAGGAGGTACTAGACAGGCTGGCGGTAATTAAAGTGGATAAGTCACCCGGCCTGGATGGAATGCATCCTAGGTTGCTGAGGAAAGTAAGGGTAGAAATTGCAGAGGTGCTGGCCACAATCTTCTAATCCTTCTTAGATAGAGGGGTGGTGTCAAAGGACTGGAAGATAACAAATGTTACACCCTTTTTCAAAAAAGGGGAGAAGGATAAACCTGGCATTTACAGGCCAGTCAGCTTAACGTCGATGGTGGGGAAGCTTTTGGAAACAATAATCTGGGAGAAAATTAACAGCCACTTGGACAAGCATGGACTAATAAAGAAAAGCCAGCACGAATTTGTTAGGGCAGATCGTGTTTGACTAACTTGATTGAGTTTTTTGATGAAGTAACAGAGAGGTTGGATGAGGGCAGTGTAGTTGATATGTATATGGACTTTCAAAAGGTGTTTGCGAAAGTACCACGTCCTAGGCTTGTTAGCAAAATTGAAGCCCATGGGATAAAAGGGGCAGTAGCAGCATGGATACAAAATTGGCTAAGGGATAGAAAACAGAGAGTTGTGGTGAATGGCTGTTTTTCGGACTGGAGGGAGCTGTACAGTGGCAATCCCCAAGGTTCAATACTAGCACTACTGCTGTTTGACTTAGACTTGGGGATATATGGCACAATTTCAAAATTTGCAGATGACACGAAACTTGAAAGTGTAGAAAACAGCGAGGAAGATACTAATAGACGTCAAGAAGACATAGACTGGCTGGTGGAATGGGTGGACACATGGCAGATGAAATTCAACACAGAGAAATGTGAGTGATACATTTTGGTAGGGAGTATGAGGAGAGACCATACATGCTAAATGATACCATTTTAAACGGGGTTCAAGAACAGAGAGGCCTGGGGGTCCTTGTGCACAAATCTTTGAAGGTAGCAGGACAGGTTAACAAAGCAGTTAATAAAGCATAGGGCTTTAAACTAAAAAGGGGGGGGGGGCGGGATTCAGGTGAGGGGAAATTTAGAAATCTAAAGAGAAAATTCAAGGCAATGAAGCAGTGTAACGATTTGGGTAAAGATAAGCAGAGTGAACGGAAGGGACAGAGAGTTTAACAGTAAAAGTGCATCAACGAATAAGGTGAAAGCAGGGAATAATGGTAAAAAGTTAAAATTAAAGGTTCTTTATCTGAATGCATGAAGCATTTGTAGCACGGTAGATGAATTAGTGGCACGATTAACGATAAATGGCTTTGATCTAATAGCCATCACAGAGATGTGGTTGCAAAATGATCAAGTTTGGGAACTAAATATTCCAGGGGACTTGACGTTTAGAAAAGCCAGGCAGCATGGAAAAAGGGGGTAGCCCTGATAAGAAAGGATGACATAAGGACAGTAGTGAGAAAGGATCTTGGCTTGGAAGATCAGGAAGTAGAATCAGTATGGGTGGAGATAAGAAATACCAAGGGGCAGAAAACACTGGTGGGAGTAGTATATAGGCCCCCAAACAATAGCTATACCGTTGGACAGAGTATTAATCAACAAATAACAGGAGCTTGTAACAAAGGTCATACAATAATCATGGGGGACTTTAATCTTCATATAGACTGGTCAAATCAAATTGGCAAAGGTAGTCTTGGAGGACGAGTTCATGGAATGCATTCGGGACAATTTCCTAGAACAATACGTCATGGAACCAACCAGGGAACAGGCTATTTCAGATCTTGTATTGTGCAATGAGACAGGGTTAATTAGTAATCCCATAGTAAAGGATCCTCTGGGGAAGAGTGATCATAAAATGAAAAATCCACATTGAATTTGAGAGTGAAATTCTTCAGTCAGAAATGAGAGTCTTAAACTTAAATAAAGCCAATTACATAGGTATGAGGGGCAAGTTAGCTAAGGTAGATTGGGAAATTAGATTAAAAGCTATGATGGTAGATAAGCAGTGGCAAACATTTAAAGAAATATTCAAAAATTCTCAATGAATATTCATTCCATTGAGAAATAAAAACTCCACGGGAAAAGTGATCCATCCGTGGCTAACTAAAGAAGTTAAGAATAGTATTAGATTAAAAGAAGAGGCTTATAATGTTGTGCAGAATAATAGTAAGCCTGAGAATTGGGAGAGCTTTAGAAACCAGCAAAGAATCATAGAATCATAGAAAGTTACAGCACGGAAGGAGGCCAGTTCGGCCCATCGTGTCCGCGCCGGCCAACAAAGAGCTATCCAGCCTAATCCCACTTCCCAGCTCTTGGTCCGTAGCCCTGCAAGTTAGAGCATCCCAAGTGCACATCCAAGTACTTTTTAAATGTGGTTAGGGTTCCTGCCTCTACCACCCTTTCAGGCAGTGAGTTCCAGACCCCCACAACCCTCTGGGTGAAGAAATTTCCCCTCAAATCCCCTCTAAATCTTCCACCAATTACTTTAAATCTGTGTCCCCTGGTTTTTGACCCCTCTGCTAAGGGAAATAGGTCCTTTCTATCCACTCTATCTATGCCCCTCATAATTTTATACACCTCAATAAGGTCTCCCCTCAGCCTCCTCTGTTCCAAGGAAAACAGACCCAGCCTATCCAGTCTTTCCTCATAGTTAAGATTCTCTACTCCCGGCAACATCCTTGTAAATCTCCTCTGTACCCTCTCCAGTGGAATCACATCTTTCCTGTAATGTGGTGACCAGAACTGCACGCGGTACTCTAGCTGAGGCCTAACTAGTGTTTTATACAGTTGAAGCATAACCCCCCTGCTCTTGTATTCTATGCCATGGCTAATAAAGGCAAGCATTCCGTATGTCTTCTTAACCACCTTATCTGCCTGGTCTGTTACCTTCAGGGATCTGTCGAAATGCACTCCAAGGTCCCTTTGTTCATCTACACTACTCAGTGTCCTACCATTTAATGTGTATTCCCTTTCCTTGTTAGCCCTCCCCAAATGCATTACTCACACTTCTCCGGATTGAATTCCATTTGCCACTGTTCTGTCCACCTGACCAATTTATTGATATCTTCCTGCAGTCTACAGCTTCCTTCTTCAGTATCAACCACACAGCTGATTTTAGTATCATCTGCAAACTTCTTAATCATACCCCCTATATTCAAGTCTGGATCATTGATGTATACCACAAAAAGCAAGGGACCTAGTACTGAGCCCTGCGGAACCCCACTGGAAACAGCCTTCCAGTCACAAAAACACCCGTCAACCATTACCCTCTGCTTCCTGTCTCCGAGCCAGTTTTGAGTCCAACTTGACACTTTGCCCCGGATCCCATGGGCTTTTAACTTCGTGACCAGTCTGCCATGTGGAACCTTATCAAAAGCCTTGCTAAAGTCCATATACACATCAAACGCACTACCCTCATCTACCCGCCTTGTTACCTCCTCAAAAAATTCAATCACGTTTGTCAGACACGACCTTCCCTTAACTAATCTGTGCTGACTATCCTTGATTAATCCGTGTCTTTCTAAATGAAGATTTATCCTGTCCTTCAGAATTCTTTCCAATAATTTTCCCACCACCGAGGTTAGGCTGACTGGCCTGTAATTACTCGGTCTATCCTTTTCTCCCATTTTTAAACAAGGGTACCACATTAGCAGTCCTCCAGCACCATACCTGAAGCCAGAGAGGATTGAAAAATGATGGTCAGGGCCTCTGCTATTTCCTCTTTTGCTTCGCTTAACAGCCTGGGATACATTTCATCCGGGCCTGGGGATTTATCCACTTTTAAAGCTGCTAAACCCCTTAATACTTCCTCTCTCACTATGTTTATTTCTCTCCCGATAGCAATGTCTGCTTCGCCCCTCTCCTTTGTGAAAACAGACACAAAGTATTCATTAAGAACCCTACCAACGTCTCCCACCTCCATAAGAACACAAGAAATAGGAGCAGGAGTAGGCCATTCGGTCCTTCGAGCCTGCTCCGCCATTCAATGAGATCATGGCTGATCTTCTGCCTCAATTCCATTCACCGGCCCTATCGCCATATCCCTTGATGTCTTTACTAGTCAGAAATCTATTGACTTCTGTTTTGAATATACCCAATGACTGAGCCTCCACAGCCCTCTGGGGTAGAGAATTCCAAAGATTCACCACCCTCTGTGTGAAGAAATTTCTTCTCACCTCAGTCCTGAATGGCCTACCCTTTATCCTGAGGCTGTGGCCCCTGGTTCTAGACTCCCCAGCTAAGGGAAACATTCTCCCAGCATCCATCCTATCAAGCCCTGTAATAATTTTGTATGCTTCAATGAGATCCCCTCTCATTCTTCTGAATTCAAGAGAATACAGGCCTAGTTTACTCAATCGCTTCTCATACGACATCCCACCATCCCAGGAATCAATCTCGTGAACCTTCGTTGCACTCCCTCTATGGCAAGTATATCCTTCCTTAGGTAAGGAGACCAAAATTGTACACAGTACTCCAGGTGTGGTCTCACCAAGGCCCTGTATAATTGGATTAAGACTTCTTTACTCCTGTATTCAAATCCTCTTGTAATAAAGGCCAGCATACCATTTGCCTTCCTAATGGCTTGCTGCACCTGCACATTCACTTTCAGTGACTCATGTACAAGAACACCCAGGCCCCTTTGAGCATCTGCATTCCCCAATCTTTCACCATTTAGGAAATACTCTGCCTTTCTGTTTTTTCTACCAAAGTGGATAACTTCACATTTATCCATATTATATTCCATCTGCCATGTTCTCGCCCACTTACTGAGCCTGTCGAGATCCCCCTGAAGCCTCTTCACATCCTCTTCGCAACTGACACTGCCACCTAGCTTTGTATAAATTGATAAATTGACCCTTAGTGTTAGGGGGGATTAAATATGTGGGGTTATGGGGATAGGATGGGATATGTTAGGGGGAATTAAATACGTGGGGTTACGGGGGTAGGGTGGGATATGTGTACTGTGGGGATTAAAGCAGGGACAGGGTACTGGATTTGGATGATCAGCCATGATCGTATTGAATGGCGGAGCAGGCTCGATGGGCCGAATGGCCTACTCCTGCTCCTAGATTCTATGTTTCTATGTTTCTATGTATCATCAGCAAATTTGGAAATGTTACATTTAGTCCCCTCATCCAAATCATTGATACAGCTTGTGAATAGCTGGGGCCCAAGCACCGATCCTTGCGGTACCCCACTAGTCACAGCCTGCCATCCTGAAAAAGACCCATTTAACCCTACTCTTTGTTTTCTATCTGTTAACCAATTCTCAATCCATGCTAACTCTCAATCCATATTACTCCCAATTCCATGTGCCCTAATTTTGTTCACCAACCTCTTGTGTGAGACCTTATCGAAGGCCTTCTGATAATTCACATCTACCGGTTCCCCTTTGTCTACTCCACTAGTTACATCCTCAAAGAACTCCAATAGGTTTGTCAAACAGGATTTCCCTTTCATAAATCCATGTTGACTCTGCCCAATCTTACTATTAGTTTCTAAGTGCCCAGTTATTGCATCCTTTATAATAGATTCCAGCATTTTCCCAACTACTGATGTGAGGCTAACAGGTCTGTGGTTCCTCGTTTTCTCTCTCCCTCCTTTCTTAAATAGCAGGGTTACATTTGCTATACTCCAATCTGCAGGAACCGTTCCAGAATCTATATAATTTTGGAAGATGACAACCAATGTGTCCACTATTCCAATGGCCACCTCTTTCAAAACCCTAGGATGTAGGTCATCTGGTCCTTGGGATTTATCGACTTTTAGTCCCATTAATTTTGCTTGTACTGTTTTTTTACTAATAATAATTTCTTTAAGTTCCTCATTCTCGTCACGCCCTTAGTTTTCTCGTATTTCTGGGAGTTTTTTTGTGTCTTCCTCCGTGAAGACAGAAACAAAGTATTTATTTTATTCCAGGCCATTTCCTCATTCCCCATTATAAATTCTCCTGTCTCTGACTGTAAAGGACCTACATTTATCTTCGCCAGTCTTTTCCTTTTCACATACCTATAGAAGCTTTTACAATCCATTTTTATATTTTTTGCTAGTTTGTGCTCATATTTCATTTTCCCTTTCTTTATCAATTTCTTGGTCCCCCTTTGCTGATTTCTAAAAAGATCCCAATCCTCAGGCTGACCGTTTTTTCTGGCAACTTTATAAGCTTCCTCCTTTGACTTAATACTAGCTTTAATTTCTTTTATTAGCCATGGTTGGATCACTTTTCCTTTTGGGTTTTTATGCCCTAGAGGAATATATGTTTGTTGCAAATTATGCATTATTTCCTTGAATGTTAGCCATTGTATGTCCAGCTTCATATCTTTTAGTGTAGTCTCCCAATCTACCATGGCCAACTTGTCCCTCATACCCTTGTAGTTTCCTCTGTTTAGATTGAAGACTTTAGTTTCAGATTGGATTACATCACTCTCAAACTTAATGTAAAATTCAATCATATTATGGTCACTTGTCCCTAAAGGCCCCTTTACCACAAGATTATTGATTAGCCCTTTCTCATTACACAGTACCAGATCCGGAATAGCCTGTTCCCTGGTTGGTTCCTCCACATACTGATCCAGGAAACCATCTCGCATGCATTCCAAGAATTCGTCCTCCACAACATTAGTGGTAATTTGATTTGCCCAGTCAATATGTAGATTAAAGTCCCCCATGATTACCATATTGCCCTTGTTACATGCACTTCTAATCTCTTGATTGATACTGTGCCCTACATTATCATTACCGTTTGGTGGCCTATACACAACTCCCACCAATGTTTTCCGCCCTTTGCTGTTTCTTAGTTCCACCCAAACTGATTCCAGTTCTACATCACAATCTGCCAAGCCAAGATCTTTTATCTCTACCGTACAGATCTGATCCCTTATTAACAGCGCTATGCCACCTCCTTTTCCTTTTTGTCTGTCCTTCCTAAATGTTGAGTACCCTGGAACATTCAGTTCCCAGCTTTGGTTACCTGCAACCATGTCTCTGTAATGGCAATCACATCATACCCATTTACTTCTATTAGTGCCATTAATTCATCCACCTTGTTGCGAATGCTATGTGCAATTAGATAAAGTGCCTTCAACTTTGCCTGTTTAATATTTTTCTGCACTTTGACCCTCTTTACTGTTGGCCTTTGTTTCTGCTCCCTACTAGTTTTGCTGACTACTTTTCTAACTTGCACTTCCAGCTTTGTTTCTCTCCGTTCTGGGCCCATACTTAGGTTCCCAGCCCCCTGACAAACTAGTTTAAATCCTTCCCTACAGCACTAGCAAACCCCCCTGCAAGGATGTTGGTCCCGTTTCTGCCGAGGTGTAACCCGTCCGCTTGTACAGGTACCACCTTCCCCAGAATCGGTCCCAATGCTTCAGGAATTTAAATCCCTCCCTCCTATACCATCTCTCCAGCCACGCATTCATCTGGTCTATTCTCCTATTTCTGCTCTCGCTAGCACGTGGCACAGAGAGTAATCCTGAGATTACTACCTTTGAGGTCCTGCTTTTTAATTTATTTTCTAGCTCCCTATATTCTGCTTGCAGGACCTCGTCCCTCTTTCTACCTATGTCGTTGGTACCGATATGGTCCACGACCTCTGGCTGTTCACCCTCCCCCTTGAGAATGTCCTGCAGCCGCTCAGTGACATCCTTGACCCTGGCACCAGGGAGGCAACATACCATCCTGGAGTCATGTCTGCGGCCACAGAAACGTCTATCTGTTCCCCTTACGATAGAATCCCCTATCACTATTGCTCTCCCACTCTTTTTCCTCCTCTCCTGTGCAGCTGAACCACTCGTAGTGCCACGGACTTAGCTCTTGCTGCATTCCCCTGAGAAACCATCTCCCCCAGCAGTATCCAAAACGGAAAATCTGTTGGAGAGGGAGATGGACCCAGGGGACTCCTACACTATCTTCCTAGTTCTTTTACACTGTCTGGCGCTCACCCATTCCCTGTCTACCTGTGCACTCTTTACCTGTGGTGTGACCATCTCGTTAAACGTGCTAGCCACGAAGATCTCAGCTTCGCGGATGCTCCACAGTGACTCCAGCTGCAGCTCCAGCTCCGAAACGCAGATTTCGAGTAGCTGCAGCTGGAGACACTTCCTGCACACATGTTCGCCCTGGACACCGAAAGTGTCCCTGACTTCCCACATAACACAGCAGGAGCACTCCACGCTGCCGAGCTGCCCTGCCATGTCCTACCCTTAATTTAGTCCCTTTACTTCCTTTAAATTAAAGAATATTAAATACACTAGGGACCTTACTTCACTTTAAACACTACTTACTCTAAACTAGAGACCTTACTTTTACTTTAACGACTGGACTGTAGAAATACTCACCAGGTCCTACTTACCAATCAGCTCCTTCCCTTGTGCCGATGTCACTTTTAATCTCTGACGTCACTTTCGAATGTTGCCTGTTGAGGTCCGCTCTCGCTGCCGCTCCCAATAGCTCGGTCTGGGCCTTGTGCCTCGGGCTTTATTTCCTCGCTCCTCCTTCGCCTGCTCCCTCACAGGTCAGTCCGCTCTCGCTGCTGCTCCCAATAGCTCGGTCTGGGCCTTGAGCCTCGGGCTTTATTTCCTCGCTCCTCCTTTGCCTGCTCCCTCACAGGTCAGTCCGCTCTCGCTGCTGCTCCCAATAGCTCGGTCTGGGCCTTGTGCCTCGGGCTTTATTTCCTCGCTCCTCCTTCGCCTGCTCCCTCATAGGTCAGTCCGCTCTCGCTGCTGCTCCACACACAGATTACCCTCATGATCTCTAATAGACCCTACCCTTTCTTTAGTTATCCTCTTACTCTTAATATATTTATAAAACATCTTTGGGTTTTCCTTGATTTTACTTGCCAAGAATTTTTCATACTCTCTCTTTGCTTTCCTATTATCCTTTTTAATTGCACCCCTGCACTTTCTGTACTCCTCTAAAGATTCTGGAGTATTTAGCCCTCGGTATCTGTCATACGCCTCCCTTTTTTCCTTTATCCTACCCTGTATGTCCCTAGACATCCAGGGGGCTCTAGATTTGTTAGTTCCACCTTTTTTCTTTAAGGGCACATATTTGGTCTGAACCCTCCGGATCTCCTCCTTGAATGCCTCCCACTGCTCTGACACTGATTTACCTTCAAGTGGCTGTTTCCAGTCCACTATGGCTAAATTCCCTCTGAGCTTAGCAAAATTTGCTTTTCCCCAATTTAGAATTTTTATTCCTGGTCTATCCTTGTCCTTTTCCGTAACTACCTTAAATCTAACAGAATTATGGTCACTAGCACCAAAATGCTCCCCCACTGATACACCTTCTACCTGCCCAGCTTCATTCCCTAAAACTAAGTCCAGAACCGCCCCCTCCCTTGTTGGGCTTGCTACATACTGGCTAAAAAAGTTCTCCTAGATGCATTTTAGGAATTCCGCACCCTCTATACCCTTCACACTAATTTTATCCCAGTTAATATTGGGGTAGTTGAAATCCCCTACTATTACTGCCCTATAGTTTTTGCACTTCTCAGAAATTTGTCTACATATTTGTTCTTCTATCTCCCTCTCACTGTTTGGGGGGTCTGTAGTACACTCCCAGCAGTGTGATCGCCCCTTTTTTGTTTTTCAATTCGACCCATATGGCCTCGTTTGATGATCCCTCCAACATATCATCCCTCCTCACAGCTGTAATAGTTTTTTTAATCAATACCCCCCTCCCTTTTTACCTCCCTCTCTATCCCGTCTGAAAATCCTGTAACCAGGAATGTTGAGCTGCCATACCTGCCCCTCTTTCAGCCACGTCTCTGTAATAGCTATAATATCATAGTCCCAAGTATCTACCTGTGCCCTCAGCTCATCTGCCTTGTTCGCTATACTCCTTGCATTGAAGTATATACCAATTAGTACAGGCAAACCTCCTTGTTGACTACTATCTAGCCCTTGATTCCTCTGTCCTTCCAAATTACTTTCTACGTTTTTGTTTACTACCTTTCAGGTCCTGCTTTTTAACCTCTTTCCTAGCTCCCTAAACTCTGCCTGCAGGACCTCATCCCTCTTCCTACCTATGTCATTGGTACCGATATGGACCACGACCTCTGGCTGTTCACCCTCCCCCCTCAGGATGCCCTGCAGCCTTTCAGTGACATCCTCGACCCTGGAACCAGGGAGGCAACATACCATCCTGGAGTCATGTCTGCAGCCGCAGAAACGCCTGTCTGCTCCCCTAACTATTGAATCCCCTCTCACTATTGCTCTCCCTCTCCTCTTCCCCCCACCTGTGCAGCTGAGCCTTCCATGGTGCTGTGGACTTGGCTCTGGCTGCACTCCCCAGAGGAACCATTTCCCTCACCAGTACTCAGCACCGAATACTGGTTGGTGAGCAAGATGGGCTCAGGGGACTCCTGCACTACCTGCCTGGTCCTCCTCTTCTGTCTGACGGTCACCCATTCCCTCTCTGCCTGCACACTTTTAAGCTGCGGGGTGACCACCTCCCGAAACGTGCTATCCACGTAGCTCTCAGCCTCACGGATGCACAGCAGTGACTGCAGCCACCGCTCAAGCTCCGTAACCCGGTGCTCGAGCTGTTGTAGCTGGCGACACTTCCCGCACATGTGGTCATCCAGACCACGGGAGGTGTCCAGGACTTCCCACATGGCACAGGATGTGCATTCCACGGGTGTGAGCTGCCCTGCCATACCTCTAATTAACAGACTATTTACTAACCTAGCTGGAATAAACTTAAAAACTTTAAGAAAGCCAAGTAAAAACACTTACCAGATACTCACCAATCAGCTCCCTCTTTTTGAACGTTTAGTTTTTAATCCCGGCTCTTAATTTAAGCCCAAGATAAAGAGAGAAATACTGACCAACCAATCACTTTCCTGCTTTCCTGTGACATCACTCCTTGTTTTTGTTGTCAGGCCCACTACCTCCGCTCCTGGGCCTCGCTCTGCCGCGCTCTTCATATCCTCAGGCTCTTCTCTCGCTCCCTCTCAGGTCCGCTGCCTCCGCTGACCAAAGGATGACCAAAAAATTGATAAAAAGGGAGAAAATAGAATATGAGAGTAAACTAACAAGAAATATAAAAATAGATGGTAAGAGCTTCCACAAATATATAGAAAGGAAGTGAATAGCAAAAGTAAGCATTGGTCCCTTAGAGGCTGAGACAGGTGAAATTATAGTGGGGAATAAGGAAATGGCAGAGACTTTAAACAAATATTTTGTATCTGCCTTTTCAGTAGAAAACACAATAAGCATACCAAAGATAATGGGGAACCAAGGGGCTAATAAGAGTGAGGAACTTAAACTAATTAATATCAGTAGAGAAAAAGTACTTGAGAAACTAATGGGACTAAAAGCCGACAAATCCCCTGGACCTGACAGCCTACATCCTAGGGTTTTAAAAGAGGTGGCTTCAGAGATAGTGGCTGCATTGGTTGTGATCTTCCAAAATTCTCTCCTCATAGGACAACCCTCTCATTCCGTTCCTTCATCGCCCTTCCTTCATCGTCGCTGGGTCAAAATCCTGGAACTTCCTCCCTAACAGCACTGTGGGAGTACCTTCACCACGTGGACTGCAGCGGTTCAAGAGGTGGCTCACCACCACCTTCTCAAGGGCAATTAGGGATGGGCAATAAATGCTGACCTTGCCAGCGATGCCCACATCCCAGGAATGAATTAAAAAAAATTCTGACTGCACAGTTAGAAGCATCATTTTGAATGCTGCAAGCTTTGTACTTATTAATGAATAATAAATTGATTTAAGTGTGCTTTTGTGAAGTGTACAATGGAGAGTTCATTTTATGAATGCATGCCATTAAATTAATTATAATTAAAATTAATTATACAAATGCAAGCGCCCAGTGTGGGTGAGTCTCCTCATCAGGAATATGCATTTGTAAAGATTACCCTTTTATGTCTCTATATTATACCTGTGACATGTTGTGGCGAGTACTTTGTAAAAATGCTCAAATATGCTCAAAAACTGGCATTTTCACTTCCTTTGGGACTTTTAGTGCAACATTGTGGTATTTGGGTGGCAAATCACACTCCATCCAATAACTAGACATTGCGTAGGATTCGTTGTGAGACATTTCAGTGCATTACATTTATGTATGTGCAAATACATGTATATGTGGTGTATATTTGTGGGTTCATGAATAGAATGAGGAAGCAAGGATGTGTGTGGGGGGAAAATGTTTGCATGTGGCTGAGTAGACATGTGTGAAATTAGCTTTTACAGCTATCACCTGCTGATGTTGCTATCCAGTAGCAGATAAACAATTGGGCCTGAAATTACGGTGGTTTCGACAGTGTATGCACAGTGTACGTTGTCGGAAGCCTTCTGAAAGGCCCCACATGTTCCGAGTTTCGGCATGCGCTGCGCATGTGCGAAAACCTGGAAGTTGCGTTCTGTCAAATATCGCATTGACAGATCGTTCGCATCCGCTGCAAAAACACTTTCGCTGGTGCAGAGTTGGGCTATTTTCCCAACTACCAGCGAATGCCCACAAAACCCTTACACCTGGTAAAAGCAGACGTAAGGCCTTCTTTTACCAGGCGTAAGGGTTAAAATAAATGTTAAAATAGAATTTAAAAATGATTAAAACATACATATACATTTAAAATTAGTTTAGGTAAATTTTGACTCGTTTTAAAATGTTTACATTTATTTTCAAAAAAATTATTTTTTTATTTTAAATGCTTAATTAAAGGGTCTTTTAATTAATTTTGAACATGGGAACATTTATTTTTATTTAAGTGGTGTGAATTCTTATTCGGAATTTGTATTTGAACTGTTGGCTACAGTGAATTATTTGCCTAGATCAATTTTGTCAATCTCTTTGATATTCTTAAACAATAAATTAGATTCTACCATACACTGATAATAATCCTGTATAAATGGTGCTAAAATTAACTTGGCAGGTATATATGGTTGTGCAAGACGTGTAATCGCCTTTTGTTTTTTGTACAGGAATAAAGAAGCAACTTGTTGAAAAGTACCTGTGTCACAAGATAAGGTAATTACAGGGGTGCGGGGGGTTGGGGGGGGTGGGGGGGTGATGGGGGTTGGTGCGAAATGATGAGAGGGAATTATTTGATTTATCTGACATATTAAAATCTATTTTGTTCCGAATGCTCAGCAAAAATAGCTCTTTCTAGCTATAGTGCACCACAACATTTCTGTCAAAATTCACTTTGATTATTTTCAGTCCTAAATTGCTAATATTTTGACCTGATACAAGCTTGTCTTCCAAGGGGCTTCATTTCCCTCTTTGTGCAAAAAGAGGTTAATAACTCTCTTCATCATTTCTTTTTAGATGCTAACAAAATGACAGGTCTACTTGCCTTTTAAATGGTCAATTTTAGACTTTGCAATTCTGATTGTGGTAATTACAAAAAAGGTTAATCAATAAATATTTGTAATTTTGAGACAATTAACATTTTTTTATTCATTCTCGGAATGTGGGCGTCGCTGGCAAGGCCAGCATTTATTGTCCATCCTTAGTTATCCAGAGAAGGTGATGGTGGGCATCTTCTTCAACACGTCCAATCCACGTGGTATTATTTGTAGCAGTTGGATACAGCTGTGTGGCTTGCTAGGCTACTTCAGAGGGCAGTTAAAAGTCAACCATGTTGGCGTGGGACTGGAGTCACATATAGGCCAGAATGGGTAAAGACAGTAGGCCGGAATTTACGGTGGGTAGTAACAATGAACTAACAGCGTTCGCCGTTATTACCAATTTGAAACTGACCGCAACTTCAGGATGTAGCGCATGCGCATCTAAACGCAGAAATCCTGAAGTTGCGGTCAGTCATTCACTGCTCCGACACTGGCTGCGCAGTGGCCACCCCACCCCCCACTGCCGGCAATCAGTGTAATCAGTGAAACTGATGAAAACTTGGGCTTTTCTGCGGTAATATCCCTCTTAAATACTCCATTAAATGTTAAGCCTTGTTGGAATAGGTGTAACTGCGGTTTTAACAGCGTATTGACTGCTAAACAAAAGTTATGGCCCTGAAAAACTAATTTTAATTTTGTGGAGTGTCAAATTTCTCAATTATGATAAAAATTACAATTTTTAAGAAACCTTAAAAAAATAATAAAATTTGTTAAAGTTTGTTCATGATATTCCAGGTTCTACCTTATCCCCATGTGAGAGCCCAATCTTTGTTTTGTTCTCTATAACATTTTTAAAAGTTAGAATAAAAGGAGCTTCTTCACTTCCTGGTTCCCGATCTGTGAGAGTTCTGCAATGTGATTGGCAGTTTAGACAGCTTGTTGACATCACAGCAGCATCGCGCTAGGGAATTCCCACTACGGACCGCTGAAATCACTCGAATGCCGAAAAAGTCAAACTTCTCGCCACAGACATCGCCTGGGCCAGTAGGTTTCCTTCCATAAAGAACATTAGTAAACTAGTTGGGTTATTACGAGAATCCAACAGCTTCACAGTCACTTTTACTGATACCAGTTTTTTATTTCCAGATTTTTTTAACCTGGTGTAAATAGTGCAGAACTTTGGTAATCGAGCTATAGAGAGTGAAAATTGAGAAAATTCCAATTCACCCAAAAGTCCCGCATGCAGATCGAACCGTTTTTTTTTCAAATGTATAGCATGGTAATACATGGCCTTCGCTTTTAACTTGTGCAGTCAGTTCAGCGCTTTAAAGCAACTAACAGCTAGAAGTATGTATTCTCGTTGAAACACAAAAGAGAGTTCATTGCTGGATGTATACAGGTCACTCCTCTTAATTTGAATTCTATAATAATTTAAATTTTTTGAGCACCGAATTCCCGCTTTCCTGTGTTATTTACATTGATTAATTTAAATTATTGGAGAATTCAAATTTTTAATGCTAACAATGACTTTGAATGACCAGGAGTAGACTGTAAACTGAAACTAAGTTTACGAAGAAAGGGAATATGTGTCTTTCCATGTTCTCCACCCTCTCTCCAAAAAAACAAGTTCATTTTTTTTTACTTCTCCTTCAACAGTAATATACTTTTATATATTTTTGCCTCTGAGAAAGATGAGAGTATTTTTTTTAATATACAAATTTTTAAAATATTGTCTTATGGATAAAAACTTACCCACTCCAATACTCTGTTCAAAATATGGCCAAGACAATAAAACATTTAGCTTTATTTTAGTCTGTGGAAGGGTTTTATGAATTAATTATATACAAGAATATTTTGCACTGTGAATGAATTTTTCTTTTAAATCAAGGATGTAATTTGTAGGCATTCATTAATAACCTTAGCCCAGAAATTATTATTTGCAATATTAACTTCCAAACATTTAATAAAAAACATTTTAACATTCTTTTTGACATTTAGGGGGAAAAATTTGGTTGGTTAGCGCCTCCGGGGAATGCTAACGGGGCACTAACGACTTACCGCCCGTGCGCAGCGATTTTAGCGCCCCCCGTGAAATTCAACTGACGTTTTGCGGTGGCGATAAACACTACTGCCACGATCTCCTGCGCCCTAGAGATCATGACGTCATCCAAGCGCGCATCGCCCCGGTAGCACCCTGGACCAGAAATTGATTATCGCCCCCTGCCTCAGCGCCTGCCGCTAGGAACGACAGGTAGAGGGGGACGGTTTGCAGTTGGCTGGGAGCTGGGGGAGCTAATGGGGGTTAATGGGGGCTGTACTTGCACGGGGCCTTGCCCTCCAGCTTCACCGTTGGAGGCAGCGGAGGCGGAGAGAGAGAGTGGAAACCATGGCCATAGGGAGGAGGGCCAACAGGGCTCTCCACAGGAGACCTTATCCTCCCAGGGTGTTCTGGGAGCAGTTCTCATATATCCATCTGTCAGCGGAGCAGTGCCATAGAAGGCTCCGCTTCCACAAGGAGGTGGTCACAGAACTCTGCCCCCTCCAGCAGCCAGAGCTCCAGCCTCAGCTCAGGACCAGGACGTCTCTGTCGGTGGCAGTGAAGGTCACAGTCGCTCTCAATTTCTACACCAGCGGCTCCTTCCAGGCTTCAACAGGGGATATTGCGAACATCTCCCAGTTCGGTGTCTATTGTTGCATCGGGAGGTCACAGATTCTCTCTACAGAAGGAGAAGGGAGTATATCTCATTCCACATGACCCGAGACAAACAGCATGAATGCGCATGTGACTTTGCAAGGATAGCGGGCTTCCCCATGGTTCAGGGCGCCATTGACTGCACGCACGTGGCATTGCGGGAACCTCATCAAAATACAGAGGTGTTCCGCAACTGCAAAGGCTACCACTCTCTGAACGTGCAGTTGGTGTGCGACCACAGACAGCGCATCCTCGCCATCAGTGCCTGCTATCCTGGCAGCAGCCACGATTCATTCATCCTGTGCCAGACTGGTGTCCCAGCACTGTTCCAACCACCACATCAAGCTCGCGGCTGGCTCCTCGGGGACAAGGGTTATCTACTCTGCACCTGGCTGATGACACTGCTCCATAACCCCAACACTCCTGCTGAACTCGCCTACAATGAAAGCCATAGCGCCACCAGGAACCTCATTGAACAGACGATCGGCGTGCTGAAGCAACGTTTCCAGTGTCTTGATCACTCTGGAGGAGCCCTGCAGTACTTCCCTGATCGAGTATCGGTTTTCATAGTTGTGTTCTGCATGCTGCACAACCTCGCCATTCTGAGGACCCAGCCATTGCCACCAGGGATTGGTGGACCACCTCAGGAGGAGGGATAGGAGGAGGAGGGAGAGGAGGTGGAGGAGGCGGAGGAGGTGGAGGAGGATGAAGAGGAGGATGAGCAGCAACAACGTGGGAGGGAGGCGCTCAATGTTGCTTCTGCAAGGGCCGTTCATGAACGCCTCATTACACAGCACTTCCGATGAATGAAAAAGCAGATGGCATTTGGGCTCAACAACCACATCTTTACAGCCAGCCCGCAGCCCCTATGACTGGCCAAAGTTCCAATGAGAAACATGAGGAAATTTGTAACGTTGAAATAAACATTTTTATTATTCTGAACAACTGTGTCTTATTAAGCACAACCAATAACAAACAAACACAACAATTTATTAACAAACAGAACTGGTTCTTAGCACATCGAAATAATTCTTAACAAAGTGAACAATATATTTACAAACACGCCCAGCTTTGGTACAGACACTCCCTCCATTTGGTCTAAAAATGTTAGTTAGTGGGCCTTCCTCAATGATGTGCAGGTTAGGTTGATTTGGCTATGATAAATTGACCCTTAGTGTTAGGGGGGGGATTAAATATGTGGGGTTACAGGGATAGGATAGGATATGTTAGGGGGAATTAAATACGTGGGGTTACGGGGATAGGGTGGGATATGTGTCGGTGCAGGCTCGATGGGGATTCTGTGTGAGAAAGCAGGGACAGGGTACTGGATTTGGATGATCAGCCATGATCGTATTGAATGGTGGAGCAGGCTCGATGGGCCGAATGGCCTACTCCTGCTCCTAGTTTCTATGTTTCTATGATCTCCCTCCCCTTCGCACTTCCCCCCCCCCTCCCAACCCTACAGCTCCTCCGTAATGTGTCCCCAGCGGCTGCAGCAAGGCTGGTGGAAGACTGCTGAATCTGGGAGTCAGAGACTGCAGATGGCCTTGCAGGACGCCCTCAACCAGCTCTGGGCCAGGAGGGCCTGGCTGTAGACGGCACCAATTCTGCATGGGCGGCTGTAGTCTGGGCTAGCTGGGCTACAGGCTGTGGTAAGTGCAATGGTGGAGTGGCAGTGGTGGGAGCAGGAATGCTGTTATCCTGAGAGAGGACAGCACGTTCCTGCTCGACCAACACACTGCCACTCCCCCGGGGCAGAACCACAGCATCCGGAGCAATCTGCTCGAGCACAGATTGCAGGCCTGCTGCAGCACCGTCAGATCCCCGGTGGACAGTGGTCGACCCAGCTACGATGGCAGCAGTCAGCGCTTGTGTGGCATCAATCTGAGACTGCATCAGAGCAGTCTTGAGATTGGATGGCACCAACCAATGACTTGATTCCAGCACTAAGCCGTTGCGTTGCCTCGGCCTGTGCTGCAATAGATGCTGTCACCTCACCCATTACATACAGCACGGGCTCTGGGTCCCCACGGTCTCCCTGCTAGTCAACCATCCTCTGCAAAGAGGCAAGGTTGGGCTCAAGGGTTTGCACACAGATGACAGCTGTACTGGCGGTGGATTCCTAGCCAGTGCATCCATGCTCTCGGACACCCTTGCCATTGCACCCATGAGCTCAGTATGCATACTCATTGCCTGTGTGTTCATCGCCGCGATATCGAGGTCCTCACCTGAGTCCTGTGCAGCAGAACTCGTGCGCGCACTCACCCTCCGGGGAGATGGCCTCCAAGCTTCCTTTCCCCATGGCGTTGCTGCAGCCCGCTGGGTCCCGGAGTTTCACCCACATCAGAGCCAATTCCTCTGCTCCCCTCCAGTGACCGCATGGCCTCAGTATCCGATGTGTCGCCCTCGGGAGATGCAGGCAGTGAGGCTCCGGCTTGGTGTTCCTGACCCTCTCCCGCGTCGCTGCCACTGGGAGGCTGAGGGACAGGCTGTTCAGATGGTGGCTCACTATCTGAAAGCAGGAAGGCACAAGAGTGGGTTTAACGTGAGGGGAGGGGTCAGGAAGGGAGCAAGGAATGGAGACAGTATACTTAGATGGAAAGTGGGAAGGGCTTGTGTTGAGAGGGAGAAGAGGGAGGGGTGATGAACATACCGTTGCTGTCCCCAAGGGGGTCAACCTCTCCAACTGCCACAGCGCCCACGACATGGCTCGCGATGATGCTGCGCACTCGCTCCTCCAGCTGTGAGGGGGTGCAGCTCCGCCTGACCTCCTCCCGTGTGTAGCTGCTCCCTCCTGTTATGAGCAAGCTTGGCCTGCAAGAAAAAGGACAGCGTGTGAGTGCGTGTGCAGCCATGTGTTTGGCAGATGTGCCGACCATAGTTGAATAGCCGTTAATGTCTGCAAGGTTTGAGATGTGGATGTGACTGTTAGTAGATGGGCATAGTTGGTGGCTAAGTGTTGGGGATTTGGCGGTTTATACCGTCTGTGTACAGAGTGAGGTTGAGATGGTGGGATGTAGTGGTATTTCACGCTTCTACGCACCCTGACCACCGAGTGAGGTCGTTGAACTTCTTGTGGCACTGGGTGTGAGTCCTTTGGACCACACTGCTGGACGAGATGTAATGGGCCACCTCCCTCCACATCCTTGTGAACATCCGGGGCAATGGCCACCCGTCGGCGTTCTACAGCCACAACCAGAACCTCTAATGCCTGGTCGCTGAACCAGCAAGCTCTCTCCCTGAGCCTCTGAGCAGTCATGATATTCCTGGTTGAAGAATTGCACCTCCTTGCAGGCCCAGGTCAAAAGCAGCAATGATCAGGGTGAGGCTGTGTAGCAAGATTGAACCTCCCCTTTAAGAACTGGAAGGCGCCAGTCTGTCTGAGTACTAGGTAATTGACAGCGCTTGAGCTTGAGTAGCGCTCTGAGGTAGCGCCCATTCTCCGATGTTAGCGCCCTAAGAGAAGTGTCTAGCGCTTGATTTAACGCTCCAATCACTTCCAGGGGCGATGGAGACAAATTTTGTGGTCGCCGGCGCTAATTTGCACCTGGTGCTAAAGTTTGCAGTTGGCCGATGTTAGTGCCCCAAAATGGTCGATACCGAATTTTTCCCCCTTAATGTATGATATTCCATAGTCCACTGTTTTCATGGAGCTGGTAATCCATTTAAAATGAATGGGTTAACACCTCTGTTAAAACAGCAGACAAAAGAAGGTTACATATACAATGATATTTCAGAATTTCTTGAAAGCTTGCTAACTGCGTGTGAGCTATGTGTTAAGGAGTCTCCTTCTTTTCCCAAGTATATATTAAGATCCACAACAAACTCAATCACAGGTGCTCTTTGCTTTGGGTTCTTGCTGTTATTTTAACTTGAGCTTTTCCAGATTCATTTACTTAAATCATATATCAAATTCACCACACTCCACACTAGCACCACAAATTCTGGCCATCCCTGATGAATATATGCTGATGGGGTTGCTGCCACTGAGGAGAATTGCATTGTGGTCTGACCCATGGCAGAACTACCCTCTGAGGTCCTCAGACTCTCCAAGACTCACTTGTGTTTTCTTTGACCTGGTGGACTTCAGACCCCCCAGCATCTTGTAGGCTAACAAGGTTCCCAATACTTGCAACAAGGTGATTAATTCTGCTATTGTGGCACAACATACTCAAACCCTATAATAAACATGTGGGCACAATGTCTATGGGATATATAGCAGTCTGACCAAATGTTCTACTAGGTTTCCATAGACAAGGGAAAGCATCAGACCGTGCGGCCCCACCCGAACTGACCTATCCAGTTCTCCCCGCCAACCAGAAAATAATCCATTTTCATAGCTTCAGTTTGTAACACAGACACCAAACACACAGAAGTATGCTGCTTTGATAATTATTAGGATATTTAATTCTTTGTTTTTTTCCCTTTAACGTGTTCAAATTCAATCACAATACACCGGTCACTGACAGATACATTTCTAAATCAGCTCAAGCCTGATTCATTTGTTTTTAAAATCTTAATATAGAAACTCAAAACACATCAGTTGAAATGTGTCATACCACTTCTTGTTACCTGCTTTTTTTTCTTTACCATGGCACTTGGAACATTTTAAAAAATAGGAACTTATCAGATTCTGAATAAATCCAGCTTTTCTAACCAAGTGTGAATCCCCACAGTGCAGATAGAGGCCATTTCAGCCCATCGAGCCTGCACCGACACATATCCCACCCTATCCCCGTAACCCCACGTATTTAATCCCCCCCTAACACTAAGGGTCAATTTATCATAGCCAAATCAACCTAACCCGCACATCTTTGGACTGTGGGAGGAAACCGGAGCACCCGGAGGAAACCCACGCAGACACAGGGAGAATGTGCAAACTCCACACAGACAGTCACCCGAGGCCGGATTCAAACCCGGGTCCCTGGCAGCTGTGAGGCAACAGTGCTAACCACTATGCCACCGTGTTGCCCAAGTCGACTGATCATCTGACTGGCTGACACACTGCTGCTTTCAACAATGAAATATGAAATAAGTCTTTTTTTAATTCTTTTTTCTTTAGTGTTAAAGTACCAGCATTCCTTTTCTGGAAATAATTTCTGGGTCATTATTGAAAACTATTAAAATGAAATACAATACCCTCCTTCTGAATTCCAGCCATTTGTTTTATCCTGATCGGGTTTCATTCAAAATGTTGTTTACATTTTATTGTAGTAACTTATTCACTGTTGGCCTCATTTCTAAATCCAACCAAGTACCCAGCATATGACTGGCTACTCATTACACATTTCAGAAATTAGCTGGAAGAGTGAAACTTGAAAGACTTCTTTGTGTTGGTTGAAATAACAGTGAAAGTTTAGTTTGGTCTTTATTACTGTAACACCATATTCTGTAGGTGAATAAAGTTGCTTTCAAAAAGCTAGCTTGGAAACAGCCATAATGCACATCTGCTTTTGTTAAACCCCTTTTGATGTACTGCTTCCTCTGACACAAATAACTGGTGTGCCACACTTTAGATGGCTTAATTGAATGACATTTCCTCAGCTTATTATGGAACTTGACTTTTACAGACAGACCTCAATCCAGCTGTTTTGCTTCATCTGGCTTCTGTTGCCATGTGTAAACCATACTGGCATGTGAGAATTTTGGAGGCCTCTTGCTTCCCTGCTTCAATTCTTTGTGCTTTTCCATGCAATGGTAGTAGTAGGCATGCAACAAACTTAATGGTTGATACAATGCTAAGCGAACCCTTTGCTAACACCCTTTTCTTGTACCTTTTTGTTCATGTTTTAGCAAGGAAGTATTTGACGAATACAATGCTGCCTTTGCACTTGCCCCGATAGAATCACTGTCCGTAACAGGACGTGACTTCAGAATGGAAGGCTTTAAATCTGTTCCACCTCCTCCTACTATGGTAAGCATCTGAGCATAAGACACTGATTATTTAGCTTCATGCCTCAATACCTGGTACAAATAAACTGAAGAAAGTCCAGTCATCCAAACATGGAAAAGGCAGAACGGTCTAGCCATTTGGCACAGCACTTTTTAAAATGCATGTGTGTAATGTAGGGGAGGGTTGTTGAAGCCAGATATCAGTAACATTTCTCAAAGAGTAGTCAGGAGGGAAAAAAATAACTAACATTTTAACAGATTATAAACAATAAGAAATACCTTGCAGCAAATGCTGTACAATTTGTTTAGAATGGAAAATGCATGGGAACAAAAATAATTATAGCAATTTGGCTTAATTTTTTGAAGCCCATTTATACTTCATGATTCCTGTGAGAACTAGTTTATCTGTATTATACCTGATTGAACAAACAGTAGAAAAATCATATGAAGGTTTACTCATGTATTTCATTTATTATATATAAACCATGTCCTGACCATCCCCAGACATTTGCATTAATGGGGATAGCTATAAAAGAAGTTGTAACTTTATATATGAAACTGGAAAACTTACTATTTATCACTGTATGAGTGTAGCACTGTTATTAACTATTGTATATAGCTTCAATTAAGCATTATCTTGTTCTATGTTGCTGAAGCTGACCTAGCTTTTTTATAAATGACTGCTGAATTAATTTATGTGAAAACTGGACAGAAGCAAATGGTTACCAAGTTCCCAATCTGTTCCTGACTCCAGCCCCTATCTACAAAGCTTTTTCTGATCTGCTAAAATGTAGTTTCCTGCAAATGGCTGGATTGTAAAACAAACAAGAATGTTTGCAAAGTACTGTAACATATGGACAAAATGCAGAAACTGCATCTTACCATCTCAGGGAATCCTTTGTAGATGAGGACCTTAGCTGGCACAGTACTGACATATTCACCTCTGTTATACACAAGCTAGATATATGTCAAGAGAAAACAAAACAAAAATGATTAACGTTGCAAATCTGATCATAAAATACTGGAAGTCACCAGCTTCTGAAAGAAAAAAATAACTTAACATTGTTGGTACAGCTCTACACCAGAATGAGGACTGCTGCATTTTTTCAGCATTTTCTGCTTTATTTTTCATTATTAGTATTCTTTGCAATAATAACCTACTGTTTGATGTGTGTCTATGTTTTGTTCAAATCATGTAAGGTTCGCTTAAAGGCAAATGAACAAAAGTTTATTCCATTTTCTTTCATTATTTTAAACTATACATTTATAAGATCCTTTCATTATCAGTTTATGTTACCATGTATTGTCTTGACCTGTTTTATTCTGTATTTATGTGTGAACTTTTACTTGTAGGACCATAACTACAAAACTGATCAACCTATTACAATCTGGTCTGACCATGCCAAGCAAGTACATGTAAGTCCATTTCTTGGGGGGTAGCTGTGTTATGATAGTACAGAGAGGAACCTATACAATTGCATTTTAGAGGTGTGCATAAAATATTACACAGAGGGAATTAAACACAAAGATTTACAATATACCGAAGTAGGAAATATTTTGGATCTAAATTTAACTGAAAACATAAGTTCTAATAGTGTTTAATTGAAAATTTTCATTTGATAATTAAGGAAACTGCGGAGTTGCGAGATTTGATGTTGAAAATACGCTTTATATGGTCTAATAAAGTAAAGAAAGAGAAAAAAAATTGAAATTGTATCCTTGATAGTAAGTAGCATTTTATCAACTATGAACACATATGCAGACCCTCTTACAGAAGCTTAAAAACTAATTTCCATCCATAAGCAATCTTGAGAAAACTAGTCTTTTTAATTGGATTACACAAGGCTAGGTTGAATACCTCATGTATCGAGACCAGTTAATTCGGAATTTCTGCCCACACTGGGCTCTCTGTTTCAACCTGAATCCCTATGTGGTTGAGTATATGTGTTCCCATCTGAAAAGGAGCTGTGTATAATTAGAAACCTCACTGACAGCTGTAGATTTACGAGGCAGGGGGTATGGAGGAGGAGGCCAACACTGACAGCTGCTTGACGCTTGTTAGAACAGTAATGGAAAAAAATGCCAAGCTCAGAAGGTTATTTCAACAATCATATCTTGGGTTTAACTGGCTCAGTCCAGCTATATTGAAGATTTATGGATGAGTGACATATTGCAACACTACAGTCCTTCTGTTGTTTTAGAGTCACATATTGAACATCAGAAAGCAAATGACTATTGAGGACTAAGAAGCAATTTTGTTCAATTAAGGAAAGAAACATGAATAATAGGTTTTAAATATGGATAAATTGATACTGAAAATTAGTTGACATGCTTTTATAGAATCATAGGGGGCGATTTTCTGAGCCCCGAGGAGGCGGGTTAGAGGCGGGAAAATCGGAAAAAATGAGTGCGGGTTCGGAACCCGCCTCCAACCCGCCTCCGCGGGATTTTGCCAGTGCTGGTTTTGCAGGGTGGGAAATGGTCCCGCCTGCAGCTGCCCAGAGAAGTTATTAAGAGGCTAAATGCTCGTTAAGGGCCTCTCTAAGCCTATTTTGAGAGGCCCTCGTTATTTTTCGACCATTTCAGCGTGTTCCAAGATCATCCTAAACCACACCAGCTAAACCTGGCGGGTTGACAAGTGGGTGGTCTCCTCACAGCTGCAGGTCCAACATTAAATCAGAGATTTCATCAGGGAGTAGTTGCAGGTGGCAGAACTTTGCTTTAAAAGGTCTTTGAGCACTTTTAGCAGGCCTTCCGAAGTCGGAGGTGCTGCAGCTTGAATCTATCAACTGTGGGACCTCCTTGGAAGACCCTCTCCCCGCTTGCAATGAGCGCTTCCCCAACGGAGGCATCTGCAAGCAGCATGGGAACCATTTATTTTCTTTCACCATAGACCTCAGATTCGGATAAGGAGCATCCACGGCAGCAGCAGAACCAGGCAGCTCAGCAGCAACAGCAGCAAGAGCCCCAACCTCCTGCTCAACCACCTGATGCTGCACAGGGCAGAAGGCGCCAGCGCATCGAGGCACCTCGCCGCAGGAGGTACCCCCGACAGAGGGTTTACAGTCAGAGGATGAGCTACCTCAACATGAGTGAGCAGCAGTGCCAAAGGAGGCTGAGACTTTTGCGAGAGGTTGTCTGAGACATCTGCGCACTGCTGAACCAAGACCTGGTGCCCAGAGGAACGGGTGGACACCCCTTACCAGTGGCTGTCAAAGTCACCACCGCACTCAACTTCTTTGCCTCAGGCTCCTTCCAGGGATCATCAGTAGACATCAGTGGCATCTCCCAGTCGGCCGCCCACAGTTGCATCACGCAGGTTACCGATGCCCTTTTCACTAAGGTCCACAATTACATCCAGTTCTCAAGGGATCAAGCAAGTATAACCGCGCGTTCGGTTGGCTTTGCAAATATGGCAGACATGCCAATGGTGCAGGGCCTCATAGACTGCACACATGTGGCCCTTTGGGCACCCCATCACAACCCAGCTATCTTTGTCAACCGAAAGGGCTTCCACTCCCTCAATGTACAGCTGGTGTGTAACCACAAGAAGGAGTTTTTGCATGTTTGCGCCAAGTTCTGTGGTAGTTGCCATGACCCTTTCATCCGGCGGCACTCTAGTGTTCCTCCGCTTTTCAATCTGCCAAAGCAACTTAACGGATGGCTCCTTGGTGACAAAGGCTACCCCCTGAAGAAGTGGCTAATGACGCCAATCAGGAGGCCAGCTAACAAGGCTGAAGAGCGCTACAACGCCAGCCACACTTCGACCAAACCATCGAGCAAACTATTGGGTTATTGAAGATGCGCTTCTGATGCCTTGACCGATCAGGTGGAGCCCTGCAGTATACACCACAGGGTCTCCAGAATGGTCGTGGTCTGCTGTGCACATCACACAGCATCGTGGCTTGTAGCTTCCTGATGAGCAAGTGACTCAGTTCCAGGCCTCCTCAGATGAGGAGGAGGAGGAGGAGGAGCTGGAGGAGCTGGAGGAGGAGGAGGAGCTGGAGGAGGAGGAGGAGGAGGAGGAGCTGGAGGAGGAGGAGGAGGAGGAAGAGGAGCTGGAGGGGAGGAGCTGGAGGAGGAGGAGGAGCTGGAGGAGGAGAGGAGGAGGAGGAGCTGGAGGAGGAGGAGGAGGAGGAAGAGGAGCTGGAGGAGGAAGAGGAGCTGGAGGAGGAGGAGGAGGAGGAGGAGCTGGAGGAGTTGGAGGAGGAGGAGGAGGAGGAGGAGGAAGAAGCAAAGGTAAGGAAACTTTTTCCAACACTTTACACTCACCTCTCATTGTCCACACTTGCACCCATCACTCACCTCTACAGCGGACATTTCGACCCCTCTCACCCCCGCAGACCCACTGCTCGCCTCGCTGACCCTGGCGCGGTTCACAGCTGTCGGGAAGCCCGCACTTGCAGGGGTAAAATGGGGAAAAGCCTCCACAATAGGAGGGAGCAGGAACAAACGGGCGGGGTGAAGCAGACATCCAACAGCTTACAGACCTGGAGGAATGAGTGTTGAGAGTCATTGGGTGCCAGGCGGTCGGCACCATGGCCGTCGGCGACGTCGACCCCCTTGGAGGCAACAACGTTATGTTCATCCCCTCTCCTTCTGTCATCCCACTTCCCCCTCACACCACAAGCCTTTCCCACTTTCCAGCTCATTATACTGTCTGCATTCCTTGTTCCCTTCCTGCCCCCCTGCCTTCAGCTTAAGTCTTGTGCCTTTATGCTTTCAGGTAATCAGCAACCAGCTGACCAGCCTGTCCCTGAGCCTCCCAGTGAGAGTGAGGCGGGAGACGAGGAGGAGGAAGAAAGCACCGCGTCACTGCATGTCTTACCCGCAGGCACCACCTCAGATACTGGGACTATGCGATCTTTAGAGGCAAGTTTAGTAGAGGGGTCTGCACTGGGTGATGCACCGGGGACTAGCAGGCTGCAGCAAGGCCAGGGGGAAAGGGTAGCTTGGGAGCCAGCTCCCCGGAGGGCGAGTTCGCACGCGAGTTCTGCTGCACATGACTCAGATGAGGACCTCGATGGGGAGGCATTCACAAGAAGGGTGATGGGCATGCACACCGAGATGATAGGCGCAATGGCAAGGAGCGTGGCGGAGTGTGCCCCCAACATTGCACAGAGCTCTGCGCACACCATGGAGCCCATCCTTGGCAGTCTGCAAAGGATGGTGGACTCCCTGAGAGACCATGGGGCTCCAGACCTCATGCCGTGTATCATGGGCGATGTGGCAACATCCATTGCAGCACAGGCAGAAGCCACGCAACATCTTAGTGCTGTAATGCAGTCAATGGTTGCTTCCATTGAGCCTCAGACTGCTCTCATGCAGTCTCAGCTTGATGCCACGCAAGCTCTTACTACTGCCATCATCGCTGGGTCCACCACAGTCCACCGGGTATCTCACGGTGTCGCTGCAGGCCAGCAATCTGTGCTCCAGCAGATTGGTAGGGATGCTGAGGTGCTGCCCCGGGGGAGTGGCAGTGGGTCAGTGGAGCAGGAACCTGCTGTCCTCTCTCAGGATGACAGCATTCCTGCTCCCACCACTGCCACTCCGCCATTGCCCTTGTTGTTGCCTGTCATCCAGCCAACCCAGACTGTCGCCGCCCAGCCTGAGGTGGTGCAGTCTACAGCCGGGCCTTCCAGGCTCAGAGCTGCTCGAGGGCATCCTGCAAGGCCGTCTGAAGTCTCCTGCATGGACACTCAGCAACCTTCCACCAGCCCTGCTGCAGCCACTGGGCACAGTCTACGTAGGAGCAGTAGATTAGGAAAAGGGATTGTAAAGAGGGGAAATAAGGGTTTGCACAAGGGTGATTAGTTAATATTGTTGTTGTATATATGTGTTGACAATGTTGATAAATTTATTAATGCAATTTTGCAGAATTTGTGCTGTCTCTCATTTCAGCTTTGTACTGTGATATGGCATGCGAAATGGATGGAATGATGGGATGTGGTGAGCAATTAGGATGTGCGGTAGAATTTATTGGAACCACAGTCTGATGAGGCGGTCACGGACTGCCCTTCCAGAAGGCCGATTGAGTGGCTGCCTCCTCCCTCACTGCTGTTCCTCCTCCTGTTCCTCCTCCTCCTCCTCCTCCTCCTCTCCCTCTTCTTCCTCCTGAAGTGGTCCCGCTATGCCTGGTGGCAATGGCTGGGCCCTCATGATGGCCAAGTTGTGCAGCATGCAGCACACCATGACGAAAAAGGACACCTGCTCAGCTGAGTACTGGAGGGCTCCTCCTGAGCGGTGATAACAGCGGAACCGTTGCTTGGGCATTCCGATGGTGTGCTCGATAATGTTCCTGGTGGCAGCATGGCTCTCATTATATGAGTGCTGGGCAGGAGTGTTGGGGTTGCGGAGGGGAGTCATGAGCCAGGTGGCGCGGCTAACCCTTGTCTCCGAGCAGCCAGCCGCGAGCTTGACGTGGTGGCTGGAAGAGTGCTGGCACACCGGTCTGGCACAGGATGAAGGCATCGTGGCTGCTGCCAGGATAGCGGGCATTGACGGTGAGGATTTTCTGTGTGTGGTCGCACACCAACTGCACATTAAGTGAGTGGTATCCTTTGCGGTTACGGAAGACCTCAGGATTGTTAATGGTTGCCCGCAAAGCGACCTGGGTGCAGTCAATGGCACCCTGCTTCATGGGGAAGCCCGCTATTCTGGCACATCCACATGCATGCTCGTCCTGCTTCTCTCTGGTGATGGGGAAGGAAATGTAGTCCCTTCTCCTACTGTAGAGAGCCTCTGTGACCTCCCGGATGCAGCAATGGACGGCGAACTGCGAGATGTTAGATATGTTTCCTGCTGCAGACTGGAAGGATCCGCTGGCGAAGAAATTGAGGGCGACGGTGACCTTGACTGCCACTGAGAGAGCCGTGGTGCGCCTGATCTGAGGCTCGAGGTCTGGCTGCAGGAGGTGGCAGAGCTCTGTGACCACCTCCTTGGTGAAGCGGAGCCTTCTAAGACACTGGTCCTCAGTTAAATTTATGTTGGAGAAGTGCTCCCAGAATACCCTGGGAGGGTAAGGCCTCCTGTTGAAAGCCCTGTTGCCCCTCCTCCCTCTGGCCACATTTTCCAATCTTTGTCTCTGCCTGCGCTGCCTCTGACGTTGATGCTGGAGGGCGAGCACGAGTGTCAGTACAGCCCCCATTAACGTAACCAAGTGTAGGACTTCGAAATCTTGGCAGAATGAAAGTGACAAATTTTTAGCAGGCAGAAAACTCCTGGAAGTACCAAACGTTTAACTCACTGAAAACGGCTGTTTCCCTATGTCACACTGAGAACGCAGCATTGAATGGCGACTAAAATGAAACTGGATGTTGATCCCTTTAAATACCACTCCTACAGCGGCCATCCAAATGCGTTATGCCTCCTCTTCCTGCCATTGTTCAGGCCAGACGCTAAGGCAGGGGGCGACAGTCAATTTTGCATCTGGGCCATTAACGGGGCATTCCAAAGTCACTGACGTCACAATCTGCGAGCCGTTAAAAGCCTAGGCGCTATATGTTAGCGCCAGCGCTAAATCATGGGTGAATCTCGCATGCGGAGATGGATTCGCTGCGCCCTGCCAGAAACCTATTAGCGACCGCCCCCCCCCCCCCCCAGGTGCTAACAGGAGACGCTAGCATTCTGAATTTCTCTCCCTCTGTTTCCTGTCACTTAGCCAATTTCGTATCTATGCTGCCACTGTCCCTTTCATTCCATGGGCATCAACTCTGCTGGCAAACCTATTATGTGGCACTTTATCAAACGCCTTTTGGAAATCCATATACACCATGTCAACAGCAATGCCCTCATCAACCCTCTCTGTTACCTCATCAAAAAACTCGATCAAGTTAGTTAAACACGATTTGCCTTTAACAAATCCGTTCTGGCTTTCCTTAATTAATCCACACTTGTCCAAGTGACTGTGGGAAAGATATATATCCCATGGAGAAGAAGAAGAACATTGGCAAGACCAAGACTGCAGTGGCTGAATGAGGAGGTCAAAACCAAAGTAAAGGCTGAGCTGATTTTTTTTGAAAAGATATGTGGATACAAAAAAAACAAGATTGGGAGTCACATCACCTGTCCAGGATAACTATAAGAGATAATGGCCATGATGAAAGCTTGTGATTTCAAATAAAGCTGTTGGACTATAACCTGGTGTTGTGCGACTTCTCACTTTTATAAGAGATAAGATAGCAGTAGAAAGGCTTTTATTAGTACTGGAGAAAATACTCAAGCATTTTAAAGGTTGCTGTCAGTGATCATCTAAAGATCAAAGAGGTCGGAAGGAATAATCAGCATAGCTTTTAATGCAATGGGTCATAATTTTTGAGGAGATAATTAAATTAGCACATAATGACTATCTAAAAGATATCAATATAAATTTACCGATCCTTCACTGCTAGAAGGGAGCCACACACATAAGAAGCGTGGGTCAGAGAATTGCTGCTGTAGTGTTATAATCCCATCTGTGCCCTGTACTCCCTCCCATGTGGCTCTCCACTATAAGTGCAGGACCAGTGAAGTTACTCTACAATTTACTTGGATTTTCAGAAAGCATCTAATAAAGTTACATTAGAGACTTTTAAAGTTATTAAAGCCCTTGGAATTTATGACAAATTGGCATCTACCTTGATAAAGATATTGATGATTTGGAGAGAGATCAGAGAGGATTGACAAGAATATTTCAATGACTTTCTATGGACTGGAAATTATGCTAGTGTGAATATTATACCCAGTAAACCATCATGGTACCAGGACAGACCAAGGATTGGTGCCATTCCCTCCTGAACTGACAGAGGAAGACTCACTTAAAAAGCAAGGATAACGTCTGTTGCGTTTTTGGGCCTTAATTGTGGAGTGCTTTAGTGTTCAGTGCGGTTGTTGATCCAGTGAAACTTTGCGCCTGTGGGCTTACAGTTGGTTAATTAGATCCTGTAACATTTTATTGTAACATTAAGGTACTGAGTGTAACAATTTTTAATCCATCCAATACAATGCACCTGGAGTAAGAGGGAAGGTCCTCTGTTTACAACCAGGACATGTCTTTTCTATAGCAAAATGCTGCGGATGCTGGAAAACTGAAATAACAACAGAAAACGCTGGAAAAACTCAGCAGGCCAGGCAACATCCGTGGAGAGAGAAACAGAGTTAACGTTTCAGGTCAACCTGAAACGTTAACTCTGTTTCTCTCTCCACGGATGTTGCCTGGCCTGCTGAGTTTTTCCAGCGTTTTCTGTTGTTATTTCATGTCTTTTCTATTCTCTGCCATGCCTATTTAAACCAAATTTTCTCTGTGTCCATTCATGTGCACATTTTGACTGCTGCTCCAGGACCCATTACTTCTATCTCGCTTTTTTTTCTGTTGATGCCTATTGGGCCCGTCTATCCTGTCTCCTCCCCTTCCTGTTCCCCAGTCATACCACCTTTCATTTCTCCCTTTTTTATCTTCGGTGATTCCAGTCTCCATCTTGGCTCCTTTGCCCTTTCTCCTCTGAATTCACTGTCTTCCCTAATCCTCTCCCTCGACATAAACTCTCCTTATTCATGACTATCTGCTTAACGTTGCCATCTCCCACAGCCTCTCTACTCTCATAGTCTCGATCACAAACTGCAGCTAAAAATTATTTTCCACAATTGTTGTGGGCAATGTTGTTTTTTCCACTATATCTCAATTCCATATATTTTTTAGGTTGCTCAATGTTCTTAGTGTGCACCAAAGTTAAGTTTCCCTTTTAGACTGTTGTTGCCACTATCATGCCAATGTAACTTGCAAGATTTGGTAATGTGGTAACAATACCCATTGTGCACCTTAGTTACTGACTCCCCATGTAATTGAGCGATTGAGCCCAAAGGCCTGCGGCCTACTCCACGACCAATGTGCCTATTGCTCCCCAATATTGCTGGCTCGTGCATAGTATGTTGCGAGCCTGCACACAATTTGTACACAAGGCTTGTTACAGTTCTGTTTTTTGTTTTATTAAACCTGCTCCCCAACTTACAGTTGGAGTGCCTGAGCAACAGACCAGTCGCTCAGCACCCATTACAAATGAATGCTGTGAAGGAAGGCGTGCAGAAAGTCTTTAACGTTTTTTACCTTCCACTAGGAAAATCCAGCTTACCTCCTGCTCCATTTAATGCCTCAAAAGACCTTTCTTCCTCTGGCAGTATGTTTCTCCCCTCCCTGGCACCGCCCCCCCCCCCCCCCCCCCCCCCCCCCCCACCCCCACAAGGTCCTTTCTTCGGCTAGTGGTGGAAATCCCCCTTTCCATGCATGGCGCTCTCTGAACACCTCATCAGCAATTCACTGGAGCAAAATTGAAATCTTATAGTGAGCTGACCTTGCAGTATGGAACATAATCATTCCCATAGTGCCTGGGGAGAGGGGGGCATGGAAGAAATAGAGCATAAAGTAATTAAGTATCCCAAAATTCAGTTATAATGATGCATTAATGTCTGTGTTTAACAACATGTCAAAAGTTACCAAATGGATTTGAAAATGGGAATCTCCTACCAAATAATCCTCAGGCAAGCATTCCAATCTTTACTTGGATTTAAGACAATTAGCAAGTTAAATTTATAGCAGATCCGTAAAACTTCTTTAAGTATTGATGATCAGCCATTGCTAATGACGGTGTCCACACCTGGGTTTTCACTGATACTAAATCCTAATATGAACTCCTGTTGTTAAAAATATTTGCTCTAAAACTAACCAAGATTAATTGTTTTCTCTCTCTTTCAAAACAGGGCGTCACTGCAATAAAGACTGGTGATACTCCATTTAGAAAAAATACCTCATTTACTAAACCAATAATGGAAACATTGGATAGCTAACAACTTACACCCTGGAAAGTAACCTGGTTCCCATTCACAGAAATAAATCATTTACAGAAATCAGATAGAATGTATATATTGTACCTGTTGCTCCTTATTGTCTGCTTTTATGCAAAATCTGAATCATTCATTTATCAACAATTCTGAAATAAATAAAAGTCTACTAAGAGATTGGAAACAAAACTTTTTGTATGTTTCAAAGTGTCTGATGGTAATGCTGATTAAATGAACAGTATGTGCCGGAAACTGGGTAAAAATCCAGCTGTACCTGCTGTACAGCCTACAGTGCGAATTGCAAAATTGTACACGCCCAGCCTACAATTTTGTATCCATTAAAATTAATGCACTACCAGCCCATGATTTTCTGCCCATTAATTTTAATGGATACAAAATTGCAGACTATGCACTACCAGCATACACTAATGGCATAGTGAACCTTTCATCTCTACCAATTTTTGACATTATCCTCAGTAAAAAAAAATCTGCTCTCCATGGGTAGATTTGAACAAACAGGCCCGGAAAACCTGTGATCCAGCTCTGCCACCGTAACAATGACGGGGTGGAATATCCGTTGCACCCCAGAACTAATGTCATTGGATTTCTCGGAGTCAGTCAATTTCAGTAATGTTGGCATGCACCCAGTATCACTGTATCAGTATCAGCAGAGCTGGGCCAGCCAATAGACAGGCTGGTAAGGAAAATGCAGTTCTGTGCTACTGCTTGGGGGGGGCAAAGCAGGCAGGTCCAACTGAAGAACAACAGAACAAATCAGACCCTTTTCAGGAAGGCCTTTGACCTGGTGCCAAAACATCTTTTCCTGAGTATTCCAGGCTATAAAAACAGTCTGAAAAACTCTTATGAGCCCCACTTCCACCGGTAAAATCTACTTGCAGGCATATCGTACATTGGGGCCACAGGAGGCTAGACTAGCGGGAACTCTGCTCGGTGACCCCACCTCACTCAACACAACTCCATTTATTACATCAGGCTGCAAGGGGGCTGATGCAACAAGCAGCCGCCTCCACCCTCAAAAGAACACCCCCCGGCGTAAGTTTCAAGGTGCCATTCCAATTTCTGCTGTCAAAAGTCCTCACCCACTGAAAATGTAGCCTGAATCTGCTGGTAAGTGTAGATTTTGGGGCCAAAAAGTGATGTCATACGAGCCTTTCCAAGTCAAATTGATGGTATGTGGTATTCTAAGAGGTAAAAACAGGCTCGGCTTTATTAAATATCAACAAGAACTTTTGCAGGTTGATTTTGGATTTCAAATCAACAAATGTGCAATATAGTTAAACAAGTTTGATGTGGTCTATATGTACCTAATGATAGTACAAGCTTGCACAATAGAAATATTTTATACTGATTTACTTTAGTGGGAGACAGCAATTTTTCACTCTTTCCATTTGCTATTAGGTGATACTGGCAAGGCAGCATTTATTGCCCATCCTTAGTTGCCCTGAGGGCATTAGTGTGGGACTGGAGTCACATGTAGGCCAGACTATGGAAGGGTGCCAGGTTCCCTTCCCTGAATGACATTACATAGGATTACATGGAATGTACAGCTCAGAAACAGGCCATTTGGTCCAACTGGTCCATGTCAATGTTTGTGCTCCACACGAGCCTCTTCCCACCTCATTTCATCTAACCCTATCAGCATAACTTTCTATTCTTTCTCCCTCATGTATTTATCTAGCTTTCCCTTAAATGCATCTATACTATTCACCTCAGCTACTCCGTATGGTAACGAGTGCCACATTCTCACCACTCTCTGAGTAAAGAAATTCCATTTGAATTCCGTATTGGATATATTGATAACTATCTTATACTTATGGCCCCTAGTTTTGGACCCCCCCCACAAATGCAAACATTTTCTCTATGTCTACCCTATCAAATCCTTTCATAACCTTAAAGAATTTGAGCCAGTTGGGTTTATTACAACAATCATGTAGCTTTCATAGTCATTTTTTCCTTGGTGTCAGTTGACAAATTGTCACATTTACTGAAATAAAAACAGAAAATGCTGGAGATATTCAGCAGGTCAGGCAGCATCTGTGAAGAGAGAAACAGAGTTAACGTTTCAGGTCGATGACCTTTCGTCAGAACTGGAAAAAAGCAGGAAATGGAACAGATTTTTAAGCAAGTGCAGGGGCTGGGAAAGGGGGAAGGGGATGAAAGAACAAAAGGGAAGGTCTGTAATAGGATAGAAGGCAGGAGAGGTTAAGAGACATTAAGAATTATTCAAGGCAAAAGGAGATGGTAATGGACAGGTTAAGAAACAAAGCATGGCTCTAGATGAAGTGTGAATTGCGCTGGCAGAATGAAAGACAGCTGCCATGTGGGAGAGAAGAAAAAAAGACAGACAAAAAGTGTGGATGAAAAATATATATATGATAGGGGCCGAGGTTATGATCTGAAATTGTTGAACTCTATGTTGAGTCCAGAAGGCTGTAAAGTGCCTAATCGAAAGATGAAGTGCTGTTCCTCGAGCTTCTGCTGAGCTTCAGTGGAACAATGCAAGAGGCCGAGGACGGTGAGGTCTGAGTGGGAGTGGTGCGAAGAATTAAAGTGACAGGCGACTAGAAGCTCGGGGTCCCCCTTACGGACTGAACGGAGGTGTTCCGCAAAGCGATCACCCAATCTGCGTTTGGTCTCCCCAATGTAGAGGAGACTGCATCGTGAGCAGCGAATACAGTATACTAAATTGCAAGAAGTACAAGTAAATCGCTGTTTCACCTGGAAGGGGTGTTTGGGGCCCTGGACAGTGGGAAGGGGGGAGGTATAAGGGCATGTGTTGCATCTCCTGCGCTTGCATGGGACGGTGCCGGGCGAAGGGGAAGGGCTGTTGGGGGTGATAGAGGAGTGGACCAGGGTGTCGCGGAGAGAGCGGTCCCTTCGGAATGCTGAAAGGGGAGGTGAGGGGAAGATGTATTTGGTGGTGGGATCACGCTGGAGGTGGCGGAAATGGCGGAGGATGATCCGTTGAATGTGGAGGCTGGTGGGGTGAAAGGTGAGGACAAGGGGAACTCTATCGTGGTTCCGGGAGGGAGGGGCAGGGGTGAGGGCAGAAGTGCAGGAGATAGAACGGACACGGTCAAGGGCCATGTCAACCACAGTAGAGGGGAATCCTCGGTTGAGGAAAAAGGAAGACATGTCGGAAGCACTGGTATGGAAGATGGCATCGTCAGAGCAGATGCGGCGGAGATGGAGAAACTGGGAGAATGGAATAGAGTCCTTACAGGAAGCGGGGTGGGAGGAAGTGTAGTCCAGGTAGCTGTGTTTAGTGTCTCAGCTTGCAATTATCTGAATTCCTGACATCTGAGGTATTAGTCCAGTGCCATTGCCACTAGGCTTTGTATCCTTTGCTAATCAGCTCTTTAACCTTTCTTGTTACCCATTGTTCCAATTCGTTGCTCTTTGTAGTTGATTTTCATTTCCAGTAAAACTTTCACCAGATTGATGTGCAGCTATCAGCCGAAGTCCAGAAGTTCATAGCAGTAGAACTGAAATATCTACTGAAGACTTGCATTCAAATAAATATGACTGGAAGAATCAATTTTGGTTCTCTCTGTGTGTAATACAAATAATTAAATGACCAAACACCTATGGAAATAATGCATTTTTCTTCCAACCATTTTTTATTTAACAATCCACATTGGGCCAAGGTTGCTTAGTCACATACAAATGAAGCTTTTCAGTTTTTCAAAAATGTACAGCTTTTCTTTAAATCAACTTTTATTGATTATAATTTACTTTAGAATTGAATATGTATTTTGTTTGATTATATATAAAATTTTGCAAATAGTTTACCAAAATATTTTTTTTAGATTTTTAATGTGTTTTTTGTTTTGTTTACCAGGGAAATAAAGTTGATATCTGTAAGGCTACAAAATATTTTGTCATATTATATAAGTGACAGTTACATTTTAATGGCAGCTGACCAGCTGTGATATTTCATTACTCCAAACAATCAGATCAATGACTGCGTTATTGTGTTATTCAATTATTTCCTGAGTGAAGGTAAGGTATTACTCATAAACCTTGTTTTGGGACACATCAGTTATCTGTACTAATTCTGCGGCTTCAGTTGTAATATATCGTTTGAGGTAACATCATTTTTGAACATAATTTCAGTAGTGGAAAAGGTGATGACTGAAAATAGAACTAAAGATATTTTAGTGCTTCCATGATTTTAGTTTAAAAAACATGCATTATTAGAGTAATTGGGCATCTGGTAACTTTGTAATACATTTGATTGAGCAATGTGTTTGTTTTGTCAATCTGGCATGTCAAAATCTGAACTTTATATCCCAGTGTGGGTTTTTAGATACATGATCACAATAATAATAAGATTAGAATTATTACAACTTAATAAATTTGTAATGTTAAGCTCATTAATTCAGACATTTTGCATATCTGTCTGCTAACACTTTCATGGTATGAAGCCTACCAGATGGTATACCTTGGGGAGAAAGTCGTTGAAAAAAGTTGTGAATTTTAATTTGCAAATAAGGACTTATTCTCACAATTATCAGACATCAGCTATTCACTTCTATGCATGTACTTAAAGTCTACATGAAGCTGTCTCAGGTAATGATTCCTATAATCAGAATATGTCATTTGTATCTAATCTCACGTGTTAATTTTGGCTTTTACTGCTGTTAAAGAAAGATAATTCAGTGACTGTATTGTCATGGGCAGGAAAATTGGAATGGTTGTATAATGGACGGGCGATCCGCTCCTCCATATTACTGTCCAGGCGGTGAAGTGGAATATCTACCCCAATATGTTTTTATATATCTCACTCTCCCAACTCAATCATTTCTTTTATAATTTGTTCTTGAGATATGGTGGTGAGCCTTCTCCTTGAATCGCTGCTGTCCTTTTGATGGCACAGTGATGTTAGGTATGGAATCCCAGGATATGGACCCAATGACAGTGAAGGAATGGTAATTCAGGATGGTATCTGACTTTGGGAAGGGGAATTCATTCGTTTTCTAGTATTTTAAAAGTGGCTTATTTACAATAAAAAGTGACATTCCCAGATGTTTTAAAAGGAAAAATGAATGGAAGTGTAAAACAATCAACAATAAATTGAATCCCCTATGTTCCACATTTTTATTAGTGCTACTTGAAAATGCATTAGAGCATCAATATTATCGTCTTTTGTCCACTTGTTATTTGTTGAACAAATAGAACATATTTGACTTTGTTCAAGTGATTGATATGATACAGGTTAGCTGGAATAATGAGATCTTCCTTTGGTGTCCTGACAACCTGAACTGGAGAAGTGAAACTTCTACTGTATGGGCAAAGCTTTCCTAATTTCATAACCTAGGACTTATTGCTGAGAGAATTAAGTTGGAAGCATGCAGACCTTTTTTTGAATTTTCCTCTATATTTGTTGCTTTACTATGTAAATATGCGTGCAAATTGAACAATTATTATTTTTCTCCTACTTAATTGGAATCATTTTATGAATTCCATGGAGCTTTGCACTTCAGCTGATTGCTCCCTTCAGTTTTGAGTCCATCAAATGAAAATAATTTTCACATAAACGCATACATAAACCACCACCTGGGACTGCCATGGAGGTTCACCTGATCTCTCACCGTGAACTCGGAAGCCACAGAAATGCTCCCCCTTTACTTTATGCAGATTAGATTGTATCAGATTTCTAACTTATGGGCCAGAAATTCGGCTCCCTGGCTTCCCGTGGGTGCAAGGATCGCGCGCTGCACCTACCTACCGCGCCTGCCGTTGACCCCTGGGCCCACGAGGAATTCGGGTCCTGGGCCGCCTCCAACTGCCGGCGCGCAGGGCTTGCGTATCCCAGGGGCGCAGTTAGTGCAATGCGTCCCCTGGGATCACGTGGGCCATGGAGAGCCAATGGCAGCAGACCTGTCAAATCTATGAATACAGATCAGCCCCAAAACATCCCTAAAACTACAAATAATTTTTTTTTTTAAATCACATTTTTAAAATAACTATAAACTATTTTAAACAAAAATTTAAATTTAAAAAAAAATTAATTACACTTTTTAACAGGGTTAAAACTAAACTTACCTTTCTTTAAAGTAATTAAAAAAGATAAATCTGTGAAAAAAATGTTTAAATTTTAATAAAATCAACACTTACCTTGTTAAACGAAGGCCTTGCACCTCCTTTTTCAATGTGTATCTTCTCCGTGCTTACCCTCACGGAGGAACCTGTAAAAAAAACCGAAGTGCAAGGCGAACGCGCTGGCTCTCCGGCGTGCGCGTTCGACCTCTGAACCCCTTCCTTCAGGGGAACGGAAGTGCTGGTTTCCCGCACATGTGCAGTGCATGCAAGAAACTGGCAATTTTGTTCCATCCACGGGTGAGTACACAGCGCGTACTCACCCGTGGCGAGCCTATTTTCTGCCCCATTATTTACTGTCTGCTCACTGCTCAATCTTATTGCTTTGTGTCTCTTTCCTTCTTGAGGTTTCTTTCCTGATTGGTTTTCTTCCTCTTAGTCCTTTACATTGCTGCAACAGGAAGACTTTATTTTGAACTTAAGGAACCTAGAGAAGGGCCACCGAGGTTCAAAAAGGTGGGAGAGTTGAGGTAACTCAGGAAGTAATGACAACAAAACCTGAAGATTTATATCTACCTCCTGGATCCAGGGTCCCTACCTAACCCACCCACTGCGATCAGAGACGCCCCCCCCCCCCACCCCCATGAGGCCTTCGATTGCCTTCCCAGGCCTCCGATCCTCACCATGAGACCTCCCCCCCCTCCACCCCACCGATGATGCTAAGGCCGACCACAATTCTCCGGTGGCCGCGCTCCTCCCTCCGCCGCTGCCGATGCTCTGGCCGACCCCCCACACCCCCCGCTCAGCATGTCGTGAGTGGATTCAACATTGAATGATCTCATTACCTGACAGCTGCAAAATTTGTATAAAAGATCCCGTGTTACAGCTGTTTACTTTCAAAGCTGAGAACCTGTTGGTTACTGCATTTGGAAGACAGATTAAGCTTTCTGCAGCTTGCAAGTGTTTAGAGCCAACTCTCTATCCAGTGCCACCTCATTGGAACAACCTCGCTCAGCATTGACAGATTTGCTTCTGTCATCTCTCTGTCACCTGCCATCTATTGCATCAGAATGGGTACGGTTTACATTCCCTCACGTTGGTCCTCAGAATCTGACCATGATGAGCCCCAACACCAGCAGAACCAGGCAACCCAGCAGCAACAACAACAGCAAGAGCGCCAACCTTCTCTTCAACCACCTGATGCTGCACTGGGCAGAGGGCATCAGCGCAGGATTGGACCACACCAGATACCCCCAACACAGGGTTTACAGGCAGAAGATGAGCTTCCTCAATGTGACTGAGCAGCAGTGCCAAAGGCGGTACAGGCTATCGTGGCAGGTTGTGTCAGACATTTGCAGATTGCTGGAGCAAGAGCTGTAGCCCAGAGGAATGGGTGGATACCCCTTACCAGTAGCTGTCAAAGTCACCCTTGCCCTCAACTTCTTTGCCTCAGGCTCCTTTCAGGCATCTGCAGCAGACATTTGCGGCATCTTGCAGTCGGCCGCCCACAGATGCATCACACAGGTCATGGAATCCCTCTATGGTAAGTCCGCCAATTATATAAACTTTGCCACTAATGAAGCCAGTGTTGCTGAGCGTGCGCTCGGCTTTGCAGCTCTGGCTAGATTCCCATGGGTGCAGGGCGTCATCGACTGCACACATGTGGCCATCAGGGCACCTCATCATCACCCAGGAGTCTTTGTCAACTGCAAGGGCTTCCACTCCCTCAATGTGCAACTGGTCTGCAACCATAGGAAGCGGACCTGAATTAAAGCAGCGGCAGCGGCGAGGCTCCGATTCAAAAACAACAACAAAAAATCAAAGAGTGACGTCACAGGAGAGCAGGTAGATGATTAGTTGGTGAGTATTACAGCTTTTCTTTGCTCTCTAAGTTAGGGCAGGGGGTTAAATTAAGAGCTGAGAAACTGTAACTTACTAGTACTTATGAAATTAATAACTTAAACTAGATAAAATAATCAAACAATAGAACTAAAATATTGATTGAATAAAAGCTTTAACTAATTAATTAATAAATAAAACAAGGTTAGAGATGGCAGGACAGGTGGTGTGTTGTAACTGCAGCATGTGGGATTTTGTGGAGAGCATCGCGATCCCGAGCAACCACATCTGCAGTAAGGGGGAAAAATTTGGTATCGACCATTTTGGAGCGCTAACATCACCTGGGCACTAACTTTAGCGCCCGGCGCTAATTAGTGCCAGCAACTGAGAAATTCAGTTTTAGCGCCCCAAGAGGGAGGTGGAGTGTTAGTTCAAGCGCTCCACTTCCTTCTTGGAGCGCTAACCCCGAATATCGGGACGGTGCGTTCTGCAGCGCTACGCACTGGGTCATGTAGCGCTGCTGCATGGAAGGGCTCTTCCCCTCATTGAAGGGGGGTGCCAAGCCCACAACTCTGCGGGGCCCTACCTGGACCACTGGGGAGCGGGGTGCCGTGCCAGCAGCCTGGCACACAAGAGGAGTGCCGGGCTGCCAGATCGCGGCGCGGACCCTGCGTTCAAAGGCGACAGATGCGTTCAGAGAGACAAGTACAAGACTTCATGGCAGCACCCTCGCTCCAAGCACTGGCATCTGCTGGACTACGTCATCGTCCGAGCGAGGGACCGCAAGGACGTCCGCATCACCCGCGCCATGACAGGAGCTGACGATTGCTGGACAGACAACCGCCTAATCCGCTCTGTCTCTCCATCAATGTAGCCCCAAAACAGCGGCGGCAACAGAAACAATTCCGCAGGAAAATCAACACTGGAGCACTCAAGGACCCCGCTAAGAAAGCCCTATTCAGCCTCCGCCTCATAACCAACCTGACGACTCCCAGAGTTGCAGAGACACAGAGTGCCCACAGCGCTTGGTCTGCACTCAAGGCCTCCATAATCAGCACCTGTGAAGGGACGCTCGGTCACTCGACCAGGAAACACCAAGACTGGTTCGACGAGAACGACCAGGAGATCCAGGAGCTAATAAGCCGCAAGCGCAAGGCATTCCTGATCTGGAAACAGCAACAGAATTCGAGAGCAAGAAAGCAGCTCTACAGACGCCTGAAGGCCGAGGTCCAACAAAAAACTTGCGACCTAAAGAACAGATGGTGGGTGGAGAAAGCACAGGAGATCCAGCAGCTAGCCGACAATCACGACGTGCGTGGATTCTTTAGCACAGTCAAGACCAAGCACCCAAGGCCCTACCCCACTGCGGGCCAAGAATGGAGAGGTACTCATCAAGGTCAGAGAGGCAGTCAGTGCCCGCTGGAAGGAGCACTTCGAAGATCTCCTTAACCGAGACTCTGTCTTCAACACGAGTGTCCTCAACTCCATCCCGCAGCACTGGAGAGGTACCACCAACGATGCCTCTGCAAGATCCTGCAAATCCATTGGCAGGATAGGTGCACCAACGTCAGTGTTCTCGCTCAGGCCAACATCCCCAGCATCGAAGCTTGACTACGCTCGATCAGCTCCGATAGATGGGTCACATTGTCCGCATGCCCGATACGAGACTCCCAAAACAAGCGCTCTACTGGGAGCTCCGGCACGGTAAGAGAACCCCAGGTGGGCAGAGGAAACGCTTCAAGGACACCCTCAAAGCCGCCTTGAAAAAGTGTAACATCTCCACCGACACCGGGGAATCCCTGGCCCAAGACCGCACAAAGTGGAGGAGAAGCATCCGGGAAGGCGCCGAACACCTCGAATCTATTTGCCGGGAATAAGCGGAAGCCAAGCGCAGGCAGTGCAAGGAGCGCATGTCAACCCAAGCACCCCATCCACCCGCCCCTTCAACCACCGTCTGCCCTACTTGTAACAGAGACTGTAGGTCCCGCATTGGACTCATCAGTCACCTGCGAACTCATTTTTAATGTGGAAGCAAGTCATCCTCAGCTCCGAGGGACTGCCTAAGAAGAAGAAGATTGGGTCGCAACAAGTAAGTCGGCCGATTTTTTCTCCCCACCCGCCGCCTACCCTTTACTTAGCACCCTGCGAGCCTCCTGCCACTCCGTTCCCGCCCCCTGAAACGGTTGCTGTCATCGCCCGACGCAGATTCAGGGGGCGCGGGCCAGTTTTGAAGGCAGGGCGAAAACGGGGCGCTACGTATGGTGATGACATCCTCATTGCCTGCGCAGTGGAGCGGGATGCTACCAGTTACCGCCGCTGCTACACTCCCACTGAATTTAGTGGGAGTCGTTAGCGGCCCCACGCCTGGGCGAAAAGTCATTTGCACCCCGTTAGCGCCCCTGGAGGTGCTAATGGGAAGCCAAAGGTACCCAATTTCTCCCCCTAAGTGTCTGCAACTCGAGGAACTTCGGCTCAGAGTTGTTGAGCTGGAGTACGAGCTGCAGAAATTACGATGCATCAGGGAGGGGGAGAGTTACCTGGACACTTTGTTCCAGGAGGCAGTCACACCCTTTAGGTTAAGTAGTACTTTAGAGTTTGTCAGTGGTCAGGGACAGGAGGGTGTGACTGCGAGTCAGGCAGGTATGGGGACCCAGGATGCACTGATGGACGAGCCTCAGTCCTTGACCTTGTCCAACAGGTACAAGGTAGTTGCTACCTGTATGGATGAGGAAAAGGACTGCAGGGAGGATGTGTAAACTGACCACAGCACCATGGTACAGGGGGCCATCCAAGTGGGGGGAGAAGGAAGGAATATGGTAGTGGTAAGGGACAGTATAGTCAAGGGGATAGACACTGTTCTCTGCAGTCGCGAAAGAGAGTCCCGAAGGCTGTGTTGCCTGTCCGTTGCCAGTTTAAGGATATCTCCTCGCGGCTGGAGAAGAACTTGGAGTGGGAGGGGGAGGATCCAGTTGTTGTGGTCCATGTAGGTACCGACGACATCGGTAGAACTAAGAATGAGGTTCTGCTGAGGAAGTTTGAGGAGCTAGGGTCTAAATTAATAAGCAGAACCTCAAGGGTAATATTGTCCCATATTTTCCAATGCCTATGGGCATGCACTGAAAACCGGCATTTCCGATCTGTCAAGAATTCGCTTGACAGATCGGACGCCTGCCCTAGAGAAGGGCCTCTGCGAGCGGAGAGTTCCATTTTCTGCAGAACCTCTGCCCGCTGAAAACCCTTAGAAATCTTACGCCTGGTAAAAGCAGGCGCAAGGCCTGCTTTTACCAGTATAAGAGTTGAAAAAAAGTTTAAAAAAATTTTTTTCACTCATTTATAATTTAAAAATACTTTTAAAAAAGGTAAGTTTATTTTTAGCCCCGTAAAAAACTTTAATTATTTTTTTCAAAAAATTTAATTTTTGTTTAAAATATTTAATTTAATGTAATTTAAACTCATTTTAAAAACGTGATGGTTTTTTAAAATTTATTTAATGTTTTAGTGTCTTTTTGGGGTGATCTCCATTCATATATTTGACAGGTCTAGCTGTCAAAAGTATGAAGGGAGATTCCCTTTTCCTATTGGCTGGCCTGGCCCACGTGATCCCAGGGATGCTTGCGAACTGCATGCGCCCCTAGGATACGTGGGCCCTGCGCATTTCAATTGTGGAGAGGCCCAGGAGTGGAAGTGTCTGGACCTTGGGAGCCCTCAGGTAAGTTCAGTCCAATAACTTCTCTCTGGATTACTGCCTCAGCCACGCGCAAATTGGCATAGGGTCAAGCAGATCTGAGCATTAAATGCATGGTTCAAAGAGTGGTGTGGGAAGAAGGGCTTTCAATTTCTCACTTCTTTCAATTCATGGGGCACTGGCACCAGTACTGGGGAAAGAGGGAGCTGTTCCGTCGGGATGGGCTCCACTTAAATCGGGCTGGGACCAGCGTCCTGGCGAATCGAATAACTAGGGCTGTAGATAGGGCTTTAAACTATAAAAAGGGGGGGGGGGGGAGGGGTCAGGTGAAGGGAAATTTAGAAATCTGAAGAGAAAGTTCAAGGCAATAGAACAGTGCAGCGATTTGGGTTAAAATAAGCAGAGTGTGACAGGAAGGGACAGAGAGTTTAACGGTAGCAGTGCAGAAGAGAATAAGGTCAAAGCAGGGAATAATGGTAAAAAATTTAAATTAAATGCTCTTTATCTGAATGCACGAAGCATTTGTAACAACATAGATGAACTAATGGCACAAATAGAGACAAATGGGTTTGATCTAATAGCCATTACAGAGACGTGAGTGCAAGGTGACCAAGGTTGGGAATTAAATGTTCCAGGGTACTTGACATTTCAAAAAGACAGGCAAACTGGAAAAGAAGGGGTGGTAGCCCTGATAATAAAGGATGACATAAGGACAGTAAAGAGAAAGAATCTCGGCTCGGAAGATCAGGAGATAGAATCAGTATGGGTGGAGATAAAGAATAACAAGGGGCAGAAAACACTTGTGGGAGTAGTATATAGGGCCCCTAACAGTAGCTATACTATTGGACAGAATATTAATGAAGAAATAGTGGGAGCTTGTAACAAAGGTAATGAAATAATCGTGGGGGACTTTAATCTTAATTTAGACTGGACAAATCAAATTGGCAGAGGTAGTCTGGAGGACGAGTTAATGGAATGCATTCGGGACAGTTTCCTAGAACAATACTTCATGGAACCAACCAGGAAACAGGCTATTTTAGATCTTGTATTGTGTAATGAGACAGGGTTAATTAACAATCTCATGGTAAAGAATCCTCTGGGGCAGAGTGATCATAATATGATAGAATTTCACATTTAATTTGAGAGTGACTAGCCTAAGTTCAAAACCAGAGTCTTAAACTTAAATAAAGCCAATTAAATAGGTATGAGGGGAGAGTTGGCTAAGGTAGATTGGAAAAATAGATTAAAAGGTATGGCAGTAGATAAGCAGTGACTAGCATTTAAAGAAATATTTCATAATTCTCAACAAAAATACATTCCATTGAGAAATAAAAACTCTTACTGGAAAAGTGATCCATCGTGGCTAACTAAAGAAGTTAAGGATAGCATTAAATTGAAAGAAGAGGCTTATAATGCTGTGAAGAATAGTATTAAGCCTGAGGATTGGGAGAATTTCAGAAACCAGCAAAGGATGACCAAAAAATTGATTAAAAGGGAAAAAATAGAATATGAGAGAAAACTAGCAAGAAATATAAAAGCAGATTTTAAGAGCTTCTACAAGCATGTAAAAAGAAAGAGAGTAGCAAAAGTAAACATTGATCCCTTAGAGGCTGAGACAGGAGAAATTATTATGGAAATGGCAGAAACGTTAAACAAATATTTTGTATCTGTCTTCAGAGTCAAAGACACAAAAAGCAAACCAAAATGGTGGGGAACCAAGGGTCTAATGAGGGTGAGGAACTTAACGTAATTAATATAAGTAGAGAAAAAGTACTAGAGAAACTAATGGGACTAAAAGCCGACAAATCCCCTCGACCTAGAGGCATCTGGGGCTCTGACTGAGGGGTAAAAAAAAGAAAGACTTGTATTTATATAGCGCCTTTCACGACCACTGGACATCTCAAAGCACTTTACAGCCAGTGAAGTACTTTTGAAGTGGAGTCACTGTTGTAATGTGGGAAATGCGGCAGCCAATTTGCGCACAGCAAGGTCCCACAAACAGCAATGTGGTAATGACCAGATAATCTGTTTTTGTTATGTTGGTTGAGGGATAAATATTGGCCAGGACACTGGGGATAACTCCCCTGCTCTTCGTTGAAATAGTGCCATGGGATCTTTTACGTCCACCTGAGAGAGCAGACAGGGCCTCGGTTTAACGTCTCATCTGGAAGACGGCACCTCTGACAGTGCAGCACTCCCTCAGCACTGCACTGGAGTGTCAGCCTAGCTTTATATGCTCAAGTCCCTGGAGTGGTACTTGAACCCACAACCTTCTGACTCAGAGGCGAGTGTGCTACCAACTGAGCCACAGCTGGTAGGCAAGGGGGTAGAAGTGTGAGCAGTTGGAGAGGAGCCCCTGCTTCCATGTGCCCTCCCACTATCATCCCTCTCATGGGCCACCCACACTTCTCTGCTAGCAAGTAGCTGGAGAGCACCTTGCTGCACATCAGTGGGACCATGAGGACCCATGTCAATACTGACGTTCCTCCTAGCAAGGACGTCTATGAGCCTCTGGCTTCTCTCCTCATAGATGACCATCTATCCTCTATAGATGACCATCTATCCTCCATAGAAGCTCACCTATCCTTCAAAGATGTCCATCTATTTTGAGTTGAAACCATGTGCTCATGCGACTGGCGCATTGTGTCCTCCATGTAGTTGGCCATCCTATCCATGGAGGAACCAACAGTCGCAAGTGCGTGCGCCACGGTAGGTGCTCATGCTTGAGACTCCTCCATTCTCTGCACACTCGCAGTCACCGCAGTTACAAAACCTGTCAGTGCCTCCTGCACTTGTTCCTGCAGCTCCAGGATCGCCCTCTTCCTTGATGGACCCCGAGCTCAGTGTCTGCATGCAGCTGAGCAGAGCTAGGAGACTCCTGCGCCCTCCAACGAGGTGTCTCCACTGCTGACCCTGTCTCCACCATCTGCTCTTGCTCACCTGTGATGTGTGAGACACCAGGTGACAACATTACTCTATCTCGCGACGGACCCACCGAGGTGATTGTATCTGTGCTGGTGCTGGCTTGCCTTGTCAGAGGTGACGCTGCGTGTAATTGGGCCAGGGAACGCGAAGGGCGGGCTTAACAAGGCCCATTAAGGCAAAATCTTTTTCTTCAGCAGGACGAAGGCGGCAGCGGGCTCGTGGCCTGCTAATGACCTCTTCTGCCATGAAGCTGCCTAGGTGGGGGAAATCGTGGCCATGGTTACAGGGTGCCATTTCTGTGAGTTTCCGGGTTGCTTGATAAAGGATGAAACTTCCGTCTGCTCCTTACAAGAAAATGACTGTCCAGGGCAGGGGTCTCCCTAAGGTGGATGTTCCCCCTCTTAGCCTTGGATGGGGATCTGGTGCATCAGTGGAGGCCAGGATGCCATGTGAGATGAAGCATACTGGCCTTGCCAAGGATGCAGTAGGCTCCACCAAGGGGGTGCATTCCTGGCAAGAGGCCTGGATCCCAAAAGAGGGAAATTAAAAAAAATATATGTTACTTGATCAGCCCCTTGCTTGAAGACCGAATTAGAATGGTGCCAGGGTTGGAGTTCGGGAGGGGTGCTGGGCACCAACCCTCCAAGGGCAGACAGTCAGTGCTTCTGATTGCTGGGCACATGCAACTGAGGTGCCCTTCCACTGACCTTTCAAACTCCAATGAAGGTCAGTCATTGATGGGCAAAACTGCCAGGAAAACAGTCTGTGGATTTGGGAGCCAGTCAACCTCCACTGTTTTTCACCTGTATCTTTCTAGATTATCATTTTATGGCCTGCTCTAGCAGTTCTCAGCAACCTTCATTACAGACATACAAACACAAAAACATTGGACAGAAAGAGAGCAGCTGATCCATCTCGCCTGTCCCATACAGTTGCGATGCCTTATGCAACAGGTCAAAAGACTACCTGCTCTATGTGCCACATAGTCTCCTGGGAGAGGATAAAAAGCACATGAAACCCCAACGCTGCTTAAGGGAAAAAAATCTGGAAACTAATCCAGAAGACCACATTGACCATGACTTATATTACTTAATTGGTATCTGCCTCGTCTATAATGCCCCAGCTATCACATCCCTTTGCCTGACAATTGCAGCATATTAATGGGTCAATTCAGGTTAAGTATAAAAAGCTACTCAAGCAAACATGTCTGACATCTGTAACCTACTTTTGTTGGCACAGTTTCCTACAAAGACAAAATACTGCGGATACTGGAAATCTGAAACATCAACAGAAAATGCTGGAAACACTCAGCAGGTTAGGCAGCATCTATGGAGAGAGAAACAGAGTTTACGTTTCATCACGAAAGGCAACTGACCTTAACATTATTCGCTTCCTACATATATGGCAGCCTACATTTCATTGTGGGCATCCTTATTATTAACTTGGCAGTTTTCAAGATGCCAAACACCTTTTCCTGGACTCAGTTTGTAAACTATTAGCTGTAGATCCTCATTTGACAATCGGGCTTTGACCTGCTGCACTTTTCCTACATTTTACCCAGAAATTGTACACTCCTCTGCGCACTTTTTATATCATTGAAAATTATTGCTTAGCTAGTGAGAAGCAGTGTTGCTGGTGCTTTCATATTGGTATTAGTTTTAGTGCACCCTAAAGCACCTGGGGGGTTCAATTGGATCTGGGATTTCAATGCGTGATTAATCCACGTCCGTTAATTGAAATGCAGACAGAATACCGACTTCGTGGTGGTTGCACATTACCATGATTGCTGTGTGCAGCCAGAGCTCCCCGCGCTGTTCATTGGCTGCATGCATCAGCAGGGGTTCCAATATCATGAGTGCCTAGCATTACTTAAAGCCAGCCTGTACCTCTTAATGGGGAGGTACATTGTGGTTGCTGGTGATGCTGAGATCATTCTGAATATTGTGTTGTGGAAGAATCAACAATGGTTGACCATGGGAGAGAGCGTGCACCAAGGTTTTTGGATGCTGCACTGGAGGTCTTGGTGGAACAGGTGGAAAGAAGGAGAGATGTCCTGTATGCTCTGGGGGCCGGAGGCCCTCGAGACATATGCTCAGAAGGCAATGGCAAGAGATAGCGGAGGAGGTTAATGCCAGGAGTCTAGCCCCAAGGGCTTGGATAAAGAACAGGAAGAAGTTTAGTGATCTTGCACGAGTTGTCAAAATCAGTTGGGGAAAAATTCGGTAGGTTAGCGCCTCCCGTTTGCGCCTGCAGAGGGCAGTAACGGGCCGCTGATGCAGTAGCGCTGGTGCAGGGGGATTTCAGCGCCGCATGGCAAATCCGCCCCCCCCCCCCGTTGCACCACCGGTACAAGGTACCGCCGGGGACTTCAACGCCAGGTAGATCGTGACATCAGTGAGTGTGCAATCTGGAAATTAATTGTCGCCACTTACCTTTGCGCCTCGACCAGACAGCGACAGGGAGAGCTGGCGTGCAGCTGCAGGAAGCCGACTCCAATGACATTATTTAAAAGCATCAGCATTAATCACTCGCAGCTGTCAGGGCAGGTTATTTTCAGTGGTTTCTTGTCAGTTTCACCCAGTGGATGAGTTTGTGTGAGTAATTTCAAGCTTCTTTTTTATCAGCAGTCTTCTGCAAGTGCAAAGTGGCTACATTTAGTGTTCAAAGATTCAAACTGCTACACTTAGCAACATTAATGGGGGTTGTACTGGCATGCCACCTTGGCCTCCAGGTTCTATGGTGGAGGGAGCATAGGCAGCGAGAAATACGGGAACATGTGCACAGGGGGATGAGGAGGGACATCAGGGCTCTCACCAGGAGGCCTTACCCTGCAAGAGTATTCTGATAGCACCTTCAATTAAGCGAGGAGCAGTGTATTAGATGGCTCCGTATCACCAAGGTGGTGGTCACAGAACTCTGCCACCTCCTCCAAACAGACCTCCAGCCTCACACCAGGATGACTTAAACCCCAGATTCCTTTTGCTCACCACATTCCCATCATACCATCCCTGTGTCATGCCATATCACAGCCTCCTCCTGGATGCAAAGGTGAAATGAGAGAGACCACAAAATATTGCAAACTCTATTAATAAATTTATGCATAAATATATCACACATATCACATTCATTCTAATAACTAATGACCCTTGTGCCTGCCATAGTTGAATAGCTGTCATTGTGTGCAAGGTGTGAGATGTGGGTGTGAGTATTGCTAGGTATAGATTGTTGGTGGGTGAGTGCTGGGTGTGTGGTGCTTTGGGCAGTGTGTGAAGCTTGTGGTACAGATGGTGGTATGTAGCATTTGTTGAAGCATTCAATCACCCTGACCACCCGACTGAGGTGGATCTGCCATGAGCACACCTGCTTCAGTCCTCCGGCTCCTTCTCCTTGTTGTGCTTCTCCTTGCTGGGGCAGCTGCACAGCCAGCAATGCTGAGAATAAGATGCTGCAGTATCAATGAACCTCCCCTTTAAGTACTGGGAAAAGCCTGTGGCAATGTTGAGTTGAGATTAGACTGCACCCGATATTGGTTCACCCTTTCAGTGTAAAACCACTGAGCTAGGCCTTTAAGACTTGATTTAGCACCCGAATCATTTCTTTGAGCAGCGAGAAGCCTGGCGCTAATTCTCAAACTTTTCTAAAGATACCGCCCATTCCTGGGCTATAATGAATTTCTAGCCCAGTGAGTGCAACTTCAAATGTCATAGCCTAACAAATGCACCACCAGCTTCATCCACTGCTCAATTCACTACACCCCCATCACTCACCTACCGACAATCTCTATCAATCAGGGCTCACACCTAGCATTCATATGTTTTTCCTCACCCTCACACACTTAATACTCGCACCCACATCTCAAAGCTTGCCCACACTGGCAACTATTCAACCTTAACAACCACATCACCCAAACAGATTGCACGACAGTCACTGACATACTTCTCCAAAGAATCTTTTGCAGGAGAAGGTGGCTCACAACAGGAGGCAGCAGGAATTAATGGGAGGGGAGAGGTGCACCTGCAGGTTTTAACCCCAATGGAGGAGACAGTGCTGGCTATTATGGGAAGGGCCATTGCTGAGGCCATGGCTTCTGGCGAGGCTGAAGCGATTGAAAATGATGGTATCGACATACCTAATCCTGCTTTTCTCATCCCATATCTCCCTCATCCCTCAATCTCTTCTGACTTACAAGCTGCATATGGTGCAAGCATACACTTCTTACTTTCTCCTCTCCCCTCACCACAACCCAAACGTTGTCCCTTTTTCATTTCAGATACTGAAGAACTGGAAGCTGCCCAGGCTGTGGATGAGGAGCAAGAAGAAAGTGAAGATGAAGGGACACCATCACTCGATTTCACACTCACAGCCATCAGCTCGGATACTGACACTGCGTGTAATTTAGAGGATAGCATAGAGGTGGGATCTACACGTTGTGAGACACCGGGCACAAGTGCACTGGAGCCAGGGCTAAGGGAAAGAATAGCACAGGTGCCAGCTCGCCAGAGGGCAAGGTCGCACATTAGTTCTGCTGCAAAGGAATCAGATGAGGACATGGATGTGCCAGACTACAGAAGAAGGCTGATGGGTGTACATACCCAAATGCTTGGTGCACTAGGAAGCCTGCCGGAAAGCCTGCATTCAATGTTAAGGAGCATGGGAGAGTCCAGCACCAACTTGGCACAGGGCTTTGCGCAGAGCTTAGAGCCCATCCTTCCCAACATGCAATGGGTGGCCACCTCCATCAACACACCTGTGGAGCCAACCATGATGCAGCATCTGATGGTTGATGTCTCAGCTTCCATTGCAGCACAAGCAGCATCCACCCAACGTCTGAGTGCTGCAGAGGAAGTCCACGCTGCTGCCATCATGGCTCTGGATACCAGTGTGCAAAGGGGCTTCTAGGGTGTCACAGCACTCCAGCAATCTGTTCTCCAACAGATCCGCTCCCTAAAGACCCACTGTGGATACCCAAAAAACAGGCACGACAGAGCCCAACTTTGCCCCCGAGTTTTTAGAAAGTGGCAGAATAAATTCACGAGTGAAAAATCTCAACAAATGTAGTTTTTATTTAATACATTGACTGTGTGTATCAGATTGAATCAGGTTGAGTAGAAAAGACAAATATTTTCCCTGTAAACTACTTACATCTAAAAGGGTAATCCAATGCGAGGATTAAAATTTGGACTTGTCAACAGTTTACAAAAATGAAGACATCACCATAAATGTGCTTATTAGATATTTGTGCCTTTGGCAAGATTTGCTTATAGTTGCAACACTGAATAACTTAGCTTGACATCAGCAAATAGCTGCAGTGAATTATGTATATTATGACAATAACAGCTCTGTAGGCACTTTAGCCTCTATATAAAGTGACACAGGAAGAAGCTTAATATTTTATCGTTATTATTTTATAGTCACCACTAATGGTTTTCTGGCAGGGTTAAAGCTGATTCATAGTGGCCCAGAAATTGATCTCGCTCTGTTCCCGCGGGGGTAAGCCTTCCCCGCGATCTCTCACTCCGCTTGTGCTTTTTCAGATCCAGCTCGCACGAACTTGATGTTCCAGACATCAGCCGGGCAGTGCTTGCGTATCCCACCGGTGTAGTGAATTCGTGCGAGCTGTGGGATCACGTGACTCAGTTAGAGCCAATGGCAGCACACCATCTTCCATTCATAAGTTTCACATACGTGCTGTGAAATCTATGAATCTTACACCCCCCCAAAATAACAGCTAAACCTCAATTAAATTAAAAAAAAAACCATCACATTAATAAAATAAGTATAGTTAAATAAATTAACCATTTTAAATAAAAAATTAAATTTTTGAAAAAATTTAAAATCTTTTAAAAAGTTATAAAAATAAACTTACCTGTCTTTAAAGTCTCTAAAAAAGATATACCTGTGAAAAAAAATTCAAAAAAATACTTAATTCACTACTTACCTTGTTAAAAGTGGGTCTTACTCCTCCTTTTTCCATTTCTAAAATCTTCAGTACTTACCTGCGCGTCCAAAGCATGAAGTGCACAGCGTGCGCGCAGCCTGTAGCGCGCACATGATGCACCGAGGAACCGCCCCCTTTTCAAAAGAGCAATTGCCGGTTTTCAGCGCATGCGCAGGGCATGCAGAAAACCGGCAATTGCAGAGGGACTACGCGAGAGTACGCAGTGCGTACTCTCGCGCAGCAGGATGAATTTTTGGCCCACTGTGTTTACTGTACAGATCAGGTTGCTGTTTAATATGATGTCAGTGGCTAAACTTTATCTTTTATTCTACCTTTAAGACTACTTTAGAGCTTCCAAATTATTTTCACAATTAAATAAATAAAAGCAATCACTGAGCTCGATCAGTTTATTTGTAATTTTAGTAGTTAGTAATGCACATTGCTACCATTGTCTGTCATGTTGCTGCCGCCTTTATTTTCGGGTTTCAAATAGTTAAATTTTCATTTGCAATGCTTCCAAAACAAATAAAATCCTTTATGAATTTCGCATAAGGAGTTTCAGCAATAAATACGGCTAATGCGTTCTGTTCATGGGTTTAAATCAGCCAGTAAAAGTGCACATATTGAGTACTGCTGTTTCTATACGAAGTGAGGGAACTGGAGTATACACAATGGAAGAGCAATTACTATTATGTTACAGTCACCACTAATGGTTTTCTATAAGGATTACAGTTGAATTATAGTACTGTATGGATTGGGTTGCTTCTTTCTTTGCTAAATAAATTGTTAAAATTAATCTGACGCTGGTATCTGAGCTCAAAGACAAGTAAATCGGGTACATGAGCCTGACACAGATAATCAGCTAGCATCCTCCTGCCTGATTCCTCACTTGGGCCGGTACTTAGACATAGCGCTAGACTTGATAGCTGAGCACAAAAGATACTGGGCCGAAAATCTGCAACCTTACCGGCATACTGCTTGGTAATTGGCTGCATTAGATTTAGTCTGTTCCTTTTTTATGGATTGAACATACCTGGGCAATTTTTCACATTGTCAGATACATAAGAACATAAGAAATAGGAGCAGGAGTAGGCCATTTGGCCCCTCGAGCCTGCTCTGCCATTCAATAAGATCATGGCTGATCTGATCCTAACCGCCAATCTACTATCACAGAACCATCTCCTGAACCTAACAGAATTGGACACACGAAATAGGAGCAGGATCAGGCTACACTGCCCCTGGGCCCGCTACGCTACCCACAGGGCCATGACCGATCCGAACCTAGACTCATGTCCAAATTCCTGCCCGCTCCCTGTAACCCTTAATTCCCTTTACTTCTAGGAAACTGTCTAGGCCCGTATTCTCTTGAATTCAGAAGAATGAGATGGGATCTCATTGAAGCATACAAAATTATTACAGGGCTTGATAGGGTGGATGCTGGGAGAATGTTTCCCTTGGCTGGGGAGTCTAGAACCAGGGGCCACAGCCTCAGGATAAAGGGTAGGCCATTCAGGACTGAGATGAGAAGAAATTTCTTCACTCAGAGGGTGGTGAATCTTTGGACTTTTCTACCCCAGAGGGCTGTGGAGGCTCAGTCATTGGGTATATTCAAAACAAAAGTCAATAGATTTCTGACTAGTAAGGGCATCAAGGGATATAACGATAAGACCGGTGAATGGAGTTGAGGCAGAAGGTCAGCCATGATCTCATTGAATGGCGGAGCAGGCTCAAAGGGCCGAATTGCCTACTCCTGCTCCTATTTCTTATGTTCTTATGTTCTTAATCATCGACAACTGCCATGTGAAAAAATAGGGGCAGAGTTTATGGTCTGAAATTGTTGAACTCAGTGTTGAGTCGAGAAGGCTGTAAAGTGTCTAATCGAAAGATGGGGTGCTGTTCCTCGAGCTTACGTTGAGCTTCATTGGAACAGTGTAAGAGGCTGAGGACAGAGAAGTCAGAGTGGGAGTGGAGCGGAGAATTTTCAATTTGTTCATTAAGATACAACATTGCAATTAAAAGGAAATAATTTTTTTTTAAATTGACATGATGAAGAAGGTTTTGCAGTTGTAGCTTTCAACAGCGCTGCAGATCTTATTGGCCCGGATTTTGCAGTCATCACGTTGACAGCTGCCCACAAACTTTTTGTGGGCTTTTAAGCGGCAACTTTAGAGATCATTTCAAGCACGACGCCCTCTCCAGCGGATCTGTGGCCTCTATGAGTAGAATAAGAAACAGCGAGGCGCTTCAACCAATCAGGTTGAAGAGTCCTCACTGAGACACGCAGAGGTATAAGCCAGGAAGTATAAATTAGATTTAATTCATAGTAAAATAATGTACAGAAAGCAAAATAAAGAGAGGGACAGCAGTTGGAATTAAGAGAGAGAGATAGAAGAGACAGAAAGAAAAAGTTTAAAAAAGATGGCCCTGAGTTTGCGGTTGGAGGCGTACCAGAAGAATACACCTCTGAACCGAAAAAAAAATCCGAACTTACCTGGTGTCTCCGGAGTTTTGGGCTCTTCGGGTCCTAGGCCTGCAGGCGTACACCTGCGTAAAGGCCCACAGATCCCAGGGGCGCACGCGAATCGTAAGCGTCCCTGGGATCACGTGGGCCCGGTCAACCAATCAAAAAGGGGATTCCTATGATGCTTATGGGAACTCCATTTACATACGGAATCCCCATAAGCATATTAGAAATACACAAATAAATAAGAGTTCACACCACTTAAATAAAATAAATGTTCCCATGTTCAAAATTAATGAAAGGACCCTTTAATTAAGCATTTAAAATAAAAGTTTAATTTTTTGAAAAATAAATGTAAACATTTTAAAATGGGCCAAAATTTACCTAAACTAATTTTAATTGTATGTGTATGTTTTAATCATTTAAAAATGTTATTTTAACATTTATTTTAACCCTTACGCTGGTAAAAGAAGGCCTTACGTCTGCTTTTACCAGGCGTAAGGGTTTCGTGGGCATTTGTTGGACAGTAGTTGGGAAAATAGCCCAACACTGTGCCAGTGAAAGTGTTTTTGCAGCGGATGTGAAGGATCTGTCAATGCAAAACTTGACAGATCGCAAGTTCCGGGTTTTCGTGCATGCGGAAACTCGGAACTTGCGGGGCCTTTCTGAACGCTTACGATGGCGCACGTAAAATCCGGGCCAATGTATTTAATTCCTATAAAATCTCCAATATTAATTACATTCTGAAGGAATGAGACTCCACAGTTGTAAAATTTAATTTTCAGGGCCAGAGAGGCAGTAATTATGACTTACCATGCCCTTAAAAATTCACTTACACCTGAATGCACCAGCCCTAACTTTTTCTGGCATGTCTAGTGGATGACTAGTAGGGAAGTACCCCAACTTCATGCCCTTATGTTGATTTCAATGCCGAGTCTCTGTTACAGCACAGCCTGTGGAGGAGCATTGTAACTCGGACAGCAACATCCGGATTTCTGCATTTAACTGCGCATGTGTGGACTCCGGAAGTTGCTGCCAATCAAAAAACAGCAGCACATCATCATGAATTAAAAGTGGCATCCAAGATTTGTTTAGAAAAACAAGGCCTAATTGAGGCAAACCTTCCCACTCTTAATTATATTATTCAGACTGCATATTATTTTTGCAACAGCTGGTTGTATTTATGTTTTCTGCACCTACACAAAACTACCTAATTCAGTGAGCTGACCTATGGATGACCCCTGGCTCACAGCTATTTCTGGCAGTCTTGAATTCCTTTTGCATTCCATTACTTCTTAATGTTTTGGTGTGTAACGCACTTAATAAAGCTGCAGTTCCAACATCACATCGACCTTATAGATCTGTCTATTTGCATTCTTCTCATGCTCTAGAAATATCTTTGTTCATATTCTTTCCAATAACACCACTTTATTTTGTATCACAATCATAGTCAAAAAAAATTACTATGAATAAATGTTATTTTACACGCTGGCGAACTGATAGTACATTTTTTATTTTATTTTATATATTGACCAGATTGAGTAATCGTTGGAACACCAATATTTTATGTCAGGGTGCTTTTTTCTCACACCTTGACGTATGTTAATCGTTGTTCCTTAATGTTTTGCTTCGTGCTGTCTTTCAAACCACTTTTCCATGGCAACAGCAGCCCTTTGATTTTCAATGAAATAAACAATGCTTTTTGCATTTTAAACATAGCTGAATGGGAAGGGTACAGTTATATTGCAGATAAGAAACACAGGGGAAATGAGGAGAATTATTTTTATGCAGCGAGTTGTTGTGATCTGGAATGCACTGCCTAAAGGATGGTGGAAGCAGATTCAATGGTAACTTTCAAAGGAGAATTAAATATATACTTGAAAAGGAAACATTTGCAGGGCTATGGGGAAAGAGCAAGGGAGCGAGACTAATTGGATAGCTCTTTCAAAGAGCCAGCACAGGCACGATGGGCCGAATGGCCTCCTTCTGTGCTGTGTAATTCTATGATTCTATAATTGGCAGACAGTGATGCTCAGTTGACAGATCTAAGTTATACTGCCAAATGTTGCTCATGGTTTGTTAGAGACACAGAAGCTCTGCATTGACCTGTTTGGAGGCATGCGCAGAGCTTTGTTACACAGGTGATTAATATTTAGCAGTATGAAAGCAGCAGGAGTGTAGCTTCACTCTTAAAATTAAAAAGATTAAAAATTAATTCTATCAAGTCTCCAAGAGTTCAATGGACCACTTGGACACCTTTAAACTGTGGCCTCGAACTGGATTGGAGTTATACTACACTTAGTAGGAACCACAAGCACTGTGAGATTTTGTACTACGAGAGTTCTCCCAGTGTCCTGCCTAACATACCTCCCTCAAACAGTAACACAAAAAACACATTGACTGGTCAATTTCATATCTGTTTGTGGGATGTTGCTGTTTTGCTGCTTTGCTTGCCTACATAACAGTCAGTGCACTTTAAAAGTAATTTATTATACAAAACAATTTTGAGACAGTGCCTTATCAGCAGAAGAAGAACTGAGGAAATTCCTGGCGAAAGAAAAGTCACTTGGATGTGATTGATGACTGTACACTGTCCATGTGAAGCTGTTATCAACAAGATTAATTGAGTATTAGGATACATCTCAAAGCCACTCAACCAAAAGTTGAAATAAATTTTGCTAACGTTGTATAATACATTAGTCAGGCCACCTTTGCCAAATTTTAGACACCTTGGGGTTGAAGGTCCATGGGGGTTCTATTGGCTGTAACTCCACTGGGAGACTGCTGAACCCTTGTGGAATTTGAACACTTTGGGGGAAAAATTCATTTGGTTAGCTCCTCCCGTTAGCGGCTGTAGAGGGCGGTAACGGGGTTCTGATGAAGTATCACTGGGGTGAGGCAAATCCAGCGCCGCACGGCAAATCCGGACCCCCTGTTGTGCCACCAGTACGAGGTACCGCCGGGGATTTCAACGCCAGGCAGATCGTGATGTCAGTGATGCTCACTGGGCGCCTGATCTGCAAAATTGATTTTTGCCACTTACCTTTGCGCCTCGACCAGATAGCGACAGGGAGAGGAGGCGCACACAGCTGCAGGACACCGGCTCCAGGGATGTTATTTAAAGGCATCCACATGATGCAGAGAAACTCCAGTATGATTTGGACAGGTTGGGTGATTGGGCAGATGCATGGCAGATGCAGTATAATGTGGATAAATGCGAGGTTATCCACTTTGGTGGCAAAAACAGGAAGGCAGATTATTATCTGAACGGCAATAGATTGGGAAAAGGGGAAGTGCAACGAGACCTGGGTGTCCTTGTGCACCAATCACTGAAGGTAAGCATGCAGGTGCAGCAGGCGGTTAAGAAGGCAAATGGTATGTTGGCCTTCATAGCGAGAGGATTCGAGTACAGGAGCAAGGATGTCTTGCTGCAGTTGTACAGGGCCTTGGTGAGACCACACCTTGAGTATTGTGTGCAGTTTTGGTCGCCTTATCTGAGGAAGGATGTTCTTGCCATGGAGGGAGTGCAGCGAAGATTCACCAGACTGATACCTGGGATGGCAGGAATGACGTATGAGGAGAGATTGGGTCGATTGGGCTTGTATTCGCTAGAGTTTAGAAGAATGAGAGGGGATCTCATTGAAACTTATAAAATTCTAACAGGACTAGACAGACTAGATGCAGGAAGGATGTTCCCGATGGTGGGGGAGTCCAGAACCAGGGGTCACAGTCTAAAGATAAGGGGTAAGCCATTTAGGACTGAGATGAGGAGGAATTTCTTCACCCAGAGAGTGGTGAACCTGTGGAATTCTCTAACGCAGAAGACAGTGGAGTCCAATTCATTAAATATATTCAAGAAGGAGTTAGATATATTTCTTAAGGCTAAGGGGATCAAGGGATATGGGGTGAAAGCAGGGACAGGGTACTGAATTTGTATGATCAGCCATGATCGCATTGAATGGCGGAGCAGGCTCGAGGGGCCGAATGGCCTACTCCTGCTCCTATCTTCTATGTTTCTATGTGCCACCTGTCTAATGACATGCTTCCGCAACCCCAACACTCCTGCGCAGCACACATACAATGACAGCCATACCACCACCAGGAACCTGATCGAACACACAATCGGGGTGCTGAAGCAATGGTTCCGCTGCCTTGACCGCTCTGGAGGAGCCCTGCAGTACTCCCCTGATCGAGTCTCTGTTTTCATTGTTGTGTGCTGCATGCTGCACAACCTGGCCATTCTGAGGGCCCAGCCATTGCCACCAGGAATTGCAGGTCCACTTCAGGAAGAGGAAGAGGGAGAGGAGGAGGAGGTGGCAGAGGAGGAGGATGAAGAGGAGGGGGAGTAGCAGCAACGGAGGAGGGAGCCACTCAATCTTGCTTCTGCAAGGTCCATTTGTGAGCGCCGCATTAGACAGCGCTTCCAATGCATGATATAGCACATAGCGTTTGCACAGAACAACCACATCATTACAGCCAGCTCGCAGTCCCTATCACCGGGCAAAGGTCAAATGAGAAACATCACAATAATGTCAAAATAACAATTTATTATTGAACACAACTATCTCTTATGAAAAAAAACTATTCATAAAAAAACACAATATATTTACAAACACATCAATTTATTAACACACACTGTTCCCATTTGATAAAGTATTCTTTACTCCCCCTTCTTCAATGATTTCCCTCCCCTTTGTAGCTCCCCCCTCCCAACCCTACAGCTCCTCCGTAATGTGTCCCCAGAGGCTGCAGCAGGGTGGGTGGAAGGCTGCTGAGTCTGGGAGCCAGAGACTACAGATGGCCTTGCAGGACGCCCTCGACCAGCTCTGTGCCTGGAATACCTGGCTGTAAACTGCACCAACTCTGCATGGGCAGCAGCAGTCTGGGCTGGCTGGGTTACAGGCTGCGACAAGTGCAATGGCGGAGTGGCAGAGGTGGGAGCAGGAATGCTGTCATCCTGAGAGAGGACAGCACCTTCCTGCTCGACCGACGCACTGCCACTCCCCCGGGCCATACCCTCAGCATCCGGAGCAATCTGCTCGAGCACAGATTGCTGGCCTGCTGCGGCACCGTGAGATCCCCGGTGTACTGTGGGTGACCCAGTGACGATGGCAGCAGTCACCGCTTGTGTGGCATCATCTGAGACTGCATGAGAGCAGTCTGAGATTGGATGGCAGCAACCACTGACTCCATTACAACACGAAGCCATTGTGTTGCTTCGGCCTGTGCTGCAGTAGCTGCTGCCACCTCACCCATGACACACGGCATGAGGTCTGGGTCCCCACGGTCTATGTGAGTCGACCATCCTTTGCAAACTGCCAAGGATGGGCTCGATGATGTGTGCAGAGATGAGTGCAATGCTGGAGGCGGACTGCTCCAAGCTCCTAGCCAGTGCATCCATGCTCTCGGGCACCCTTGCCATTGCACCCATGAGTTTGGTGTGCATGCCCATCGCCCGTGTGGTCATCGTCTCCACATCGACGTCCTCATCTGACTCCTGTGCAGCAGAACTCGCGCACGAACTCACCCTCCAGGGAGATAGCCCCTGAGCTTCCCTTTCCCTGTGGCATTGCTGCAGCCCACTGGGTCCTGGGGTTTCACCCACATCAGACCCATCTACTAGGCTCCCCTCCAGCGACTGCGTCGCCCCATTATCGGACCTAGCACCTTCGGGAGACACAGGTAGTGAGGCTCTGGCTTGTTCTTCCTCCTCCTCTCCCGCGTCACTGACACTGGGAGGCTGAGGGACAGGCTGGTCATGTGGTGGCTGATTATTTGAAAGCATAAAGGCACAAGAGTGGGGTTAAGGTCAGGGGACGGGGCAGGAAGGGAGCAAGAAATGGTGACAGTATACTTAGATGGAAAGTGGGAAAGGCTTGTGGTGTGAGGGGGAAGTGGAATGAGAGAAGAGGGAGAGGTGATGAGGCCATTGTCCCCAAGGAGGTCGATGTCTCCGATGGCCACAGCGCCCACGACCTTGGCGGCATTGATGCGGCCCACTTGCTCCTCCAGGTCGGTAAGGGGGTGAGGGACCGCCTCACCTCCTCCCGTTCATACCTGCTCCCTCCTGTTGTGAGCAAGCTTGGCCTGCAAGAAAAAGGAAAACGTGTGAGTGAATGTGCAGCTATGTGTTTGGCATATGTGCCTACCATAGTTGAATGGCTGTTAATGTATGCAAGGCGTGAGATGTGGATGTCACTTTTAGTAGGTGGGCATAGTTGGTGGGTGAGTGTTGGGGATGTGGCGGTTTATACAGTGTGCGCACAGAGTGAGGTTGAGATGATGGCATGTAGAGGCTTTTGAAGCATGTACTCACTCTGACCACCCGAGTGAGGTCGTTGAATTTCTTCCGGCACTGGGTGGGAATTCTGGGGACCACACTTCTGGCCAACACATGCTGAGTGATCTCCCTCCACATCCTCCTAAAGGCCTGTGGTAATGGCCTCCTGCCAGTGTCCGGGGAGAGCACTGCCCGTCGGCGTTCCACAGCCGCAACCAGAGCCTCCAAGGCGTGGTCGCTTAACCGGCGAGCGAGCGAGCTGGGCCTCTGATCAGCCATCAGTTGCTTGAATGAAGGCTTGCAGCTACTTGCAGGCCCAGTTCTCAAGCAGCAATGATCAGAGTGCAGCTGTGCAGCATGATTGAACCTCCCCTTTAACATAACAACATAAGAACATAAGAAATAGGAGCAGGAACAGGCCACTTGGCCCCTCGAGCCTGCTCCGCCATTCAATTAGATCATGGCTGATCTTGGGCTCAAAGCCACTTCCCCGCCTTCTCCCCATAACCCTTCACTCCCTTATTTTGCAAAAATTTGTCTATCTCCACCTTAAATGTATTTAATGACCCAGCCTCCACAGCTCTCTGGGGCAGAGAATTCAACAGATTTACGATCCTCTGAGAGAAGAAATTCCTCCTCATCTCTGTTCTAAAAGGGCGACCCTTTATTCTAAAACTGTGCCTCCGCGTTCTAGATTTCCCCATGAGGGGAAACATCCTCTCTGCATCTACCTTGTCGTGCCCCCTCAGTATCTTATATGTTTCAATAAGATCACCTCTCATTCTTCATAATTCATCTTCTCTCTCTATTATTTTTTTAGTCATCCTTTGCTGGTTTTTAAAAATTTCCCAATCCTCTGGTCTCCCACCAATCTTGGCAACATTGTATGCCTTCGTTTTCAATTTGATACCATCCTTTACTTCCTTAGTTAGCCACGGATGGTGCTCCCTTCTCTTAAATCTTTCTTTCTTACTGGAATATATTTTTGTTGAGAGTTATGAAATATCTCCTTAAATGTCCGCCACTGTATTTCAACTGTCTTCCCCTTTAATTTATTTTTCCAGTCCACTTTAGCCAGTTCTGCCCTCATGCCGTTGTAATTGCCTTTGTTTAAGATCAGGACACTGGTTTGAGATACAACTTTCTCACCCTCCAACTGAATTTGAAATTCAACCATGCTATGATCACTCTTTCCTAGAGGATCCTTTACTATGAGATCATTTATTAATTCTGTCTCATTACATAATGCCAGATCCAAGATAGCCTGCTCCCTGGTTGGTTCCATTACATACTGTTATAGGAAACCATCCCGGCTGCACTCTATGAACTCCTCCTCAAGGCTACCATGGCCAATTTGATTTGTCCAATCAATATGGAGATTAAAATCACCCATGATTATTACCGTACCTTTTTTACAGGCCTCCATTATTTGTTAATTTATACTCTGTCCAACAGTATTGCTACTGTTTGGGGGCCTGTAGACTACACCCACCAGAGACTATTTCCCTTTATTATTTTTTATCTCCACCCAAACTGATTCTACATCTTGTTCTTCTGAGCCAATATCACTTCTCACCACAGGACTGACCCCATCCTTTACCAACAAAGCCACCCCACCTCCCTATCCTTTCCGTCTATCCTTCTGAATTGTCAAATACCCTGGAATATTCAGTTCCCAGCCCTGATCACCTTGCAGCCACGTCTCTGTAATGGCGATCAGATCATAACCATTTGTATCTATTTGTGCCGTCAACTCATCTATCTTGTTACGAATGCTGCGTGCATTCAGATATAGAGCTTTTAACTTTGACTTTTTACCATTTCTCCTTGTTTTGGCCCCATTTTCTGTTGCACTCTTATTTTTAAACATTCTGTCCCTTGCTGTCACACTCTGGTTATTATTTCCCCCATCTCTATCCTGCTCTATTGCTTTCTCATTTCTCATTGACTTTTTAAATTCCCGCTCACCTGGATCCTCCCCCCCACTATTTATTTTAAAGCCCTCTCTACAACCCTAGTTATTCGATTTGCCAGGACTCTAGCCCCAGCATGGTTCAAGTGAAGCCCGTCCAAACGGAACAGCTCCCTCTTATCCCAGTACTGATGCCAGTGCCCCACAAATCGAAACCCATTTCTCCCACACCAGTCTTTGAGCCACTCATTCATTTCTCTGATCTTATTTACCCTATGCAAATTCGCTCGTGGCTCAGGTAGTAATCCAGAGATTATTACCTTTGTGGTTCTGCTTTTTAATTTAGCCCCCAGCTGCTCATACTCTCTCAGCAGAACCCTCTTTCTTTGTCCTACCTATGTCATTGGTGCCTACATGGACCATGACAACTGGATCCTCCCCCTCCCACTCCAGGTTTCTCTCCAGCCCAGAGGAGATGTCCTTAATCCTGGCACCAGGCAGGCAACATAGCCTTCGGGACTCACGCTCTCGGCTGCAGAGAACAGTATCTATCCCCCTAACTATACTGTCCCCTATCACTACAACATTTCTTTTTACTCCCCCCACTTGAATGGCTCCCTGTACCACGGTGCTATGGTCAGATTGCTCATCCTCCCTGCAGTCCCTGCCCTCGTACACACAGGGAGCAAGAATCTCATATCTGTTGGACAAGGCCAAGGGCTGAGGCTCCTCCATCACTACCTCCTGGATCCCAATACTTGCCTCGCTTGTAGTCACACCCTCCTGTCCCTGACCATGGGCCAAATTGGAAGTAATTACTCTAGTGGGTGTGACTGCCTCCTGGAACTTAGTGTCCAAGTAACGTCCCCCTCCCTCATGTGTCACAGTGTCCGAAGCTCGGACTCCAGCTCATCAACTCTGAGCCAAAGTTCCTCAAGCCGCCAACACTTGCTGCAGATATGGTCACCTTGGACCTCAATGGTGTCCATCAGCTCCCACATGCAACAACAACAACACATTGCCTGGTCTCCCATCTCAATTAATTAATTAATTAGTTTTAACATTTGGAACACGTATATCTTTTAATCTACACCAAGGCACTTAAATTTAGATGCCCAAGTTTGGGAAAAAAAGCGAGAAATATAGAAATACTCACCAACAAATCACTTACCTGCTTTCTGGTGACATCACACTTCGATTACTTTTTACTTCTTTACACTCACCGGTCTGTTGCTGGGCACCCGCTGTTTCAGTAGCTCCGAACTCTCGCTCTCCTGGGCTCCCGCTGTTTCAGTAGCTCCGAACTCTCGCTCTCCTGGGCTCCCGCTGTTTCTGTAGTTCCGAACTCTCGCTCTCCTGGGCTCCCGCTGTTTCAGTAGCTCCGAACTCTCGCTCTCCTGGGCTCCCACTGTTTCAGTAGCTCCGAACTCTCGCTCTCCTGGGCTCCCGCTGTTTCTGTAGTTCCGAACTCTCACTCTCCTGGGCTCCCGCTGTTTTAGTAGCTCCGAACTCTCGCTCTCCTGGGCTCCCGCTGTTTTAGTAGCTCCGAACTCTCGCTCTCCTGGGCTTCTGCTGTTTTAGTAGCTCCGAACTCTCGCACTCTCCTGGGCTTCTGCTGTTTTAGTAGCTCTGAACTCTCGCTCTCTCCGGGACTCCCGCTGTTTTAGTAGCTCCGAACTCTCGCTCTCCTGGGCTCCTGTTTTAGTAGCGCCAAACTCTCGCGAACTGGAAGGCGCCAATCTGTCTGAGTACTTGTAATTGACAGTGCCTGAACTTGAGTAGCGCTCTGCAGTAGTGCCCCGCTCCCCGATGTTAGCGCCCTAAGAGAAGTGTGTAGCGCTTGATTTAGTGCTCTATTTCCCGCTTGGGGTGCTAAAACTCAATTTTGCCTTCGCTGGCGCTAATTAGCGCCGGGCACTAAAGTTAGCACCCCAAAATGGTCGACCCCGAATTTTTCCCCCTATATCTTTTCATATATTGACCAGTGTGACATCCAACATACTAGCAAGAATGAGTTCCTTCTTCAGTTCTTAAGAATGGGTTAAATGCACCAGAAATGCACTTACTACAATTTTCTGACTTGCAAAATTGCTTCTCGTATCCATTTAATCAGTTGTTACAGATTTCAATACTTTTTTTTTAGAGATTTATGTATATGTTTTCCTATAATCATCTATAATTACTACAGAGAAAGGTTTCCTCACTTCAATATTGTAATGAAATTCAAAAATCCGAATATAAAGTTTTTAGTACTAATAGCAAACAAAGGAATATTCTGTCTTTCAGATGAAACATTGAATTGAGGTCCCGTGTGTCTGCTTCGGCGTACATAAAAACCCTATTGGAAGAAGGAGGGGTAGTCCTGGCCAATATTTCTCCCTCAAGCAACATTTGTCTCATTCGCTTTTTCTGAGACCTTGCTATGCACCAATTAGCTACTGTGTTTGCTGACAAAACAATAGTTACGACACTTCAAAATTAATTCATTGAATGCAAAAGCACTTTCAGGCATTCTGTGGAGGTGATACGATGTTATATAAATACACATTTTCTCTTTCTTCTTTTCTCCAATATCTTTTCTACATCCAATTATCCTATTGAGTTTATATTCTCTGTTTGTGCAGAACATACCTAACGACTGCACAGTACTTTCCACTTATCGTCATCTGTTACTGGCACATGTTATGCAATTGGAGGTCTAAACCATTTTCTAATGGTTTCTCTTCAAAATAAATTAGATTAAAAATCTTTGTTAATATTAGTGTACATTTGTTGATGTCTAAGAGAGACCGGCTTAATTCAAATTAATGAAATAATATTCGCAACTCTTTATTGTCGTCAAGCCCAGTTTACTTTCAGACTGAAAACTCTCCATAGCTTTATTTTATGTGCCAGTCAAAAAGTAAACTATGTAACATTTGATATTTATTTTGGGTCATTTTCAACTAATTTAGTCTATTCATAGGTTATATCTATCAGGAAAGATTAAACAGAGTAGGGCCCTTTTTACTAGAAGAGAAGACTTCAGGGTAACCTTAGAGAGGTCTTTAAGATTATGAAAGGATTTGATTGGGTAGACGTAGAGAAGATGCTTCCACTTGCGGGCAAGACCAGAACTAGGGGCTATAAATATAAGATCGTCACTAATAAATCCAATGGGGAATTCAGGAGAAACTTCTTTACCCAGAGAGTGGTTAGAATGTGGAACTCACTACCACAAGGAGCAGTTGAGGCGAATAGCATAGATGCATTTAAGGGGAAGCTAGATAAGCACATGTCCGACAAGGAGAGATTAGACTAGGTCTATATTCCCTAGAATTTAGAAGAATGAGAGGTGATCTCATTGAAACATATAAAATCCTTACAGGGCTTGACAGGGTAGATGCTGGGAGAATGTTTCCCCTGGCTGGGGAGTCACACTCAGAATAAGGGATCGGCCATTTAGGACTGAGATGAGGAGAAATTCCTTCACTCAAAATGTTGTGAATCTCTGAATTCTCTACCCTCATGAGGGCTGTGGATGCTCAGTCATTGAGCATATTCAAGACAGAGATTGATAGATTTTTGCATATTGCAGGAAGATGGAGTTGAGGTAGAAGATCAGCCATGATCTTATTGAATGGCGGAGCAGGCTCGAAGGGCCGAATGGCCTACTCCTGCTCCTATTTCTTATGTTCTTACATTCTTATGTTCACATGAGGGAGAAAGGAATAGAAGGACATTTGATGGAGTTAGATGAAGAAGGGTGGGAGAGGCTCATGTGGAGCATATACCTGTTGCTTCAAATGACCTGTTTCTGTGCTGTAAATATTATGTAACTATGCAATAACGTTTGCAATAGTCTTTGTAGAAGATATCCACTAAATAAATTGGGCATCTCCAGGATTAGGGCTTCCCATTGGGGTCAGCTGTGGCTCAGTGGGTAGCACTCTTTCCTCTGGGTCAGAGGTTTGTGGGTTCAAGTCTCACTCCAGAGACTTGAGCACAGAAATCTAGACTGACACTCCAGTGCAGTGGAGAGTTGCACTGTCGGAGGTGTCGTCTTTTGGATGAGATGTTAAACTGAGGCACCATCTGCTCTCTCAGGTGGATGTAAAAGATCCCATGGGACCATTTGGAAGAAGAGCAGGGGAGTTAGCGAGGTATCCCTCAATCAACATAACAAAAACAGATTATCTGGTCATTATCACATTGCTGTTTGTGGGACCTTGCTGTGTGCAAATTAGCTGCCACGTTTCCTACATTACAACAGTGACTACACTTCAAATAGTACTTCATTGGCTGTAAAGCGCTTTGAGACGTCCGGTGGTCGTGAAAGGCGCTATATAAATGCAAGCCTTTCTTTTCTTTATTTGTTATTTCTCTCTAACTTCAGTCACTGATTTAATTGCCCCTTCTAGAGCTACCAGTTCATGTACTCTGAGCTTAAATCTGTGCCCTCTCATTTTTTTTTGAATCATTAAATCGTTACAGTACAGTAGGAGGCCATCCAGCCTGTCAAGCATGTGCCGGTTCTCTGCAAGAGCACTTCAGCTAGTTCCACTCCCCTGCCATTTCCCCATAGCCCTGCAAATGTTTTTCGTTCAGGTACTTATCTAATTCCGTTTTGAAAGCCATGATTGAATCTGCCTCCACCACCCTCTCAGGCAGTGCATTCCAGATCCTAACCACTCGCTGCGTAAAAATGTTTTTCCTCATGTTGCCTTTGGATCTTCTGCCAATCAGCTTAAATCTGTATCTTCTGGTTCTCGACCCTTCCGCCAATGGGAACAGTTTCTCTCTATCTACTCTGTCCAGACCCCTCATGATTTTGAACACCTCTATCAAATCTCCTCTTAACCTTCTCTGCTCTAAGGAGAGCAACCCCAGCTTCTTCAGTCTATCCACATAACTGAAGTCGCTTATCCATGGAACCATTCTTGTAAATCTTTTCTGCACCCTCTCTAAAGCCTTCACATCCTTCCTAAAGTGCGGTGCCCAGAATTGGACACAATACTCCAATTGTGTCCAAACCAGTGTTTTATAAAGGTTCATCATAACTTCCTTGCTTTTGTACTCTATGCCTCTATTTATAAAGCCCAGGATCCCGTTTGCTTTTTTAACCACCTTTTCAACCTGCCCTGCCATCTTTAACGATTTGTGCACATATACCCCCAGGTCTCTCTGTTCCTGCACCTTTAGGATTGTACCCTTTAATTTATATTGCCTCTCCTCGTTTTTCCTACCAAAATGTATCACTTCGCACTTTACTGTGTTAAACTTCATCTGCCACGTGTCTGCCCATTCCACCAGCCTTTCTATGTCTTCTTGAAGTCTATCACTATCCTCCTCACTGTTCACTATACTTTCAAATTTTGTGTCATCTGCAAATTTTGAAATCGTGCCTTGTACACCTAAGTCCAAATCATTAATATATACCAAGAAAAGCAGTGGTCCTAGTACTGACCCCAAGGGAACTCCACTGTATACCTTCCTCCAGTTCAAAAAACAACCGTTTACCAATGTTTCCTGTCACTTAGCCAATTTCGTATCCATGCTGCCACTGTCCCTTTTATTCCATGGGCTTCAACTTTGCTGGCAAGCCTATTATGTGGCACTTTATCAAACGCCTTTTCAAAGTCCATGTACACCACATCAACCGCATTGCCCTCATCAATCCTCTCTGTTACCTCAAATCGACCCTTCAGCCATTGGATACAGTTTCTCTTTATTTACTCTATCTAAACCCTTCATGATTTTAAACATTTATATCAAATCTCCTCTTAGCCATCTCTGCTCCAAGGAGAACAACCCCAGCTTCTCTAGTCTATCCACATAACTATATTCCCTCATCCCGAGAACCATTCTAGTAAATCTCTTCTGTACCCTCTCCAAAGCCTTCACGTCGTTCCGAAAATGTGCTGTCCAGAATTGGACACAATACTCCAGCTGGGGCTGAACTAGTGTTTTAAAAAAATGAGTCGCGAAGAATAGTGTGACATAGTGGACAGATTCGGTCTGACAGGCCGCGACGTGAACACTGTTCCAATGGCCCTAACCATTTTCAGCATGATTACTCCTATACAGTAGGAGGGTTTTAATGGGCTCCCACAACCTATAGGATGAAGGGGGTTGGCCACCCATACCTAATAGAACCCAGAATTTAGAGCCTACCCTCACCAGTACTGTCTGGAGCAGGACTTGACCCCTGTACCTTCTGACTCCCAAGCGGGAATGCTTACCACTAAGTGAAGGGTGGCTCTAATCATGATGATGAGCAGGCAGCACAAAGATGCCAAGTTGCCTGCATTATATCAAACAGGGTCATTGCTATCGTGATTCTGTGCCCGTTTTCGGGGGCGATCCAATTTAGCCCCCTTTCTCTTTATTTACTTTCTCTAAACCCTCATGATTTTAAACACCTCTACCAAATCTCCTCTTAGCCTTCTCTGCTCTAAGGAGAACAACCCCAGCTTCTCCAGTCTAACCACGTTACTGTAATCTCTCAGCCCTGGGATCGTTCTGGGAAATATCTTCTGTACCCTCTCCAAAGCCTTTCCCGTCCTTCCTAAAGTGTGGTTCCCAGAATTGGACACAATACTCCAGCTGAGACCGAACTAGTGTTTTATATAGGTAACTATTGTCTCTCTGTGTTGTAGTTGATGGCTTATCCTCCGACTCTTTTTCACATTAACTCTGGGGTTCCTAGGACTCTGTGCTCTCTCCCACTATTATTATAGTTTGGAATTCAGCTTCACACAAGTGCTTAATGCTTAGCAACCGCATCGCTCAAATAGTTCTCATATTTGCTAGTGCTCCAAGTCTTCTGTGCTTGACATTATTTCTTAGTGTTATTGGTAGCACCCTAGTGAAAATGTTATGTTTAGAATAATTGGAAAGCAACATTTTCAAGTAGTCCTGGAGCCTGTTACAGACGTGATATGGAAATAAAACGTGTCTCGGTGTTGCTGCAATCCAGTGAGCTGTAACCCATTACAATATGAAGAGAAGCATACAATAAAATAAAACACAACAGAATCCAAACAGTTACTCTGAATATTAACTCGCTTAGGAATGCCTAATTTAGGTTAACTTTTGAAAAGTAAGACATAGAGGCCGGGAAATTGGAGCCGATAGCGCTGGCCATTGAGGCCGGTTTGGAAAAAAAATGGCGGCTGCCTCGCTTCCCGCTGCTTCCGGTGTGGAACACAGCAGCCGCCATTTTGGGCAGGTCAGCAGCGCTGCTGTTGCCTGCACTCGCTTCCCATATTTAAATGATTCAGATCATAACGTCAATCGACGTGCTACACCTGAATTGACGCACGATCTGAAATTTTGGACGTCACCGCTCTTAGAACACCCTCTCCAAACTACGGAAGAACATGCATGCAGCAGTACAACAGAGACGCTGCCAGCGCTTCTTAAAGGGACACACACAACCTTTAGGTAAGTTTAGATTTTTGGTTTTGGACTGGTTTCTTTACATTTTACTGGAGTAGTGACTTGGTGCTACACATTTAAAAAGTTGTTAAAGTGTGCAGGGAGTGCTGCTGGACGTTTTCAAGGCTTTGGCTCTTAAAGGAAAGTCCCTGAGAACACCACTTGCTCACAGTCCTGGGGCTCTAGCTGCAGTCCCCCTTGGGCTGCAGCATGATATGGAGATGGAGCAGAGGCAGCTAAGGGGACAAGCTGCTCGCAGAGGGAGGAGGAGGAGGAGGAAGCAGAAGAGGAGGAAGCAGAAGAGGAGAAAGTAGAAGAGGAGGAGGTGGAAGGAAGGAGGCAACCTAGACAGCCCCTTTCTTGCCGGGATATCCGATATTGAATCATTTGCTTACGGTCCCAGTGAACATAACCCCAATTTCCTTTTCAACATTTGTCCCACACCTTACCTTCCCTCTGTTACTGACCATCACAGCTTCCTCCTGGCGACAGTGCTGAAATAAAAGCCACCACAAAGGAAACTTTCCATTCCGATTTTATCCATATAGGCATACAATATTACGTCAAAAAATCAGCTAATCATCCTTGTGCTTTCCCTTAGTGACTGTCTTGTGTGTGCCTTTTCCTATCCTAGTGCTGTTATGCAGTGCTACCCCAGTGGCTCCAGCATGGCTGGTGGAAGGCTGTTGACTTTCCATGGTGACACTACAATTGGCCTTGCAAGACGACCTCGAGGAGCTGGTGGCTGGGAGTGTGAAATTGAGTGATGGTATTTCTTCTTCACTCTCCTCTCTCTCTTCTTGGTCAACCACTAGCCGGGGAAGGCTGCAATTCTTAGGTGTCTGAAATGAGGAAGGCAGAAGGGTAGGGTTGTGGTGAGGGTAGGGGGGTAAAGCAAGAGGTGTATGCTTACATCATGTGCAGCTTGTACATCAGAAGAGATTCTTATTGAGGGGCAAGTGGGATGTAAGAAGGAGGATAACATATGAGGATATCAGCATCTTGTATTCTTTCAGTCCCAGCAGCGAGCCAATGTCTCAGCCATGTCCCTGCCAGGAATGGCCAGCACCATCTCATCCAAGGGGGTGAGGTGAAGCTAAGAATGTAAGGTGTGCCTTGTGTTTGGTAGAGATTGTTGGTAGGTGAGTGATGGGGGGAGGGGTGGGGTCATGCATTGAGCAGTGTGAGAGGCTAGTGATGCAGTTGGTAGGAGATGGCTTTTGAAGGTGCATTCGCTGACCTTCACCACTCGTCTGAGGTCATGAAACTTCTTTGGGCACTGGAGCCAGGTCCTGGGGCTGACACTGCTAGCAGTGACTGCCTCGGCGGTCTGGTCCCACATCCTTTTTTCTGGAGGGCCTTCTGGCCCCTGTGGGTAGAGGAGCTCTCTTCCAGTGTTGACACCCTGCACAAAGGCCTCGAGTGCTGCGTGTGAGATCCTGGGTGCCCTTTTCCTGGCCTGCAGAGCCATTTGTGTTAATGCTGGAGCATCTTTAGCATTTTTGATTAGCAGAAGGCAGCTCACCTTTAAGAAGTGCAGACTGCCTAGTGCTGAATCAACTTTTTATTTGCAGGATTCAGCTCAGCTTTAAGAGCTGCAGACTGCATTTAAGAGGAACAGGCTAGCTTTTAGTAAGGCTAGCCTCGCTCCAACAATGCAAACTTTGGCCCCTGCTGAGCACACAGCCTGTCAGCAGCGTGTTCACTGCTAGGTTGAATGCTACAATCATGGTAATTAGCAGGCAACTCAAAGTTGACGTGCTGCCTGCACTTTTTGAACAGGCGCGCGCATATCTCACATCGCTGTGCCCGCACCCGTTTTCCAGTGGTATCGAATTTCCCAGTCAGAATATCCAACACGGATTAATTTATGGCACACTTGAATAAAATTTAATTTTCGTACCATGGTTCAAACTTCCATTGAAGACCTCTGATTGTTAAATCTAGTTTGGCATGTTTTGTTTCTCTAATTACTAATAGCTATCACAAATGAATGAACTAACAATATTTGCTCATTTATGGGATCTTTTACAATTATCATAAAATTAATGAGCTAAATGTATAATAACTGAGAAAAATGGAAACACTAAATCAAAGTAGCATGTGACAAATGATTGATAGTAAAGTGTAAAATCTAAAATAAAGGATAAGAGAGATATTTGGGCTGGTACAATAATTTTGTTGAAAAGAGCCTAGATTTCTCATTCTGGAATTGACCCTGTACTAGTTAATAATAATTAGTTCCTTAGCTGTGGTTGCAATAGAGATTCTACAGCTGGCCTTCACTCTCCTAGGTTAAGGACAGGGAAAAATTCAGCCAGAGTTTTAATTTTTGGTCATGCCTATTGATTTTTGTTGGAAGTGCATGTTTGGGCATTAGTTGTGGATAGGATCGAATTGGTTCAGCTATGATGTGCTCCATGTAGAATAGCCTGCTAAAACCTGTTGGCTAGGCTTCTTTATAAACAACTGGCACTTGGGTGAGGTATACTGGGAAGTCAGTGCCCATGAATGCAGTTGATTGTAGGGTGCAAGGACTGGGAGATATGTTAAACATGACAGTGTAGGCTTTGCAAAATCCCCCAGAAACTTGTATAGAACCCTAAAGGGGGTGAGTTTTGGATCTGAACATGAATTTGGAATGATGGGACCTAAATGAAGGAATTTGAGGTCAAAACCTCAGTTTTGGACTTTAAGGATCAGGGGAAGAAAACCCTGAGGAAAAAGACTTTGGATAAGACACCTTTTTAAAAAGGGCCATTGGGTAAACCTGCAGTCACAGAAACACAGGCTGCAGGAAAGGGTGTGGTGAGGCAGTGGACAGCTTTAGGGTATTGGGACCGAGCCAAGCTGTCTGGGAGATGTTTGCACTGCAATCCAACCAAGGAGGAAGAGCCTCATCCAAAACCTCACAAACACATCCAAAAAAATGAATAAACCGAGACCCTTTTGAAATCCCCGGGTCCAAACAGAATTCCTAACAATAAAACGTCCAGCACATAGCTTCACAGCCCATCATCCCATCAAAAACCAATTAGCCAAGAAGATCGACAGGATGCAAACCATCCCAAAAAAAACCCCATTTGACACTTACAGAACCCATTAAAGACATGCATAAAGATAGAAGTCCTAGGCCCAGTAAAAAAAAACATGAGGACAATTCAAACTCCGATTAAACAACAGATCGACAGGATGGAGCTATCCGGAAACCAGTTCACACATTTACAAAACCAGTTAACACGCTAGTAAAGTCCTTACTGTTAACGAGGTCTTACAATGACCGGGATTTGATTTGGGGTAGATAAGGCCACTTCAATTTAGTATAATTGAAGGCCCATCAAACAGTAACAACAGTTCAAGTTCAACAGAAGGCAGTTCTGCAGTTTTGGAGTTCAATTTGAAAGCCTGTTTTTCAGCAGAAGTCAGTGCTGGAATTACAGAGTTCAGGAGAAGCAAGTTGGGCAGTTAAAAAAGACAGTTCAGTAAGAAGGGAGTTCTCCAGTAAAACAGTAAAACAGTTCAAGTTCAACAGAAGGCAGTTCTGCAGTTCAATCGAAAAGCCTGTTTTCAGCAGAAGTCAGGGCTGGAGTTACAGAGTTCAGGAGAAGCAAGGAAGAAGCAGCAAGGAGTTCCACAGTTCTGCAAGAAGGCAGTTCCACAGCTCGGAAGAAGACAGTTTAAACAGAGGCAGAGTTCAACAGAAAGAAGTACAACAAAGAAGGCCAGCAGTTCAAGAGACCAGAGCGACCACCTCAGTGACCATCGGACACCTCGCGGCAACAAGGGCCTTACGAAACCTTTTACTCAAAAGACTCTAAACCCTAACTCTCAACTGTCAAGAACTGTCATTTGGTGAGCATTATCCCTGATCTTCTGGAATCAACCCTAGCTAGGCAGTGGGATTTGGGAGGGATAAGGGTTTTTGTATATTGTAATTCTCCCTCGCCTGTACCGTGTGTTCCCCAACCTGTGTTTAAGCATTAAGTGTGTTTTAAGTTTGTTACCTTTTTAATAAAAGTCAAAATTCTTTCATCAAAACCTGTTGTCTACTGCACCTTTGTTCACAACCCCCAAATAAGTCCAAGGTCTAGAACCAGGGGCGTGGGAGCGATTTAAACCGCTCACTGAGTCAGAGGTGAACCTGACCCCCACACACCACCCCCTACACTGTTAATGTAGAAGAGCAGAGATTGTTCAACCGAAGTTCTCTTCAACGAGTTGTTGCCAAACAGCTCTGGCTACAAGTAACAGTTGGACTCCTTCTGCTTCCTTGCCATCCTCTATGTCATCGGTGTCCTCTCCCACATCCTCCTAAAGGTACTCCTATATTGGTGGCTCCATTTTGCAGAGCAAATTTATGCAGCATACCACAAATGCAATCAAATGGGACACTTTCTGGGTGGTATTGCAACAAGCCAGCAGACCTGTCCAAGCATCTACATCATTGTTTAAGAACTCCAATTGTCTGTTTAATGAGGCTCTAGTGACCCATGGGTCTGATTGTAGTAGAGTTCCACTGCCGAGCACGGGTTCTTAAGCAAAGTTGTAAGCCAATTGTGCATGGATAGCCCTTATCTCCAAACAGCCAGTCTTTAACTTGCCATACAGGGGCAACTGTAGGAATATGGACAATCGATGCAATATAAAAGCATCAAGGGCAGCTGCCAAGAATATGGGCACAGGCCAGCATGATGTGCTGCTGGTTACCATACATCAGTTGTACATTAATAGAGTGAAAGCCCTTTTGATTCATGAAGGCAGTCCCGTTGTGTTAAAAAACCCGCTGACCCTTGCGGGCATAATCGAAGACATGGGGTGATCTTCCACATGTATGCTGATGATACCCAGCTCTAGCTCTCCACCATCTCGCTGGACCCCCTCTACTGCCTCAGTGTTGTCAGACTGCTTGTCCAACAACGAGTTTTGGATGAGCCGCAATTTCTTCCATTAAAGATTACTTCACCTGACGAAGGAGCAGCGCTCCGAAAGCTTGTGATTTCAAATAAAGCTGTTGGACTATAACCTGGTGTTGTGCGACTTCTCACTTTTGTCCACCCCAGTCCAACACCGGCATCTCCACATTAAAGATTAGGAAGAGCAATACTATCATCTTTAGTCCTCGTCACAAACTCCATACCCTTGCCTACCAAGTCCATCCACTTCATTCAACCACTGTCTCAGGTAGAACCAAAGTGATCGCTGCCTTGGTGTCCTATTCAATCCCAAATTGTGAATCTGACTCCATATCCTCTCCATCGCCTACATCCACTTCTGTAACATTGCCCACCTCTGCCTCTGCTCAGCTCATTTGCTGCTGAAACCCTCATCCATGTCTATGTCACTTCTAGACTTATCTATTCCAGTGCACCTCCGGCCAGACTTCCATCCTCCATGCTCTGTAAGCTTCAACTCATACAAAACTCTATTGCCCATATCTTATCCTGCACCATGTCCCATTGGCTCAGCACTCCTGTCCTTGCTGAACTTCATTGACTCCTGGTTTTCCAATGTTTCCAATTATAAATTTTCACCTTGTGTTTAAATCCCTCCACAGCCTCGCCCCTCTCTATCTCTGTAACCTTCTCCAGCCCTACAAACCCCCTCATAACTCTCCATTCGTCCGACTCTGCCCTCTTATGCATCCTCCTTCCCTGCATCCCACCATTGGTAGCTGTGCCTTCAGTCGCCTAGGCCCCATATTCTGGAAGTCCCTCCATTAAATCCTCTGCTTCTCCACCTCCCTCTCCTCTGTTAAGCCCCTCCTTAAAACCCATCGCTTTAACCAAATTTTTGGTTATCATTCCTAATATTTCTTTCTATGGCTCAGGGTCCAATTTTTTTGCTGATCACACTTCTGTGAAGCCCCTTAGGACATTTTTCTACATTAAATATATAAATGCAAATTGTTGTTGCTTTGCATAATGACTCACTTTCATAGGTGAGATGGGAACAATATCCAAGATGAGTCAAAGGGATTCAGCTCTGATTCAACAACAACAACAACTTGTATTTATATAGCACCTTTAACATAGTAAAACGTCCCAAGGCACATCACAGCAGTATTATAAGACAAAAAATTTGACACCGAGCCACATAAGGAGAAATTGGAGCAGGTGACCAAAAGCTTGGTCAAAGAGGTAGGTTTTAAGGAGTGTCTTAAAGGAGGAAAGAGAGGTAGCGAGGCGGACAGGTATTAGCAGGGAATTCCAGAGCTTAGGGCCTAGGCAACAGAAGGCACAGCCGCCAATGGTTGAATGATTATAATCAGGGATGCTCAAGAGGGCACAATTAGAGGAGCGCAGATATCTCAGGGGGGTTGTGGGGCTGGAGGAGATTACAGAGATAGGGAGGGGCGAGGCCATGGAGGGATTTGAAAACAAGAATGAGAATTTTAAAATCAAGGCGTTACTTAACTGGGAGCCAATGTAGGTCAGCGAGCACAGGGGCGATGGCTGAATGGGACTTGGTGCGAGTTAGGACACGGGCAGCCGAGTTTTGGATGACCTCAAGTTTACATAGGGTAGAACGTGGGAGGCCAGCCAGGAATACGTTGGAATAGTCAAGTCTAGAGGTAACAAAGGCATGGATGAGGGTTTCAGCAGCGGATGAGCTGAGGCAAGGGTGGAGAAGGGTTATGTTATAGAGGTGGAAATAGGCGGTTTTAGTTATGCAGCAGATATGTGGTCGGAAGCTCAATATCTGATTCAAACTTTTTTTTTAAACTTCAATATTGCTTCAACTTTTTAACTTGAAATTGACCAGTTTTAATTAAGAAAAATATCAAGCAAATCTTTTTATGAATGAAATGGCATTTCTAGTACAACACAGTAAAGATCGTGGGAGATTGGCTGGTCATGGGATACCTATCGAGCTCAGCCAGTTACAGTGATTATTTGTGATACTTGTCATATCAATCACTATATTGGACTCTACTTCACTAGTGCATACAATACTTAACCAGTAGTGGTCCAGTATCAGCAGTGTTGTTAGAACAATAGATCAGGGAATGCCATTGAAGCAAACAGTTTAAAAGTCAGCAAGATATGTTCGTGGAGAGAGGAGCGATTCAGAAGGTGAGAAGTTGGGGTTGAGATCAATCAAAAAAGGGACAGGCTGGTCGGAACAATTGGCCTTTTCCAATTTCCCCAAAGATCTTGAAAATGTATCTTAATTTCTAATTCAGAATATTTTACGCACACGATATGGTCATCTCTCAATATTCTGAGCATTTACTGAAATAATGACAATCAAGCAGGTTTTATCTGGTTTATTTGAACAAAATATTTAGCAATATCTTAGATACACAGCTTGTAGATGGGGAAAATATTATATTTATATATCTTCTCAAACACATTATATAAATCTTAATATAGAAAGCACAAAAAATAACGGTTTATTGTTGAAAAGTATTCACCTAAGAAGAAAAAAGATCTTAATAAAAATGACTTGTTTTGCAGCTTTGTTCAGGTATAAAATATACCCGGGATACATCTAGGCTACAGATATTTTCTATAAGATCTGTTCTCCAAAAATTAACATAGCCAAAGTTTGTTTCTGTAACAAATAAACTACAGCTTGAACAACCACTGCTCTGCAGTATAATAGTGTACAAGCAAGTCACACCAGACGTCACGTTAGATGTCGGGAACATCCTTTTGCTCGCCAAGCAGCCAATAGGTCCTCAATTTGCCTTTACCCTTTCAAAGAAGACAAAACAATGTTATTCAGATGCTGGTGCCATCATAAACCCTTAAATACTTCCAAATCTTTGAAAAAAGTATGGACACTACTTCCCCCAATGGCTTGATGGATGAATGCACTGAACCATGTGGACAAGAAAGGTTTCAGATTTGATCCCCAGGATGTGCACAGTTAGCTTATCTCAACTAAGGCAGCATTTATTGATTCTGGAATTGATCTCAGCACTGCTAAATTAAGAAGGCAAGGGAGAAATAAGCCAAGGTTCCTACTCCTAACTGCTAATCAATAACTCCTGTTGAAAAGTGTACATGTGGATGATGGGCGAAGACACGATTGGGCTTAGCTGTGATGCCATCCACAAGTAAATAGCCTGCTGGCACTAACTGCTTTGGCTGGTATATGAAATATAGCTATTTAGATGAGGTACCAGAGGAGTTTTGAAACCTTTGAAACTATACTCAAAACAGGCTTGAGGGGCTGGATGGCCTACGCGTGTTCCTATGTGCTCAGTGTGGGCAGCGCGCCACTGAAGAGGTTTGGAATTTAGGGGCCAGCTGTGTCGCTGGCACCCGCCTCAGGTAAGCGCTTAAAGGGGAAGGAAAGACAAGCGGGAAGGAAGGGGGATGAGAGGGGCTGGCAACGATCTGCGGGAGTGCAGTGGAGGCAGGAGCAGCACTCCTGCACCTCCTAGCTCCACATTCAGATAAGTGTTTTTTTTAAACTTACTTTTTGGAGGCGGCGGTCCCTTTAATAAACGCTGGTTAGGCCTTATGTAGACCTGGTTTTCCTGAATGCTACTCCTTATTTGCATATGCAAAGACTCTAATTACTGTTTCTGGCATGGGCCTTGGACGCCTATTTTTTGCCTCTAACAATACATCGGGCAGCGCACTTCCAGCTCTTAATGCGGACATGCTTCCTGCCTGCCATATTGGGGCTTAGGTGCCCATTTAAATGGTGAAAAGCTAGGAACAGTGGAGGTCCAAAGAGATTTAAAGGTCCATATACACAGATCACTAAAATGTAGTAGTCAGGTACAAAAAATAATCAAAATGGTTAAAGGCCTTTATAACTAGAGGGCTAGAATATAGAGGGGAGGAAGTTTAGCTACAGCTATACAAAGCCCTGGTTTGACCACAGGTTCAGTTCTGGGCACCATACCCTAGAAAGGATACATTGGCCTTGGAAGGAGTGCAGTGCAGATTCACCAGAATGTTACCAAAGTTTCAACGGAGAGATTTTTTAAAAAATTCATTCACAGGATGTGGATGCCACTGGCAAGGTCAGCATTTATTGCCCATCTCTAATTGGATTTATTTAATTATTTTGAATTTAAATTCCCCAGCTGCTTGTGGTAGGATTTGAGCTCATACCTCTGGATCATTACTCCAGGCCTCTGGATTACTAGTCCAGTAACATAAGCACTATGTTACCATACCACCTCCCACCCCACCCAATTATAAACATAAACTAAGCTTGTACTCCCTGGAATATAGAAGGTTATGGGGTGATTTGATTGTGGTTTTTAGGATTTTGAAAAGAATTGATAGAGAAACTTTTTCTGATGGTGGGTGAGTCTAGGACAAGGGGACGTAACCTTAAAATCGGAGCCAGACCATTCAGGAGAGAAGTTAGGAAATATTTCTTCAAAGAAAGGGTGGTAGAAGTGTGGAACTCTCTCCCAGAAAAAGTAGTAGATGTTAGCTCAATTAATAATATTAAATCTGAGATTGAAGATTTTTGATAGACAAGGGGATAAAAGGATATGGAACCAAGGCAGGTGGATGGAGTTAAGATGCAGATCAACCATGATCTCATTGAATGCCGGAACAAGCTCAAAGGGCTGAATGGTCTAGTCCTGTTCCTATGTTCCACAAAAACGAGCGCAGTGCTGTCGAATATCTAAGCCATTTTGGGTTTTTTTAATGCATTTTGCGCTTATCAAGGTGAGGGAGGTCGGTGTTCAGGAATGGAACTTTTCCCATTTCAGGCATCTAATGTCAGCATTAATCACTTCCAGGTCAGGTACAGGACACCCAGTGCAGAGTAAAGTTCCCTCAACTCTGCCCCAACAACATGCCTTAGCTCTTAACTCAGAAGAGCACTTCTTGCTGCACCAGTGTGATATTTTTACCTTTTCTCACACCAGCCATTCTGTGACCTCTCTGCGTGAGATTGCCAAAATTAGGAACCAGTTTGTACTATATGCTGATGCGTACGAGGAATTGGATTGAAACTACCCAAACTCATTCCACATAGGACCCTTACAGCCAGCAGACAGACGAGTTGTTTATCACACCAATCCGGGCTGGATTTCAACCCAGGTCCCAGATGTGAAAGGCCAGAGTCTAACTCACTGAGCCACCTGATTCCCTCCAACACAGATTTTATCAAGAATAGTGCCTTTGCTGCCTCCATGGAAGCTGGTGCACCTTCATAAAAATTGACAAATTTATAGCGTTGGCATCTTCAGCACCATATTTGTGCTTCCAGCTCCCTTGCTTGTGGTACATAACAAAAATCTTGCATAAGCACCAGTGGTAGCAATCAAAATAAAGGATTTTTTTATGCGTGCTTGATAAATTATTGCCCAACAAGTTATGGGACTAATATAATTTAGTAGCAGCACATTGGCCAATAAAATTTAGCCCAATATTTTTTTGGAGCAGACATTTCAACTACTCCATTATTTTTAGAATTTTTGCATAAAATGCGTAAATGTAATTTGAAGTGAAGGGTATATCAGACACTGTTGAATACACACACTGGTGAATCCATGTGAACTGCTGATGTGGGTAAACAAAATAGCAGCACAGTTTGTTCCTTTAAATTAATGAACTGGAGCTGGAGCTGGCATTTTAAATGGTGCATGAGAACACTAGTCAGATTTTTTTATTCTGCTTCTTTACGGTAATCCTTATTTTGAGTTATTATTCTTAACTGTTTGGCATTTTGTCTTTGATGCCTTGTTTGAAAGAATCTGAATGTAATGGATACAGAAATGCCTGAACCTGAACTCTTCCACATTAGTATAATGTGTTTGAGAAAGTATAAATCGGGTGAACTCTGGTCAGCTGCATCGATTTTGAGTTGGCTGTTTATTTATAATGGCAAAATGGAAACTGGGAACTGAGCCAACACTTTATGCCAGCAGTGTGCTGAAGGAATCTATTAGGAACTTAGCAGTTCAGATGATTAATATGCATACATGGCCCTTCAGAATGGAACTGCTAAATGATCTGCTCCACATCTGAGGCTTGGGGTTAATTACTTCTTCAAAACTATCAATTTATGTGATTTTTTTTAATTGGTGAGACTCCCCAATGATCTGATTGTGCATGTTACTTGTTTAGATTTGATGCATTTAGCTCAGTTTTCTCTAGAACCAACTGACCCATCTTGTTCATTCAACCAGCATAAATGTATCTGTCAGCAATGACACATGAAGCAATTGGAGTGCTTCTCTAATATTGGTCTGCGTGCAGTTATTCAAAATGGTATTGACATTAATATTATTATAAATTTCCGTTATTACAAATAGAGGGAAGGAACAAGTTTTTCATAGTTGCATTTTCCGTCCTTTCTTCTTCAGATTCCGAGCTCCTATTATTTTCCTTTCTCCTGTATCTATAATTGAGAAGACACTTTCCAGCCCACAGTGATCTCAAGTCATTCTTAATGCTACTCCTTAGTTATTGCACCAGAAGGCATCAACGAGCACTGAATGAAATCATGATTCACATTCAATTTGCTTTCCTTCACTGCATCAGCTTTGTCAGTTCTTAAACAGAGAGCTGTGAGGAAGTGAACCAATTTATCTGCAGGTCAGGGCAGAAGCAATTCTGTCCTACAGAAGGACTGAATTTCATTTCATTGCTGAAAACAAGATTGTGAAGAGACATGATCCCAGGACTTTAAAATGTGAGAGACATGGATGGCACAGGTGCAAGCAACCAACTTAATTAGACTGTGTGCACAGAAGTGGAGGACAAAAATTAAAAAAAATATACAATCTTGAAGCTGGACCAGAGAATGGAAGAATATAGTACAGGATATGGAGAGCAGAGTCCTTGCTAAACCAGTTAATACTCCTTAAAAAAAAAACTGGATGTGGTTCCCCCAATGATTCAGCTGTTTAAGACATGATGAACTGAACCATACAGATCAAGAGGGTCCCAAGTGGTTAGCTGATCTTAAAAAGGGTGGTAATAGGGAGGCTACAATTGGTCTCAGTGCTACATGATCAGGGAGGGGAGAATTGGCCACGGTTTCTGTTCCTGATCGTTATTTAGTGACCTGTGATAAAGGTACATGTGTGGGTATCATGTGAGGACAGGATTGGGCTTGGCTGTGATGCCCCCACTGTCTATGACTGGCTTATTCGTCACAGAATATTCTAGCATGCTATAGCCCAATATGTCAATGTCTTATAAATATCATAGTCCACTTAACAATAGAATTAGAAGCTATTAATATATTACTGCAGTGTATAGTATTTTGGGACCTCAAGCAAGTCTTGATGCCTTGGGCCAGAAAGCCATGCTGTATCCTCCATGTCAAAACATTGGACAGACCCACTATTATTCTATAAACTCTTAGAGAAATGACTGACACATCTGAAGTAGTTTTTATACAATCTATGTTTAAATATTTCTGTTGAATTATGGTGTTTGATAGTAATCCAGCTATGTGACATTTGAATATCATTTACCCTCTCTGGATTTGGTAATTTACGAGTGGAAAACGTGTTGAGTAATGCACTTGGAACTCTCTTAACTTGCATTTCCATAAAAAAGGAGGCCGCTTGTCAGGGATCGACTGAATAACCATTAGAGTAAATTTTGCAAGGCTCTGTGCTAGAGGCCTCACTTCACAAGATTTACCTTGTTGTATTTGAGGAAATAATGAGGAGTGATAAATCACAATGTTTGTGGTGTCAGACGTGCACATTGTATAGATGAGTGTCCAGTGGGCTTATGTTGTGTTTTTGCTTATACTATAGGTCTGTACCATTAGATATGACTAAACTGGAATATTAGTTGTGCAGCTATTGTCATGAATGCCACTGGAGAGATCTTGGGGGTGACTTTCGGTTTAGCTGTACATCGAGCGGACCGTGGACGAACCAATTGCACTGTCCACCTGATTGCCACCAGCGAGAGGCTGGAGCTATTTTCATTGTCGAGCCTCATTATGATACTTTTGGCGAGCTGCCAATGCACAACAAGCACTGATAGGCAACTCGCCGATTGGCGGGGAAGCGAGAAATCCATCGGTTCCTCTGCGGAGCCGAGCTGGAAGTAAGGCAGCGTGTGAGAAGGTTTTGTTTGATGGGGCCAGGAGAAGCATTCATGCCTCTCTAGCCCTACAAAAATCAGTGGCATAATTTACTTTTGCATTTCTGGAGCGCCCTGCAGCGGTCCCTTTTAGAACAATTAGTTAGGCCGCTCTATGTCCAGTACCAATGGGCTCAGTGTGCGCAAGCGCATGCTCTGCCGGTTGGTACTTCATGGTCCTATCTGCGGTGTAGGATCCCAATTTGTTCTGGGCACGAACACTGCTCACCTATTTCCCAGCACGCTCCAAAATCATGGTGAGCCAGACGCTGCGGGAAGAGAATGGTAAGTAGTGTCCTGCAATTGTTGAATCGCTACCTCCCCTTTCCTGTCAAAAAACGAGGATGAGAATCTACCCCAATGTTCCTTCTAGGTTGCGCGGCTGCGCAGTAATGGGAAAGGTCCCGCACAGGCCGCTGACCGACTTCTCCATTGTAAATACCGCACATGCGCGGAAATTTAAAGGGACCGCGCGCTAAAAGGAACAGGCCGTGCAGAACAAAGCACAGCTCACAGGGAACATTGATCTACACACCTTTTTTTGTGGAATTTCACACACCCCCCCCACCCCCACCTTTTTCTCCTGAAGTTGGCAAATTATATTAGAATACAGGTCTACATCTGGTGCTGAGACTCCAGTAGATCATGCAAGTGGCCATTGTTCATTTGCAAACCTGCAGCGTGAGAATTGGTGCACTATTCACCAATACATGTTCATTGCCAGCTGGGATCAGTGGAAAACAATCAGCAGCCTGCCTACATTTTCCTCTCCTTTGCTTTGGAAGGTTGCGACCACTTACAATGCCTGTATTCTCCCCAGGTTTGAACTTAGCTAATTCATCATAAACGAGAGGTCTAGAAACCTTGGGCCCTTCCTGGTTTTGCTCAGTGAGGTGATTTTCATCTCCACTGCTTGGGTGGTAAACCTGAGGGTTGAATCACCCGCCTGTTATAGAAACCGCCCGATTTTCATTTCAGTGGAGATGAAAAAAGGTGGTTTCTACAATGGGCGGCCAATCACCCCACTGGTTTACTGGTGAAGATGAAGGTTACCCCCAGTGAATCCTGGAGGAATGGGGATAGATATTTTTTGTTATTTACTTTAAGTCTTTTGTAGAATAATTAGCGGCTATATAGTTCCCAAGATACATGTTTCTTATTTACAGGATAGAAATGTGTGTTTTGAGGTTAAAGGGTAAGTATTCTGCGGCGCTTTTGCGCTGCATTTTTGCCAGCACTCTATCCCCACCCCCAACAGAATTTCTTAGCTTGAATCTTTAAATATTTAACATATTCTAGAATAAAAGCAATGACAGGAGTCCTATAAAAATCATTCCTGATTGTTATTGTGAAAGTTGTACTGAACATAACTTAAATATAAATTTACCTTCATTTCAACATCTCCACGGAGTTCCAGTTCAAAACTTCCGAACTCATCCAAAACATTCTTGGTCGTTGAGGATACATGGACTTTCAATGCTAACAAATAAAGAGATAAAATGTTAACAGCGGGATGAAGACAAAAATATATTTAGACTGAATTTTCTTTAAATTGACTGTTGGGTATTAGATTTTACTGCCAAATTCTTTATATGTTTCTAATTTCAGGAACTGTTTAGCTTAAGGGTTTAACTTAGCTTGGACTATTATTTGGCCTCAGAGGGTTCTTGCAGCCACATAAAGTTGAAGATTGAATTTCAAGGGTACAGTACTCAAAGTCAAATTCTGGGACTGGCTGTCCTAATATTTGTTTGTAGCTTATAAATTAGTCCAAAGAATGTCACAGATATAACTGCTAACACATTTAAAAATAAAATAATGTTTGCTTTCTTTTAGAACTTTCACTTTTGACTCTTGTTATTACAAAAAATTGTTCATAAATTTGCACACTGCGTAAACTGCTGAACCTAAATGTGTGATCTGTGGTTTCTTTTTCAGCTATTTGCTGCAAGGGATATGTAACAGTAACAGTAACGGTGCTCTTTGGGGCTAATTGACAGGATGTAAATTCACAAGGGAGAGATCCTTTCTGCTGTACTCCTGCAGCAATGTTCCCCAAACAGACATAAAGGCCTCGATATATACAGGGAGGCAGGGAGGAAGCGGTGGAACGCGGTCGTGGGGGGGAAATTCCAGAGACGCGGAGGTCCTGCCGAATATAACGGCAGGATCTCATTATCATTTTGGTATTCTGTTTCCCTCCCGGCAGTAGGCCAGATTGAAAGGCTAGCCGGTTGCTAGATGGGAAAACCAGCGACAGAAGGCTGCAGCCAGAGAGCATCGGGGATGGTCTAGGGCAATCGGGAAAGAGCACAGATTGGAGGCAGGAGGTCAGACCGGCAATTGGGAGGGAGGGAACGATCGCGGTTTGAAGAGGGGGGGAGGGGTCAACAGGAGGCTCGGGATCATGGGTTGAGGGGGGGGGTTCAGCCGATCACGGCAGTGAGGAGAGGCCGTGATCGGCAGAAGGTTTGCTTGAGGAGCCTGCTCCTCCTGGCTCACAAGGAGTGCTCTAAAAGGCATTTACCTTCTACAGCTGGCTGCTCTTGTCTTCATTTTGCTGCCGGGTTTCCCGAACCCTGGGGAGCCTGGCTGGCAACTGTTAAATCTAAATCAGGCTCTCAACCCAAGTCACTGAATATATTTAAGAAGGAGATAGATAGATTTCTAGACACAAAAGGCATCAAGGGGTATGAGGAGCGAGCGGGAATATGGGATTGAGATAGAGGATCAGCCATGATCATATTGAATGGCAGAGCAGGCTCGAAGGGCCAAATGGCCTACTCCTGCTCCTATTTTTCTATGTTTCTAATTTAAATATTATAATGAAGTGTTCCGCTTCCAATATGGGACAAAGGCATGCCTTGCAACACGCCGCCGTACAAATGGAGGCAGGCGCAAGCAATAATGAATAACAACTTACATAACATAGCAAAATATCCCAAAGCACTTCACAGCTAGGGGGGACTTGGGAGGGGGGGGGGCAGCGTGGGGGGTTGTGGGTGGGGGGGGGGGCAGGGTGGGGGGTTGTGGGTCGGGGGGGGGGGGCAGTGGCGGGAATGGAATTAAGAGAAGTAGCTGAAAGTAACAAATTTCTCTTGGGTTCAGTGTTAATAGGAGGCTGAGCTGAGATAACAAGTGAACTGTTGTCCTTGGATGTTGCGTGAATACATCTTCAATGCCGACATAGGCTGGTCGGTGCTGCTTCTGTTCCGCCACCGGAACTTCACTGGAAGTGCAGCAGAAACCCTCATATGGTAATGGAGCTCGAGCAGCTCTGAGGAAATCCCCGGTCAGAAACTCCTTTTTGTCTCAATGGCTGCAGTATATGGCGGTAAGGAGAATTCTATCCCTGTGTGAACCACTTTAATTGAAAACATGGAACTTAAACGTAAAAACTATGTTTCTCTCTCCACAGATGCTGCCTGACCTGCTGAGTGTTTCCAGCATTTTCTGCACTTAAATGTAACTCATTTCGAAATCCTTGCTGTGGAAAAATGGTCAAGAAATCCTGAAACATGACAGCAGTCGAAAGGTGAGGAGGCTTTTGGGGGTGGAAGCGATGCGGTAAGATGGATGGGTTTAAGGGAAAGAGCCGCAGAGTGTGGGAGAAAGATGGCTGGCGTTCTGCCAACATCAGTACAGACAAAGGAGGAGGGAATGCACAGTAGGCAAGAGTTGAAAAAGCGAGGGGTACGAGCAGGGAAGTGGGGCTGGAGGAGGTTACAATGGCCGGGTGATTGGGACGATGGAGGGAGTGGTAGAGGTGGACAAGGAACACAGGACCAGGAGTAGGCCATTTAGCCCCTCGAGCCTGTTCCACCATTCAATGGGATCATGGCTAATCTGTGACCTAACTCTATATACCCACCTTTGGCCCATATCCCTGAATACCTTTGGTTAACAAAGATTTATCAATCACAGATTTAAAATGAACAATTGATCGAGCATCAATTGGCATTTGCAGAAGAGAGTTCCAAACTTCTACCAACCTTTGTGTGTAGAAGCGTTTCCTAACGTCACTCCAGAAAGGCCTGGCTCTAATTTTTAGGCTATGCCCCCGAGACCTAGACTCCCCAACCAGCAGAAATAGTTTCTCTCTATCTACCCTATCTGTTCCCCTTAATATCTTGAAAACTTCGATCAGATCACCCCTTATATTTTTCTTCCTGCAGGAGTAAATCAACTCAGTTAAGAATCAATTGCATTTAATCTCTGTTAGAATCAAACTCCTTTCATAATGGAAAGATATGAATAAAATAGGTATCAATGCAGAACTTTTATCTTTTCTTTCTTAAAGCAACCACTTACCCTCTCCAGTAGATTCCATACGGGATGCTGTATTAACTGTGTCTCCAAATAGACAATAACGTGGCATTTTTAACCCAACAACCCCTGCGCACACTGGACCTGATGGTAGGTAGCAAAAGAAAAAGATTTCCTAATTATTTCTTAACCATACATACCATTTAAGCAATTTTTTCAGAAGTACTGAACAACAGGGTTTTAATTTTGGAACAGTGACAAACAGTGAATCATTTAAAAAGTCTTCTTTCCTCTCAAATAGCTCCATTATGCATGTTTTCTTGTTCACAGTTTGCCTAATTCCACATTGCAATGCAAAGTGAATTCAATCCCCAGGTGAAACTGAAGTGTCATGCCGCATTTATACTGTAACGCTGCCTTTAAATGTAGGCCTGACTTTGGATGCAGTGCAGCACTATAAATACGACGGCATGTGTGCCACTGTAGACATTGAGATTCAATGGTTTTGCTGTCTTATTGTGGGGGCAACAGTAAACGGCACTTGGTGTTGGGGCAACCATTTTATTCTACCCACTCTGTCCACCCATCCAGACCACTCATGCAATTTTAACACCATTGGCTCCCGCTGGCATACAGAATTATTCCAGTATTGCTGAGGCTGCTCCAAAGTATATATGAAGCACGTCCTGCAGTACAGAAGCATTTGAAGTGATAGAATGGGGTATGGGAAGATTACCAAAGGCATAAAGCAGAGCTGACAAAGGACTGAAAGAACAGCAGACTGGCTGTAACTATTTGCAACACCAGATTTCTGATTGGTCCCCTTGGAGGAAAAGACACACCCAACAGTTTGTCTGGAATGTGTAATTAGATCCTGCCTACTGGATTAATCAAGATCTTTGCAATGTGTAATTTGATCCATTCATTGTGAAAGGCTTTCAGAGAATAGACAGGGCTCACCCTCTTGGGTTAGGACCTTCTCCCCCCCCCAACAAGTTCCTGACCTTCTCCCTCCCAACAAGTTCCTGACCTTCTCCCCCCACCAACAAGTTCCTGACCTTCTCCCTCCCAACAAGTTCCTGACCTTCTCCCCCCCAACAAGTTCCTGACCTTCTCCCTCCCAACAAGTTCCTGACCTTCTCCCCCCCCAACAAGTTCCTGACCTTCTCCCCCCCCCCCCCCAACAAGTTCCTGACCTTCTCCCCCCCCCCCCCAACAAGTTCCTGACCTTCTCCTCCCCCCCACCCAGAAATGGGGGCATTGTGTGTGGGTCACAGATTGTTAACAGGTTTATTGGATACAAAGTGAATAATGACAGTGTCATGACTTCCGAATTTCGTCCAGTCCAATGATATCACTTGTCCAAGAAATCAACCAGGTCTAGTGGGGAGGAGAGGGAGAACATGGTGTGGGTGTAAAGTGGTGGGGGTTGGGTTGGAAGAATGTGATCCATGTTTAACAAAGGGGGGAGAACGTGATCCGTCCTCCCTTTTGGATCAGGTTCTCGCTCTCATCCCCCCCCCCACCACTTTAGACCTGGATCATGTTCTTCCCCAATCCCCACAGTGCTCTCCATGCTCTACCCACCCTCGAGTTCCTGACCTTCCCTCTCCCTGAGTTCCTGACATTCTCCCCCGCCCCCCTCCCCCCGGGTTCCTGACCTTCCCTCTCCCCGGGTTCCTGACCTTCTCTCCCCGCCCCCCCCCCCCACCCTGAGTTTCTGACCTTCTCCCCCCTCCAAGCTCCTCTCCTCTCCCCCCTCCAATACCCTGTCCTCTCCCCGCTCCGATCCCCACTCCTCTCCTCCTCCGATACCCTCTCCTCTCCTCCTCCGATACCCTCTCCTCTCCTCCTCCGATACCCTCTCCTCTCCCCCCTCCGATACCCTGTCCTCTCCCCGCTCCAATCCCCTCTCCTCTCCTCCTCCAATCCCCTCTCCTCTCCCCCTCTGATACCCTCCCCTCTCCCCCTCCGATACCCTCCCCTCTCCCCCTCCGATACCCTCTCCTCCCCCCCTCCGATACCCTCTCCTCCCTCCTCCGATACCTCCCCCCTCCAATACCCTCTCCTCCCCCCTCCAATACCCTCTCCTCCCCCTCCAATACCCTCTCCTCCCCCCCTCCGATACCCTCTCCTCCCCCCTCCGATACCCTCTCCTCCCCCCTCCGATACCCTCCCCCTGCCCCTCCGATACCCTCCCCCCTCCGATACCCTCTCCTCCCCCCCTCCAATACCCTCTCCTCCCCCCCTCCGAAACCCTCTCCTCCCCCCTCCAATACCCTCTCCTCCCCCCCTCCGATACCCTCCCCTTTCCCTGCTCCGATCCCCTCTCCTCTCCCCCTCCGATACCCTCCCCTCTCCCTGCTCCGATCCCCTCTCCTCTCCCCCTCCGATACCCTCCCCTCTCCCTGCTCCGATCCCCTCTCCTCTCCCCCTCCGATACCCTCCCCTCTCCCTGCTCCGACCTCCTGACCTTCTCCCCAAACACGTGCAGCACAAACCGGCCGGGACTTTGTTCCGGCGTCTCTACCAGGAGGTGGGGGGTGGGGGTGGGGGGGGAAACGATCGCTCCAGAAATACCCACACAGACAGTAAGTGGTGTTGAAGTTCCGGCCCCGCGGCTGCAGAACCTGAGTCTGGTCCCCACACCCAGACTCCCACCCCGAGGCTGCGGCCTACTGCTCCCCCTCTGATCGGACAAGGGCCCTCCGGTGCGCGGCTCCGGTGCGCGGCCCCGGTGAGGGCGGGATGCTGTTTAGGCTCTGCTCCCATGTTTGTGCAAATAATCACTCCGTAGCAGACCAGCAGGAGAAGGAGTTGGGAAGGGCATTAGCTGACAATGGAAAACCATTGTGCTCATGATGTCAGTGCTAATGGTTGCATTATAGATTATTAAATCAAATGCCTCATTAACATTATTTCACATGATCATATGTAAAGACGTGCAGGAAGAGACTATCAAGCTCATTAAGCGCACCCCACTCAGACACGATGCAACCACATGTATCACTGACCAAGCCCATAAATCATAGTAGGTCCTGGGAGTGGCAAAAAACCATTTATAACTGCTCCCTTCTATCAGGAACTTGTCACATTCTCTTTTAAAAAACTGCAGGAAACCCTTATCCATCACATGTTTCATCAGTCTATTCCAGAGGGTAATTAACTTGTTCCTGGCATTGAATCTAACTCTTTGCTTACATATTCTCTTTATTCCTACCATCCCTATCCATGTCAAATAATCTGTCCAACCAGACTGAGTTCAATCCCTTCATTGTTTTAAAAGCCTCCATCGTATCACTCTCAGCCTTTGTTTCACTAAAGTAAAGAGCCCTAACTCCAGGAAACTATCCTCATGACTAAGAGCCTTAGGTTAGACGTCTACTCTTGGCTGCAACAAAGAAGTTTTGCTCACATCAGCAACATAAATGCCAGCAAGATTTTTTTTTTAATTTCCAATTTTCTTTGTTTCTTTCCTAAAGGCACTGATTCATGTTGGAGTAGAGTTTTATAGGTGCTGGCAGTCTTGTGGCACCTCACTGAAATACTCATTCTTTAGATGTGAGTCTTGACAGACTAGGGACCCTGGCTGATTTTTCCCCTTTCTAGGCATATTGTACTACCTTAACGTGCCCCCTGCTGAGATCACTTAATACAGCACAGACCAGGAACTGAATCTGGGACTTTCATGGTCATTATGGCTCAGTACCCCACCAGGTGAATATTAATTATGAGCAGACAGCAAACTCTCTGCAGAATCCTAACACATGCGTGGAGCTGTTTGGGTGAAATTTATTCCCAATCAGTGCAACTAGATACTGAAATCTATCAAGGAAAAATGAATATTCCCACAGAGATCTGTGGCTTGGAGTAACATAATTTACCAGTGTGTATTCCTATTCTTAGCTTCAGCTGGTCATTGGGCCTGTGTCGTATTATAAATGATCTCACTGCTTCCAGTAATGCTAAGGACATCCTGGCAGTCTCTCGTGCGTGGAGTTTACCATTCCGTACTGGGAGCCCAGACACAACCATATAGGCATCTCCGATCGTTTCCACCTGATAGTGAGAGAACAAACACCGTGTTAATTGAACCACTTAAAGTGGGAGATTTCCTATTTTCTATTAACGCAGTAAAGTGCAACATTAATGTAGGACCTTTGGCTGTGAAAGTCCATTGGGGTTATCCTGATCTCCAGTTGTAACTTTGACGGGAGATCGGCAGAACTCCCAGACACATCAGTGCAACTGGCCATTTTTAGCTATTTACGCTGTTTCTCCTGGGCTTCTGCCAATTCAGGGCCATAGAACTGTAGAGATTTACAGTACAGAAGGAGTCCATTCAGCAAATCATCTTGCGCTCTGCTAAAGCAATCCAAAACTAATCCCACTGCCCTATGCTCTCCCAAAGCCTTTGAATGCTTCAAATATTTAACCAATTTTCCTTTAAAAGGTGCAATGGTCTCAGCCTCAACCACTCCCTGTGACAAAGCATTTCATGCTCCAGCAACCCTCTCTGCAAATAATTTCCCTTAACCTCTCTCTCTTAGTGATGATTATAAATTGATGATCCCTCGTTACTCTCTCCCCAATCAGAATAATCTTTCGCTATTCATTGTATTAAAACCTTTCATAATTTTATAATCTTTAAAAACATACAAAAATGAAGGACAGAAATAGACCAGCTGTTCGATCAAGCCTGCCCATATTATCATGGTGTAACTTCTACACACCATTACCCCCATCTGTGCCATGCCACCACCCCACCCTTCATCCACCAGCACACAGTCTCCTGGGAAATGGGCAACAAAGGATGGGTCAAAGATCGTGCAATGATTTTCAGCATGTATATTCTATAAAAAGCCTCTCATAGTACAACTGCAATGTGATTTCCTGTGGGATTTTTTAAACTTCCTTTAATAATGTTACAAAATGTTAAGCAGCAGATATAATTGATATTGTGATTGTCTAATCACATCACATAACAGTCGATGCATTTCAAAGAAGGAACTGGAGGTATTTCTGAGACATGAAATAGGGTATTATATAAGCAATGGCTTTTTTTTTGCTTTTCTGTTGACAAAATCTGGCAAAATGATGATAATTAATGACAATTTTCCGAATTTTCTCCCTTCTACCAGCGAAGATACTGATTCAAGCTAGGGTATAGTTCTGTCACTGCTATAGCCCTCCAATACCTTGCCCAAGTGGCCATTCCTTACGGTGTGCTTAGACAGTGATTTCCAGCCAGCTGGTTAACCATGCAGAGAAATTGCATTAAACTCAATTCTATCTTCATCAACATCTATACCACCCAGCAAAGGTTACTGGATAGTAATCAGGAGCAGAAACCATGGCTGAACTTTTCTTTCTTTCCTTAGTCTCTGGTTACTTAGGCCAACTATAGTTTCCCTCTGCTGCCCTGGAGATCAGCTAACCCAGCATAGTCTAGTGAATGAACCAGAGTCCCTGGTCAGTCCACATCCAGACTGAGCCATCAGCAAGTCCACACTACATTGGTTTTGCTGTGCTGTAATTCGACTCCCATATAGACCAAACTGATTTATGTCCATCATGATCTATGTGTACATTTTGACAGAAATCAGGTTCTTGCGCTTCACTGTGCATAAGTAAAGCTCACCAGACCAGAGAATTGTACCAGTGCCTGGAGTGTAAATAGGACAGGTCTAATTGCTTACCATCTATACTTGTGGCAAATTGTATTGGAGTAGCTTCAGTTCCAGTCCTACTCAGGTCCCCTCCCTCACCTCTTTTTCCAGTATATCGATGACTGTATCGGTGCCGTTTCCTGCTCTCGACCTGAACTAGATAAGTTCATTCACTTTACTTCCAATTTCCACCCTTCCCTCACCTTCACATGGTCCACCTCCGACACTTCCCTTCCCTTCCTTGACTTCTCCGTCTCCATTTCTGGCGATCGGCTTTCGACAAACATCCACTACAAACCCACTGACTCCCACAGCTACCTGGACTACACTTCCTCCCACCCCGCTTCCTGTAAGGACTCTATTCCATTCTCCCAGTTTCTCCGTCTCCGCCGCGTCTGTTCTGACGATGCCACCTTCCATACCAGTGCTTCTGACATGTCTTCCTTTTTCCTCAACCGAGGATTCCCCTCTACTGTGGTTGACACGGCCCTTGACCGTGTCCGTCCCATTTCCCGCACTTCTGCTCTCACCCCTTCCCCTCCCTCCCAGAACCACGATAGGATTCCCCTTGTCCTCACCTTTCATCCCACCAGCCTCCACATTCAACGGATAATCCTCCGCCATTTCCGCCACCTCCAACGTGATCCCACCACCAAACACATCTTCCCCTCACCTCCCCTTTCAGCATTCCGAAGGGACCGCTCCCTCCGCGGCACCCTGGTCCACTCCTCAATCACCCCTAACAGCCCTTCTCCTTCACCTGGCACCTTCCCGTGCAAGCGCAGGAGATGCAACACATGCCCTTTTACCTCCTCCCTTCCCACTGTCCAGGGCCCCAAACACCCCTTCCAGGTGAAACAGCGATTTACTTGTACTTCTTGCAATTTAATATACTGTATTCGCTGCTCACGATGCGGTCTCCTCTACATTGGGGAGACCAAACGCAGATTGGGTGACCGCTTTGCAGAATACCTCCGTTCAGTCCGTAAGGGTGACCCTGAGCTTCCGGTCGCCTATCACTTTAATTCTCCGCTTCACTCCCACTCTGATCTCTCTGTCCTCGGCCTATTACATTGTTCCAATGAAGCTCAACGTAAGCTCGAGGAACAGCACCTCATCTTTCGATTAGGCACTTTACAGCCTTCCGGACTCAACATCGAGTTTAACAATTTCAAATTATAACCCCAGCCCCCATTTTTCATGCTGTATGATTTTGCCATTCCCATTTGCAACATTTTATCTTTCCTGCCTCTTACATAAGCACAGTATGTTCTTTCAATTCCTTCCTCCCCTCCAAACCACCCCCCCCCCCCCCCTGTCTCTGCACCTGCTTAATATCTGTTACATCTCCAGCTTTTTCCAGTTCTGATGAAGGGTCCCAGACCTGAAACATTAACTCTGTTTCTCTCTCCATGGATGCTGCCTGGCCTGCTGAGTATTTCCAGCATTTTCTGTTGTTATTTCAGCTGTGACTGTTGGATCTGACCCAAAACCATCACCTTGAAAACTAATCCTGTATTATTTGCCATGTATAATCAAAGATTTAGAAATCATCTGGAAGCCACTTCAGGAGTGACTGTCACAATGGACGTAGCATTACTATAATAAATCATATAGTTTTCAGCACATTAGGAAAAGAGGGAATCAAAGGGATATGGGGATAGTGCGGGAAGGTGGAGTTGAGGTAGAAGATCAGCCATGATCTTATTGAATGACGGAGCAGGCTCGAAGGGCCGAATGGCCTACTCCTGTTCCTATTTCTTATGTTCTTAGTACTTGACAAATTGTTCCCACTGGCAGGAGGGTCAGGAACCAGAGGACACAGATTTAAGATAATTGGCAAAAGAACCAGGGGAGATGAGAGATTTTTTTTTACAAAGTGACTTATTAAGATCTGGAATGCACTGCCTGAAAGGGTGGTGGAAGCAGATTCAGTCATAACTTTCAAAAGGGAATTGGATATATACTTAAAAAGGAAAAATTAGCAGGACTATGGGGAAAGAGCAGGGAGAGTGGGACTAATTGGATAGCTCTTTCAAAGAGCTTACACAGGCACAATGGGCAAAATAGCCTCCTTCTGTGCTGTATGATTCTATTTAGCCAGATGACCATGATGCAAGCTCAGATAATTTAACACACACGCTTGTATAAATGAATAGCGAGTAGATTCTTGTTTGCCTAAATGTCACCACAATGTTGGTGTGGTGATCACTTTTTCTCAATTCTCTTTGTAAACTCTTTTTTCACATGCTTCATTCTTTTTGGCATTTAATAATGACTTTATATGTCTGATTTTTTTCTCAGTTTGTAAAACTGTAAGACTAAGATATGATTCACATGGTATGTATTCACTGAATGCAATATTTCATTAACAGCTGGCATTTCTCAACATAATTAAATGGTGTAAACAAAACTATCACGTGAGCAAAAACTAATCTAAACATTAACCAGTGTCCAAAGCAAACTGCTGCACATAATGTAAACACACATATACAGCAAACTGCTCCCATTGTGTTTGTTTGTTTATGGCCCAGATTTTGCGATCAGCAGTGAAGTGACGACACGCACCGCTGTCCTCGAAGAAAGCTGCCCAGAAAGATCTAGTGACCTCTGTGGCGTCGATTTCACCGTTCCAACATTAATTTGATTCTGGCGCCAAGACTAGGGGGTCTCCAGTGTCCAACAACAGTGATGTCATCAAGAAGGCTAAGCAGCCAATCACATTGAAGAATTCTCAGACACCAAACCAGGAAGTAAAATGCACTGATTATCCATCACTTTTTATAATTTTACAGAGAACAAAATAAAGATTGGTACATACTCATGGGATTAAGTTAGAGGCTGAAATATCATAAACAAACTTTTTTCAAAAAAATAATTTTCATTATATTAAAAAATATGGAGTTTTTATCATAATGGAAAAATTTGACATTCCACAAATATAAAATTAGTTTATCAGGGCCAGAGAAGGTGTTCAGCACTAATTATGACTTAGCACACCATTAAAAACCCAGTTACACCTGATTGAACAAGGCTTAACTTTGGTGGGGTGTTTGAACAGCGATATTACAGCGTAAAGGAGGAAGTTCTCGTCAGTTCAGTGATTTCTCAAAAATTTCCATCTGCAGGGACTTCCCTGCTGACCGCAAAATCTGGGCCATTGTTATGCAAACAAACACAATGGGAGAAGTTTGCTGTGGTGCAGCAGGGAATCACTGACAGCAACTTCTGGATTTCTGCAATTAACTGCGTATGGGCGGATGCCAGAAGTTGCTGCCAGTTTCAAAGGGTAATGACGGCGAACGCTGACAGTTTTTCTGTCATTACAACCGCAAAATCCAGGCCAATATCATTAAACCTAGATAGGCAGGAAAGTGGAGTTGAGGTCGAAGATCAGCCATGATCTTATTGAATGATAGAGCAGGCTTGAGGGGCCGTATGGCCTACTCCTGCTCCTAATTCTTATGTTCTTTGTATCTGTCTTCACAGTAGAAGACACAAAAAACATTTTGGAAATAATGGGCAACCAAGGGTCTAGAGAGAATGAAGAACTTAAAGGAATCAGTACAAGTAAAGACATAGTACTGGAGAAATTAATGGGACTAAGTGGCGACAAATCCCCTGGACCTGACAACCTGCATCCTAAGGTTTTAAAAGAGAAAGTGGATGTATTGGTATTAATCTTCCAGAATTCCATAGATTCTAGAACAGTCCCCAAGGATTGGAAGGTAGCAAACAAAACCCCGCTATTTAAGAAAGGAGGAAGAGAAAAAACAGGAAACTATAAGCCAGTTAGCCTGACATCAGTAGTAGGCAAAATGCAAGAATCTATTATTAGGGACGTGGCAACAAGGCACTTAGAAAATCATAACATGATTAGGCAGAGTCAACATGGTTTTATGAAAGGGAAATCGTGTTTGACAAATCTGTTAGAATTTTTTGAAGATGTAACTAGTAGGATGGATAAGGGGGAACCAGTGGATGTAGTGTATTTGGATTTTCAAAAAGCATTCAATAAGGTGCCACACAAGAGGCTATTACACAAAATTAGGACTCATGGGATTGGGGTAATATATTAGCATGGATTGAGGCTTGGTTAATGGACAGAAAATAGAGGGTAGGAATAAACACGACATTTTTGGTTTGGCAGGCTGTAACTAGCGGAGTACCGCAAGGATCAGTTCTTGGGCCTCAGCTATTCACAATCTATATTAATGACTTAGAAGTAGAGACTGAGTGTAACGTATCCAAGTTTGCTGATGATACAAAATTAGGTGGGAAAGTAAGCTGTGAGCAGGACGCAAAGAGGCTGCAATGAGATATAGACAGGTTAACTGAGTGGGCAAGAACATGGCAAATGGAATACAATGTGGGGAAGTGTGAAGTTTGGTAGAAAAACAAAAAAGCAGAAGATTTTTTGAATGGTGAGAGACTGGGAAATGTTTGCATTCAGAGGGACCTGGGTGTCCTTGTACATGAATCACAGAAAGTTAACATGCAGGTACAGCAAGCATTTAAGAAAGCAAATGGTATGTTACCTTTTGTTAAAAAGGAATTAGAGTATAAGAGTAAAGAAGTCTTACTACAATTATACAGGGCATTGGTGAGGCCACACCTGGAGTACTGTGTACAGTTCTGGTCTCCTTACCTAAGGAAAGACATACTTCCTTAGAGGGAGTGAACATAAGAACATAAGAAATAGGAGCAGGAATAGGCCATTCCGCCCCTCGAGCCTGCTCTGACATTCAATAAGTTCATGGCTGACCTTCTACCTTAACTCCACTTTCCTGCACTATCCCCATGTCCCTTGAATCCCTTAATATACAAAAATCTATTGATCTCTGTCTTGAATATACTCAACGACTGAGCTTCCACAGCCGTCTGGGGTAGAGAATTCCAAAGATTCACCACCCTCTGAGTGAAGAAATTTCTCCTCATCTCAGTCCTAAATGGCGGACCCCTTATTCTGAGACTGTGACCCTGGTTCTAGACTCACCAGCCAGGGGAAACATCCTCCCAGCATCTACCCTGTCAAGCCCTGTAAGAATTTTGTATGTTTCAATGAGATCACCTCTCATTCTTCTACACTCTAGAGAATACAGGCCTAGTCTACTCAATCTCTCCTTATAGGACAATCCCCCCATCCCAGGAATCAGTCTGGTGAACCTTTGTTATACTCCCTCTATTGCAACTACATCCTTCGTTAGGTAAGGAGACCAAAACTGTACACAATACTCCAGGTGTGCTCTCACCAGGGCCCATATAATTGCAGTAAGACATTTTTACTCTTATACTCAAATCCTCTTGTAATAAAGGCCAACATACCATTTGCTTTCCTAATTGCTTGCTGTAACTGCATGTTAACTTTCAGTGATTTGTGTACAAGGAAACCCAGGTCCCTCTGAACACCAACATTTCCCAATCTCTCACTATTCAAAAAATACTCTGCTTTTCTATTTTTCCTACCAAAGTGGATAACTTCTGGCATAAAAATAAAACAAAAAAGGTGACTCAACCATGGCTGACAAGGGAAATCAGGGATAGCATAAGATCCAAGGAGAGGACATATAAATTGGCCAGAAAAAGCAGTAAACCTGAGGATTGGGAGCAGTTTAGGATTCAGCAAAGGAGGACAAAGGGATTAATTAAGAGGGGGAAAATAGAGTACGAGCGTAAGCTTGCAGGGAACATAAAAGCTGACTGTAAAAGCTTTTATAAATATGTGAAGAGAAAAAGATTGTTGAAGTCAAACGTAGGTCCCTTGCAGTCAGAATCAGGGGAATTTATAATGGGGAACAAAGAAATGGCAGACCAATTAAATACATACTTTGGCCTCTGTCTTCACAAAGGAGAACACATATAACCTCCCAGAGATGTCGGGGCACATAGGGTCTAATGAGAGGGAGGAACTGAATGAAATCAGTATTTGTAGGGAAATGGTGTTAGGGAAATTGATGGCATTAAAGGCCGATAAATCCCCAGGGCCTGATAATCTACATCCTAGGGTACTTAAGGAAGTGGCCCTAGAAATAGTAGATGCATTGCTGGTCATCTTCCAAAATTCTATAGACTCTGGAACAGTTCCCATGGATTGGGGGGTAGCTAATGTTACCCCACTGTTCAAAAAAGGTGGTAGAGAAAAAACAGGGAATTATAGACCGGTAAGCCTGACATCGGTTGTGGGGAAAATGCTAGAGTCCATTATAAAAGATGTAATAGCAGAGCACTTGGATAACAGTGACAGGTTTGGACAAAGTCAACATGGATTTACAAAAGGTAAATCGTGCTTGACTAATCTACTGGAATTTTTTGAGGATGTAACTGATAGATTAGATAAGGGAGAACCAGTGGATGTGGTGTATTTGGACTTTCAGAAGGCTTTCGATAAGGTCCCGCATAAGAGATTAGCATGTAAAGTTGAGGCACATGGGATTGGGGGCAAGGTACTGACTTGGATAGAGAACTGGTTGGCAGACAGGAAGCAAAGAGTTGGAATAAACGGGTCTTTTTCCGAGTGGCAGGCAGTGACTAGTGGAGTTCTGCAGGGATCGGTCCTAGGACCCCAGCTATTCACTATATATATTAATGATCTAGACAAGGGAACGAGATGTAATATCTCCAAGTTTGCAGATGACACAAAGCTGGGTGGGCATGTGTGCTGCGAGGAGGATGCCGCGAAACTCCAGTATGATTTCGACAGGTTGGGTGATTGGGCAGAAGCATGGCAGATGCAGTATAATGTGGATAAATGCGAGGTTATCCACTTTGGTGGAAAAAACAGAAAGGCAGATTATTATCTGAACGGCAATAGATTGGGAGAAGGGGAAGTGCAACGAGACCTGGGTGTCCTTGTGCACCAGTCGCTGAAGGTAAACATGCAGGTACAGCAGGCGGTTAAGAAGGCAAATGGTATGTTGGCCTTCGTAGCGAGAGGGTTTGAGTACAGGAACAAAGATGTCTTGCTGCAGCTGTACAGGGCCTTGGTGAGACCACACCTTGAGTATTGTGTGCAGTTTTGGTCGCCTTATCTGAGGAAGGATGTTCTTGCCATGGAGGGTGTGCAGCAAAGATTCACCAGACTGATACCTGGGATGGCAGGAATGACGTACGAGGAGAGATTGGGTCGATTGGGCTTATACTCGCTGGAGTTTAGAAGAACGAGAGGAGATCTCATTGAAACTTATAAAATTCTAACAGGGCTAGACAGACTGGATGCAGGAAGGATGTTCTCGATGGCGGGGGAGTCCAGAACAAGAGGTCACAGTCCAAAGATAAGGGGTAAGCCATTTAGGACAGAGATGAGGACGAATTTCCTCACCCAGAGAGTGGTTATCCTGTGGAATTCTCTACCACAGAAGGCAGTAAATATATTCAAGAAGGTGTTAGATATATTTCTTAAGGCTAAATGTATCAAGGGATATGGGGAGAAGGCAGGGACAGGGTACTGAGTTTGGATGATCAGCCATGATCTCATCGAATGGCGGAGCAGGCTCGAGGGGCCGAATGGCCTACTCCTGCTCCTATCTTCTATGTATCGATGTTTCTATGTTTCACATTTCTCCACATTATATTCCATTTGCCATGTTCTTCCCACTCACTTAGCTTGTCTGTATCCCCTTGACGCCTCTTTGCATCCTCCTCACAACTTACATTCCCACCTAGCTTTGTATCATCAGCAAACTTGGAAATATTACATTTGTTCGCCTCATCCAAATCATTGATATAGATTGTGAATAGCTGAGGCCCAAGCACTGATCCTTGCAGTACCCCACTAGTTACAGCCTGCCAATCCAAAAATGACCCGTTTATTCCTACTCTCTGTTTTCTGTCCATTATCCAATCCTCAATCCATGCTAGTATATTACCCCGAATCCCATGAGTCCTAATTTTGTTTAATAACCTCTTGTGTGGCACCTTATCGAATGCCTTCTGAAAATCCATATACGCCACATCCACTGGTTCCCCCTTAACTATTCTGCTAGTTGCAACCTAAAAAAACTCTAACAGATTTGTCAAACATGATTTCCCTTTCATAAATCCGTGTTGACTTTGCCTAATCCTATTATTATTTTCTAAGTGCCCTGTTACCACGTCCTTAATAATAGATTCTAGCATTTTCCCTACTACTGATGTCAGGCTAACTGGTCTGTAGTTCCCCGTTTTCTCTCTCCCTCCTTTCTTAAATAGTGGGGTTACATTTGCTACCTTCCAATCCGCAGGAACCATTCTAGAATCTGTGGAATTTTGGAAGATGACAACCAATGTATCCACTATATCTATAGCCACCTCTTTTAAAACCCATGGGTATAGGCCATCAGGTCCAGGGATTTATGGGCTTTCAGTCCCATTAATTTCTCCAGTACTATTTTTTTACTAATACTAATTTCTTTCAGTTCCTCATTCTCGCTTGACCCTCTGGGAGGTTTTTTGCCTCTTCTTCCATGAAGACAGACACAAAGGCTGGGATCTTACCTGAAGAGGCGCGTTGGGGGCGGGACTGCTGCCTTTCGGGTTCCAGCCCCGTCCCCAGCGACGTCTGACGAACAGACGCTATTTTCCCCTGATTGCCCTTGTCAAGCCTGCCCTGCGGGCTTGCCGGCCAATTAAGGGAAAGCCGGTATCAGATGACATCAGTTGATGACGCTTCATCTGTTGGTTTTCTTAAAGGCATATGCACCACACTTGTTTGACAGATGATTTCACAGTGTTTGACAGCATTGAGGTGCTGTCAAACACTGAGGGGGCGATTTTCTCAACCCGGAGGAGGCGGGTTTAGAGGCGGGAAAGGCAGGAAAATCAGAAAAAATGAGTGCGGGTTCGGAACCCGCCTCCAACCCGCCTCTGCGCGATTTTGCCGGTGCTGGTTTTGCAGGGTGGGAAATGGTCCCGCCTCCACGGGGCAACACGGTGGCATAGTGGTTAGCACTGGTGCCTCACAGCGCCAGGGACCCGGGTTCGAATCTGGCCTCGGGTGACTGTCTGTGTGGAGTTTGCACATTCTCCCCGTGTCTGCGTGGGTTTCCTCCGGGTGCTCCAGTTTCCTCCCACAGTCCAAAAATGTGCGGGTTAGGTTGATTTGGCTATGATAAATTGACCCTTAGTGTTAGGGGGGGATTAAATATGTGGGGTTACGGGGATAGGATAGGATGGAATATGTTAGGGGGAATTAAATACGTGGGGTTACGGGGATAGGGTGGGATATGTGTCGGTGCAGGCTCGATGGGGATTCTGTGTGAGAAAGCAGGGACAGGGTACTGGATTTGGATGATCAGCCATGATCGTATTGAATGGTGGAGCAGGCTCGACGGGCCGAATGGCCTACTCTTGCTCCTAGTTTCTATGTTTCTATGTTTCCAGCATGCGAGAGAAGTTGTTAAGAGCCTTAAATGCTCGTTAAGGGCCTCTCTAATCCTACTTTGAGAGGCCCTCGTTATTTTTTGACCATTTCAGCGTGTTCCACGACCCTCCTAAACCACGCCAGCTAAACCTGGCAGGTTGACAAGTGGGTGGTCTCCTCACAACTGCAGCTCCACCATTAAATCGGAGATTTCATCAGGGATTAGTTGCAGGTGGCAGAACTTTGCTTTAAAATGTCTTTGAGCACTTTAAGCAGGCCTTCCGAAGTCGGAGGTGCTGCGGCTTCTATCTATCAACTGTGGGTCCTCCTTGGAAGACCCTCTCCCCGCTTGCAATGAGTGCTTCCCCAACGGAGGCATCTGTAAGCAGCATGGGAACCATTCATATTCTTTCACCATGGACCTCAGATTCGGATGAGGAGCCTCCACGGCAGCAGCAGAACCAGGCAGCTCAGCAGCAACAGCAGCAGGAGCCCCAACCTCCTGCTCAGCCACCTGATGCTGCACAGGGCAGAAGGCGCCAGCGCATCGAGGCACCTTGCCACAGGAGATACCCCCGACAGAGGGTTTACAGTCAGAGGATGAGCTACCTCAACATGAGTGAGCAGCAGTGCCAAAGGAGGCTGAGTTTTTCCAAAAGATCTGCGGACTGCCCAGAGGAATGGGTGGACGACCCTTACCTGTGGCTGTCAAAGTCACCACCGCACTCAACTTCTTTGCCTCAGGCTCCTTCCAGGGATCATCAGCAGACATCAGCGGCATCTCCCAGTCGGCCGCCCACAGCTGCATCACGCAGGTTACCGATGCCCTTTTCGCTAAGGCCCACAATTACATCCAGTTCTCAAGGGATCAAGCAAGTATAACCGCGCATTCGGTTGGCTTTGCAAATAAGACAGGCATGCCAATGGTGCAGGGCCTCATAGACTGCACACATGTGGCCCTTAGGGCACCCCATCCCAGCCCAGCTAGTTTTGTCAACCTAAAGGGCTTCCACTCCCTCAACGTACAGCTGGTGTGTAACCACAAGAAGGAGTTTTTGCATGTTTGCACCAAGTTCTGTGGTATTTGCCATGACTCTTTCATCCTGCGGCACTCTAGTGTTCCTCCGCTTTTCAATCCACCAAACCAACTTAACGGATGGCTTCTTGGTGACAAAGGTTACCCCCTGAAGAAGTGGCTGATGACGCCGATCAGGAGGCCAGCTAACGAGGCTGAAGAGCGCTACAACGCCAGCACACTTCGACCAGGTCCATCATCGAGCAAACTATTGGGTTGTGGAAGATGCGCTTCTGATGCTTTGACCGATCAGGTGGAGCCCTGCCGTATACACCATACAGAATGGTCGTGCTCTGCTGTGCACTGCACAATATCGCACAGCGTCGTGGCTTGCAGCTTCCTGATGAGCAAGTGGCTCAGTTCCAGCCCTCCTCAGATGAGGATGAGGAGGAGGAGGAGGATAAGGAGGAGGAGCAGGAGGAGGACAGAGCGCCGGTCTATTGACCAGCAGCAGCTGGCAGCATGCGAGCACATGGCTGCCCGTGATGCAAGGGATGAACTTATCCTTGCCAGATTTGCATAGGTTACCCAAGTTGGCACATGTCCTTGGCTCCATCTTAAGACATCATAGACAATGGTCATGACTCTCTGGCCTCCTTTCACTCTGACCACCAACCTGACAATGCAAGTGTCGCGGAGCCAGCAAAGTGGAGCTGCCTAAGGCGAAAGAACAGATGCCACGACGCCAACATTTTGCCATCAAATCATTTTAATGCTTTCCAACAGGGATGGCATTTCATCAATAAACATAAACATTCACCCAATCTGCACACAGATCTGGAGGTTATATCCGTTGCCAGCTGGACTCACACAGCCTTGGTTTCTTTGGGAGGCCTCTTCCTCCCAGATGAGTGGAAGAGCACCTCCCTGCTAGCTCTCACCCCCTCAACCAACATTTGCAGCGCTTCATCCGAGAACCTCGGGGAGGCCCTTGCCTTGAAATTGGACATAGTGGTTTCTCAAAATATGTTGCAGGTGGGGCAGCATTGGCAGAAATCCAGTGGAATGATCCAAGGCAGCATGCAGCCCTTAAATGAGGCTGGAAAAGTGATGTCAGCAGAGGCGAGTTTCAGTCCCAAAACACTAATTGATCAAGGGCAACCCACACCTCTAAAATCAAGTGGCCAATCAGGGGAAAATCGCAATTTTTTCAAAACTATCAGTGGAGGCGGGTTTCGAACCCATCCAAACAGAAACCTGCCTCCAACCCGCCTCCAGTGAAAAAATCGCCCCCTGACAATCACTGTCCAAAGGTGAGCCCTTGTATCCAGGCTCTCCAATTACTCTCTCCTTAGGATAAAACAGATGGCAGCTGCAGCTGAGATTGCAGAAGCCATCTGTCACTTCTCCCGATGAGATGAGCCTACATAAACACTTCACAGCTTGTCACCTGCAGAAACATCTAAACACATTAAACATTACTTTCATAACTTTTCCTTACCTCTGCAACTCACCAGTGTCCCACTGAATCCTTTAAACCACTTCTGCAGCTGTCATATATACACAAAATTACAGTAGACCCACATCACGCCTCACTTACCCTGGCGGGGTTCCCCGATGTCGGGAAACCCGCAGCAGCAGTGGAAAAATGGGAAAAAGCCTCTTAACTGCCTGTTAACTACCTGTTAACAGGCAGTTAAGTGGCTGTATTCCTCTTCCTGCCTCTAGGAGTCGGGACCCTGCGCAAATCAGGGACCCAACTCCCAGGAAGATTAGTTGGAGGCGGGTTGGGAGCGGGTTTGGGACCCGCTCCCATTTTGGGGGATTTTCCCAGCAGTCCCGCCTTCACACCCGCCTCCTCAGGGCTGGTAAAATCCAGCCCAAAGTATTTGTTAATTTCTCTGCCATTTCTTTATTCCCCATTATAATTTCTCCTGTCTCAGCCTATAAGGGACCCACGTTTATGTTCGCTAATCTTTTCCTTTTTACATACCTATCGAAGCTTTTACAATCTGTTTTTATGTCTCTAGCTAGTTTACTCTCATATTCTATTTTCCGTCTCGTCGTCATTTTCTTGGTCCTCCTTTGCTGAATTCTAAAATCCTCCCAATCCTCAGACTTACTACTCTTTTTGGCAACATTATAGGCCTCTTCCTTTAATCTAATATTATCTTTAATGTCTCTTGTTAGCCATGGTTGGACCATTTTTCCCAGTGCAACGAAGGTTCACTAGACTGGCTCCTGGGATGAGGGGATTGCCCTGTGAGAAGAGGTTGAGTAGACTAGGCCTATATTACCGAGAGTTTAGAAGCATGAGAGGTGATCTAATTGAAGCATATAAAATTCTTAAGGGGCTCGACAAGGTTAATGCTGGGAAAATATTTCCCCTGGCTGGGGAATCTAGAACACAGGGTGACAATCTCAGAATAAGGGGTAGGCCATTTAGGACTGAGATGAGGAGAAATTTCTTCAATCTAAGGGTTGTGAATCTTTGGCATTCTCTACCCCAGAGAATTGTGGATGCTCAGTCATTGAGTATATTCAAGACAGAGGTTGATAATTTTTTGGGAACTAAAGGATATGGGGATAGTGCAGGAAAGTGGAGTTGAGGTAGGAGATCAGCCATGATATTGTTGAATGGCAGAGCAGGCTCAAAGGGCCAAATGGCCTACTCCTGCTCTTATTTCTTATGTCTTATGTTCTTACATTGCTGGTACTTAAAATATAATTTGCATACCTTGTAGACATCAAAGTTGTCAATTATAGCATCAAAACAGGTGTACAGGTCATTCAGTAAGGTCACAACCTACAAGAATAAAAAGCCTCCTTAAAAGCTGATTTTTGAAACAATTCAGCAACAAACAAAAGCATCGATAAGAATTGTTAAATGCAATAAATTTTGATATTATCAAAGTAAAGCAAACTTTACAAGGAAAAAGATATTACAGAAAGGTACTTACTCAGGTCACCTCTTTCTAAAAATGCATCTAATTGTGTTTTGAACTCATTTGCACTGTCTGCTTAAATGGCCTTCACTAATAACGTAGGGGAGAACGCCTGTCATAACTTGGGGAAACGGCGTAAATTACCATTTTTAACCCATGGAAATTCCAGGTGCTTATCAATGAAGATAATTATTTTGAAGATTTCATTTGCTATGAAGTGTTGGACAAGTGCATGATTCATTCTATATTACAAATTGAGAAGTAAAAGAAGATATAAAATCAGGGACAGTAGAAAACTCAGTTTATTTGAGGAAGGAGGGAGCCCTGCCTAAGTTTTTCACAAGTGCAATAAAGTGGGGTTTTCACTGTCACCTCATGTGAAATCAGCTCATGGGGCATCTATAGGGATTCCAAGATAATTACAGATAAGAAAGGCCATACACCCATATTAATCTTCCATCCGGAAAGACCCTACATTCCTCCCAATGCAGCATTTGTTTGTTAAATGATTCCAGGGTTTTCACCTCCATCACTAGATACTTTTCACCATTACTATGCATATGTAAATGGCCTAATGCCTGTTTACAGTGCAGGTACTGCATGACGAATTTTTGGCCTTTACCAATATGGCGGGTGGCCCACTTCCACCTTGTAATGAGCGTGCGCTTCCTGCCGCCATATTGGAAACTTAAAAGGTCATTTTTCTAGGCTAGTAACTCATGTTAATTATCAGTAATTCACAAATCTCATCCCTAGGCTCTCTCAGAAGGCTGGGATAAATATCATCTATGTGGGTATTTAACTATTTTGAACCCTTTTTAGCCCATATGACTTCTACCTTGTTTATATCCAAGTCACTAATTTTTCTTTGGTTATTTCTGGTTGAGAAAGGTGTGTTTCTTATCTCTTCCTTAATGAATTCTTGGAAGAAGTAATCATTCTGAATATTTACTATTCAGTGCTCAACCTCAGTTTTGAGCTCATTTGCATCTTTTATGGTTTTTACTTCTTCTCTGACCGCCCTCTCACTATTGCACTACTGAAAGAATGTTGTACTATTATATGTTGCCTCTACAGCTATGCTTTTCCTAGTTCTTTCTAGTCTTCCTCTGCCCATTTGATCACCTTTTTAACATGTTTCTATATGTTCTTATAGTCATTCCAGTGAACCCCTTCCCCTTTCTCCCTGCAGATTTTGTAGAGAACGCTTGTTTAGTCTAAGCTTTCTGACTCTTAGTAATGTATTTATCCTATATTATCAGCATTAGTCCTTCAAGGGCATTTCACCTTTTCTCTATTATAGTGTTGTTAGAAATCCTCCAATTAATTTGCTTCGGCTGTTCCCTCATTCCATTGAATTTAGTCCTTTTAAAGTTATATACCTGCTTCTGGTTCTTGGTGTACCTTAATCCCAGATCAATGTTAAACTTGGCCATTCTGTCATTGCTGTCTGCCAGGTGTGCTACAACTTCCATTTTCTATACATTGCCAGGATAACTAACAAATACCAGGTCAAGGTGAGCACTGTCTCTCATAGCTACCTTGACACACTGAGTCCTGAAGCAGTCATGCATTACATTTACCAATGCTGACTCTAAACTGCTTGGGTTTTTCTGCTTTATATTTGAATAGAAGTCTCCCATTAAAATAAATTTGGTGTTCTTACATAGCGTTTTTATTGCTTCATTAAGAGAATTGTCCTTCTTCTTATGATAACTTGGTGGTCTGTAACATACCTCTAGTGTTAGCTTGTTATTTTCATATTTTAGATACCTAACCAGGGTAATTTGTTTTGTCGTTTTCCACTACCTACAGGATCAACCTCATATACCTTCCAACTGTTCCTGAAATATGTGGCTACAGCATATTCTTTTCTGTCCACTCTTTTCTGAACGCATTATATTAATTTCCATCCTCTAGATATAGCGATGCATCTGATAATCCCACTATATCGCAGTAACCAACTGTCAAATTTTGTTTGATAATGCTCCTGTAAAGCGCCTTGGGATGTTTTATTACATTAAAGGCGCTGTATAAATGCAAGTTGTTGTTGTCACAAGACCTTCCCGTTCTGGCATCTAATTTCTAATGTTTCTAGCCATCAAATATATACTTCATATTGTAGGTTTTCCTCCTTACATGCCCCCCAGTATCTAGCTAGTCCGTCTCCAGAACATCTTTGTCTTTTTTGGACGCTGTGCCCCTACCGGCCAGCTGACTAACTTCTACCCTATGATTCATCTTGTCTAGGATCCCATCTCCCAAGTCTCTTTGCATCTAATTGGTTAGCTGCAGCCCACTTCTCCTGTGCCAGTCATTAATTTTCAGAAAATGTTCCTAGTTATTTATGAAGCCAGCATTGTTCTTTTCACATAGAATGGCAGCCACTTATTAACTAATTTCATTATAAACTAATTCAAGTTGCATGTATCTTTATTTTATGAAGTCTGTTAGAATGGTGAATGAATGAATAACCCATTACATAACATGCACTGTCTCTCATTTCTCTCCAGACCTCATCTTGAACCTCACCACCAGATATGGATTTAAATTAAGGATTAAAATCACAAAGAGATTTATCTTGGTCCCAAATGCTACCTTCACTAGTGAGTCATAGAGCTAGACCAAATTTGTTCCACGACTTAAGAGAAGCACAAATTTAAATATCTTTCCAAGCCATGGTTTATCGAAAGAAGTTGGCACTTAATTCACACCCCTTAGGTTATATCACTGCTGTAAAACATGAAACACGGTCAATTTCTGTCAATCACTAATGCTCTGATATGCAGAAGATATTTAATTAACTGAGTTTAAATTCCCCAGCTGTCGTGGTGGGATTTGAACTGACGTCTCTGGAACATTAAGTCCAGGCCTTCTGGATTACTAGCCCAGTCACATTACCTCATCCCTGTGGAATAATTTCCATTCTTCACTTCTGTGAAACAACAGGTTAGATTTTCAACTTCCTGCCCAGGCATAAAACTGATGTTGCAAATCAGGCCACACGTTATAGAAATCACCTGATTTTTGATTTCCACTAATTTCAATGGAAATGAAAATCAGGCGATTTCTATAACGGGCAGATGATCTGCAACACCAGCTATCGCCTGGGAAGCAACTTGAAAATCTACCCCAACATGAATTCAAAGAGCGTACAAATTGTTGGCTAATCAAAATATTTTTAGTAACAGAAATGCTATTAACGGGATACAGAAGTTACTGTTTTGTTAGGTTTTGACTACATCAAAATGGTTTGAATTGTTGGCAGAGCCCTTTCCTTCCTTCCCCCAGCTCTAGGCCCAGCTAATGAATATAGTTACTTATTTGCACACAACAACAGTTTAGTAATAGCTTTGAGGGCTTAGTCAGAAAACAGTGGAGAGTCCTTTTTTGTTTGTCCAAGTGTGAATACTTCACCAATAATGAAAGGAAGTAAGTTTTAAAATGGTAAACAGCACAATATGCTGGTATTTGTCAGAAGTCTGATGTTAGCCCCTCAAGGTAGTGCAGGGCCTTTCTGGTGCCAATTAGACTGTGATTCACATTGATTTTTATAATCACACAAGAATGTAACATCATTTATAGAAATTGGTATGGAATGTTATGTTAGTACCAATACAAAAGGCTGCAAGATAAGTCGACCCCAATTAACGATATAGTACCTGCAGTGGTGTGCTTTCCGCAGACATTGAGGTGAATCCAACAATATCGCTGAAATAAATTGTGACGCTGTCAAATGCCTCTGCTTGTACTGTCTCTCCCCACTTCAACTGTTCTGCCACAGAGCTTCAACAAAGAATAATGAGCGTTTAAATAAGCACAAGTCATGAGCATCTCACATCATAGAGCATTTTCATTTAGACACATGACATAAATAATTAGCTGTTTGAGGTTGACTTTCATCAGTCTATGACACATGTCTTTAAATCATCATCTAAATTAATACCTTTTTGAAACATCTATTTATTTTAGTGCTTGACCTTTTTATGACTCAGTTAATACACTCAGAACCTAAATTATATGTGTTTTTGCTGAACAGCGTAGGGCTTTTCAATTTTTAAAAAAACCACAAGTTCGTTGAATTTCAGAAAAAAAACAGCCTTTAATTATCCCTGATTATTTCCTGTATTATCTGCACAATTAGAAAAGCCTGAAATATCATCTGCTTGGATTTTGTTGATTGCAGTTAGAATGTTTACATTTTCTGACAACAGCCATCAGGCACAGAGAGGCATAGAGGGACATACAGAGGGGTAGATTTTCACCTTCATCCCCATGGGTGATAATCTGCTGGATGAGATTGCCCATCCTTTGTTGAACCCTCAAATGGGGCGAAACCGAATTTTTCCCCCGTAAGGTTTAAAGATACTGGGCTAGAAATTCCGTAGCGACCCAAATTTCAAAAGTGGAACAAGTAGTGCCAGGTGCTAATCATTCTCTCCTGCCAGGAACTTCGGCTTTCACACTCCAAGAGGGAAGTGGAGCGCTAAATCATGAAATGGCTTTGCGTCCCCCCACCCCTCCGAGGTGATAACCGCGCCTCCCGCAAAATTCCGGGGGAGATTAGCGGCGGCGCTACCGGGTAGCACCCCGATCTTCTGCGTCCGGAGCTCATGATGTCATCTCCGGGCACAGCACCCCGGTAGCGCTTCAGAAGAAAAATTCGCAATCATGCACCGCAGCAGCGTCAGGCGATGTTATCGACTTCTGCAGGGGTCGCGAACAGCGAGGCCGGCCGCTCGCAGGGTGCTACTTAAAGGCACAGTGGACGGCCGGCCAAAAAGTCTGCCTATTTTTAAAAATATTTATTTTTGGCCACCGGTCGCGGCGTCCGTGCCGCGATTGGTCAGCCCGGCACTCTGCATGAGTGCCGGGCTGATTCCCGGAGGCCCACAGATCTAAAAATAAACCTGCAGAGCTCGCAGCGTGGGGCCCTTCCCTTTAACGCAGGGACGAGCACCTGCAATGTGGCAGCAAAACATTTCGCCCCGGATCTGGACATTCCCCGCCTCTTGCGCGCCAAACGGCCCTCTTTTTACTTAGCGCCTCAAACGGCCCTCTGGGGGAATTTCACCCCCTATGACTCATGTCCAGTTTTCACAGAATAATGCAAAACATTCTGGAATTTGATCTCCAAAGCAGCAATAAAAATTCCAGGATACCATTTAATAGAAATTATAGACTGAATGGCTCCTTTCTGTGCTGTATCATTCTATGATTCCATGATTCTATGAAATTGATTTTGACTTATTGGGCCGGATATTCTGATGCCTACGGGTGTGTACGCGCTGTGTACACACCCGTAGGGACATCAAAAATGCCGGTTTCAGGCATGCATAGCGCATGCGCTGAAAACCGGCATTTCCGATCTGTCAAGAATGCTCTTGACAGATCAGACGCCTGCCCTAGAGAAGGGCCTCTGCGAGCAGATAGTTCCGCTTTCTGGAGCACCTCCGCCCGCAGAAAACCCTTAGAAATCTTACGCTTGGTGTAAGGCCTGCTTTTACCAGCATAAGATTTGAAAAAAGTTTTTAAAAAATTTCACTCATTTATCATTTAAAAAAATTAAAGTTTTGTTTAAAATATGTAATTTATTGTAATTCCAACTAATTTTAAAAATGTGATTTAAAAAAATGTATTTAATGTTTTAAAGTGTTTTTGGGCTGGCCTCCATTCATATATTTGACAGGTTTATCTGTCAAGTGTATGAAGGTAGATTCCCTTCTTTGATTGGCTCCCCATGGCCCACGTGATCCCAGGGACGCTTGCGATCCGCATGCGCCTCTAGGATACGTGGGCCCTGCGCACTGTGTTTAGTGGGTATCTAGTGGCTAAGTACCGCAGTTCACTTTGTTGCATGTATTTGAATGCCGAGTCTCTCAGCGAAATATTGTTAAAAAAAAAGCTCCTAGAGGAGCAGGGCAAGTTGACAGCAACTTCCTGATTTCCGCGTTTAACTGCGCACGTGCAGATGCTGGAAGTTGCTGTACGATTTACTCCTTAATAATGGTGACGCTGATAGTGTCACCATTATTCTTACCGCAAAATCTGGACCAATATCATGTCACTTGTGTGACACATTACTATGGCAACAATTAATGGCTCTTATTTCCCTTTGATCTCTTCAAGCATAAAAGTTTGGCTAAACATTCTTTCTTGAAACAGTCCACCTTAAAATTGCACACATTTGCCTGATGTAAATGCAAAAGTAGTCACGATTTTAACTACTCCAAAACTAAATAAATTAAGTGAACACATCTAATAGAGAAAGATATACAGTTTTGATTAATTGTAGATTTACAGTATTATTTTATGACCTTGCTGGGATAACAATTGTGATTTTATTCCTTTAATAAAATATTCAGACTGCCATGAGTAACAATAGATTTTCTACAAGTGTAGATGACATTGATTTGGATAATAGCTTCGAGTCATTAAAACATGAGCCAATAAATTTCCAGTCATTGTCAGATCCCAACTGATGTACTCAGCTACACAGATTATTTCTCAGCTTCTCACATCTGCTGCATCATAACTTTATACATACTAACAGATCTCACATGGCAATTCTCAGGGAGAGTTGAAAGAGACACCGTTTTATAGCAATAAAGGTGTTATGCAATGTAAGAAAAATCGAACTTGCATTTATATAATGCTTTTTACAACATCAGGCTGTCCCAAAGTGCTTTACAGCCAATGAAGTATAGTCACCCAAAAGGGGCGCCACCCAATTCCCCCCCCCCCCCTAATGTCCTAAATAAGGTTTTAAATAACATATTTAAAAAATCAAGTAATTACATATTTCACAATGGCCCAGAAATTCGGGTCGGAGGCTTCCTGCGGGTGCAAGCATAACGGGTGCACTTACATAGCGCGCCTGCCGTTGTGCTGTGGGCCCGCATGGGATTCCGATCCTGGGCCTCCGCCAGCAGCTGGTGTGCAGTGCTCACGTATCCCAGCGGCGCAACTAGTTTGCACCGTCCCCTGGGATCACGTGGTCCATGGGGAGCCAATCGGAGCAGGGAATCTCCATTCATAGATTTGACAGGAAGACCTGTCAAATCTGTGAATAGAGATCGGCCCCAAAACCTAAGTAAAACTTCAAATATTTTTTTTTTTTAAATCACATTTTTAAAATAACTATAAATTACATAAATTAACTATTTTAAACAAAAATGTATTAAATTTGGAAAAAATTTATTAAAGTTTTTAACAGGGCTAAAAATAAACTTACCTTTCTTTAAAGTATTTAAAAATGATAAACCTGTGGAAACAATGTTTCAATTTTACTTAATTCACCTCTTACCTTGTTAAAACCAGGCCTTGTGCCTGCTTTTTCCACGCGCAGCTGCTAGGGACTTACCCGCACGGAGAAACCTGTAAAAAAAGCGGAAGTTCGATGCGTACGCGCTGCCTCTCCAGCGCACGCGGCTGACCCAGAACCCCTTACTTCAAGAGACCGGAAGTTCTGGTTTTCCGTGCATGCGCAGTGCATGCGCAAAACCGGCACTTCCGGTGGCCCTACGGGTGAGTACACAGCGCGTACTCACCCGTGGGGACCCAAATTTCTGGGCCATGTTGATAAAATGTATGAATTATAAATTAAATTGCCTTTCCATGCCTTCATTTTTACTCAAAAGCCTAGGTTTCAATGGAATATTTTAACCTCAAAGCAGTTAGAGAGAACTTTCAATCACATTTATGTGTGCTGAATATGTTTTCAGAATTTTATAGTAAGCAATCTATACATTCTGAACAAGAATAGTTTGTTGTATTTCCCAGCATGCAATCTGTGCCCCCTCATCCCGTGAGGGTTTGAGAGTTTCTTTACTTTTTCCAAAAGACTTTGAATGAAACTGGAGATTGAATTATCAAAGCTTTTAATTCAAGGCAAGTGAATTGCATTTATTTAAATCTATTTTTGTGATGAACTCCCCACAGACAAAGAACACATGTGAACAGCATGTGTAAACACAACCACCTATGATTGTGGTGTCTTTGTTGAAGGTTAGTAAAGAAACTTTCTGACCCATTTTTGAGGCTTATAGAATTTTTTAATAGATATGACAATTTAGAAACTGCTCAAACAAGTCAGGTGTGTGATGGAATACTCTCCACTTGCCTGGATGAGTGCAGCTCCAACAACACTCAAGAAGCTCAACACCATCCAGGACAAAGCAGCCCGCTTGATTGGCACCCCATCCACCACCTTAAACATTCACTCCCTCCACCACCGGCACACCGTGGCTGCAGTGTGTACCATCAACAAGATGCACTGCAGCAACTCGCCAAGGCTTCTTCGACAGCACCTCTCAAACCCGCGACCTTTACCACCTAGAAGGACAAGGGCAGCAGGCGCATGGGAACACCACCACCTCCAAGTTCCCCTCCAAGTCACACACCATCCTGACTTAGAAGTATATCGCCGTTGCTTCATCGTCGCTGGGTCAAAATCCTGGAACTCCCTCCCTAACAGCATTGTGGTAGTACCTTCACCACTCGAACTGCAGTGATTCAAGAAGGCGGCTCACCACCACCACCTTCTCAAGGGCAATTAGTGATGGGCGATAAATGCTGGCCTGGCCAGTGACGCCCCCATCCCATGACCGAATAAAAAAAATTTAATGAGGCAATCTTTATTTGTTTCTGAAAACTTCTGTCCATTAAAATCTGAATATGTCAGCAAGCTCACTAATAGAGCACCTCTGTCCTCTAAAGCACACCAGCAGCACACATCAGGAAACTTCAGCCGATCATTTTCTGTCTATTAATTAAAAAGCAGAACATTTCTGCTTACATGCTTTCATACAGGAACAACCTAAAGACCAATGATAGGGAAAGTAGTGGGCCATACCTGATGGCACAAAAGAGGCTACGGAAGGTGAGGGGGTGAGACTGACAGGAAGGACTCCAGTGGGTAGTTGGGGTCTGATGGTTTAAAAAGGGCCAATGGCATTTAGGGTTCCATTCACCTGGACTCCCCTACCCATGAGGCTGTTGGACCCTGCTACCACCAGTACTGCCAGATCTAAAAAAAACCCAATACTATCAGACTCTGACTCCATTAATGCTTCAAAACCCCCTCCACAGCCCTCTCTACGGACTTCGCCCAACTCTCAGATCCCTTCCTGATCTCAGAACTGGCCCAAATGTATCCAGACCCCGAGATCGCCCTCCCCAAGATCTCCAGATCCCAGGATCCTTCTTCCAGTGATCCCAGATACCAGGACCTAACTGAATGGCAGAACAGACTAGAGGGGCTGAATGGCCTACTCCTACATGCCTATGACCTGAGATACTGCTCCTAGAACCATGGGAGCCCTCCCTAGTATCCAGAGAACTCTCTCAAAATACTGCTTGATCCTGAGATCTCATCCCAATACTGCCAGGCTCTTGCCCACCTTCGTAGTGCTCTCGAGGCCCAGGGCCACTCCCAATTCTGATGAATCAGTGGCCTTGGTAACTCGACATAGCACAACAACTCCGTTCTTCTAAAACCTCCATCTCACTGTGAGAAACAGCATGGCAATCCCTCCAGTGTTGTTTTGAATTTTTCTCAGTGCACAATACCAGAAAAGATCAATTACGTGTTCTTAATGTGGATTTTAACCAATATTTAATCTGTAAATTTACCTATTTACTTTTCTGATTGGCTTCAATTTGGTAAATTAGATTAATCTTGATCTAAATGGTCCTATACAACATTACATATAATGTTATACAGCTCAAGCTTGCATTTAAATACAATGACTAATATCCATTTATGTTAACAAAATGTAACATGCTGAACTATCTGGAACTAGTTGGGAAGGCTGGATAGATTTATTTTTCCACAGATTTGTTATACAAATTGTATCATCCAATATTCTGCTGTTATATTAATAGGATAAGTAGACGTAATTTTTTTTTCTACCAGCAGCTATTTTCTTATTTTCTTACGTGGACCATGAGGTAGGTTAAGTTAATTATGGGTAAACTACAAATAAATTAAAATGCAAACATCATACATAGGGTTGTCTTTCTTTCGCCTACATTGCCAAATGAATTTGAGGCCTTCAAAACAAAGGAGGACAGAGCTGGAAGATTTTTTTTTCGCTCTGAAGTCAGGTAGAGCACAGTGCAGGTGCAGGGCACAACTCTACTTGCTTTGCTCTTACAACATGTCTCACGTGAAAATCCAAAGAGCAGCCCTTCCTCCCGCATCAAATCAAAATTTTCAGTTCCCATCCTCAGCCCTTAGGGCCTTATTTGAGTAAGATTGGCAAAATAAAGTCCATTATTGCTGAGCGGTAGACTCAGGTTCATGCCCAAATCCATTTTACTTGAGATCTAGTAGCTGTAAGTGAAAAGTGCATTTGCCTGCCTTGAATGATCCAGATCCTCGATGTAAAAGACATTCAAACATATTCCATAATCTAGTTAGAACCCTACATTTGTGTTGATGTTCAGCAGTTTTAGCTTCACATCGATATAACATGTATGGTATAATAAATGTTGCCCAAACTCACTTTGAGGTATGTCTTACACCAATTAGGCTTTCACAACCTGTAACCAGTTCAAAGCCAATTTGAAAAAGTTCTCAGGCAGCCTGACTGCCTGGGAACTCTTAAAGTTTAATTTTTCACCTTTTTAATGTTATCAGTGCCTATTGTTCTTTTGGCTAACTGGCAGCATTAAAAATTAAATAGTGTTTGGATGCTGTAAGTAAAAGAAAGAAACAACTTGTATTTATCAAGACCACAGAAGTAGAAAACCCACAGGAGATGGCGAGCAGAAGGAATTGGCCAATGTGTCTATTAAATAAGGCACAAATATTCCAAAAAACTCATGGTTTTACCATTTCTAACAACAACAAATTGTACTTATATAGCACCTTTAACATAGTAAAACATCCCAAGGCGCTAAAGAGGAGCGTTATAAAACAAAATTTGACACCGAGCCACATAATGAGAAATTAGGGCAGGTGACTAAAAGCTTGGTCAAAGAGATAGGTTTAAAGGAGCGTCTTAAAGGAGGAGAGAGAGGCAGAGATACAGGGAAGTTTAGGGAGGGAATTCCAGAGCTTAGAGCCTTGGCAGCTGAAGACATGGCTACCAATGGTTGAGCGATTATAATCAGGGATGCTCAAGAGGCCAGAATTGGAGGAGCGCAGATATCTCAGGGGGTTGTGGGGCTGGAGGAGATTACAGAGATAGGGAGGGGCGAGGCCATGAAAGGATTTGAAAACAAGGATGAGAATTTTAAAATCGAGGCGTTGTTTAACCAGGAGCCAAGGTAGGTCAGCGAGCACAGGGGTGATGGATGAACAGGACTTGGTGCGAGTTAGGACATGGGCAGCCGAGTTTTGGATGATCTCAAGTTTGCGGAGGGTAGAACATGGGAGGTCGGCCAGGAATGCATTGGAATAGTCAAGTCTAGAGGTAACTAAGCCATGGATGAGGGTTTCAGCAGCGGATGAGCTGAGGCAGGGACGGAGTCGGCCGATGTTACGAGGTGGAAATAGGCGGTCTTAGCGATGGCGCGGATATGTGGTCAAATATGACACCAAGGTCTGGTTCAGCATCAGACAGTTGCCAGGGAGAGGGATGGAGTCGGTGGCTAGGGAACAGAGTTTGTGGCAGGGACCGGAGACAATGGCTTATGGCTTCGGTCTTCCCAATATTAAGTTAACAAACTACCAAACAGAAAATAAGAAAGAAACAGCAAAAGAAACAGCAAATGAAACAAAGGCAGGTATTATGCTCTCCATCCCACTCTATGTACATAACCATCTTGCTGTTAAACATTGCTGCAGAGTGCTGTATGGAATACATGCGTCTGCATATTATACATCATGAATATCTCTCTTCAGACATTTTGGGCTGGATTTTACCAACCTCGGCGGGTCCGTGGTGGGCGACGTCGATGGCGGGTCCCGACCCCGCTGCTGGCTCCAGCCTGCTGTCCAAAATGATTTTCTACTGATTGGGCTTGTTAAGCCCACCCAGCACATTTCCCGGCCAACTGAAGGAAGCAGGTCTCATGACATCATTTGATGACGTGTCATCAGCTGGTTTCCTTAAAGGGACCATGCGCAAATTTAGTTTGACTGTTGTGCTGTCAGTGTTCTGCAGCATTGAGGTGCTGCAAACACTGACAAGCACTGTACAGAGGAGCACAGCTGCACCCAGGCTCTCCCATGACTCCCTCCATATGCTTACGGAGGGAGTCACCTCACGCAGGGAGGTTCTCTTCCCTTCCAATGGGCGAAAGAGACCTCCCCAGAAGACCAACGCAGCCAGGTTACACATTGCACAGGAGGACACAAGCAGGGATGTCGTCAGGAGGACCAGGCTACAGTGGCGCAAACTTTTCAATGATCTCAGTAGATCACGAAATGTTACTGCAAAGCCACACTCAACCTCATCCTGCTGTGCCACTCATCACATCCCCATCACTCTGCCTTCCCTACCCTACGCCTGCACATCCTTACCCACACCAACTTAACGTGCACCTCCACCCATCCCTCTCTATCTACATTATCACTTCCCCATCTCACTAGCCACCCCTCACACTCAGTCTCATCGTAGTGCAATCATACCAACTAACAACACACAAGGGTAGGCACTTGTGTGTTTTAGCCAATGTTCATGTGAAGTTTCTGTTAATGTGCTGTCAAACATTGAAACCTTTATTTTCAACACTTTGCGTTCTTGGACAGATTTGTGTGCACCTTTGGAAGTGGCTTAGTGAGTTGCAGTGAATGGTGAGACATAACGGTACACCCCGCAATGGTGATGATTGTGAAAGGAATGGCTTGGGCATTGTAGGGATGCTTTATGGTGTTGGTGTTTGGTAGTGCCAACCTGGCATATCATGTGGCAGCCAGGGTGTACAGCGTCAAGTGAAGTAAATCTGGCCATGGTGAGGCTATCCCTGGTGTCCCGGGCAGCAATGTGGTTGGGTGCTGAAGCCCTGTGCCCTGTGCAGCATCAGTTGATTGCGGAGAAGGTTGGTGTTGATGTTAGTGCTGCTGGTGTGCCTGGTGCTGCTGGTGTTGGGGCTGATCGTGGTGGGATTCTGAGGACCAAGATGAGATAGTTTCAAAGGTACCCATGCTGATGTAATAGATGGCAGGTGAACTTGAGATGACAAAAGCGATCTGTCAATGGTGAGAGAGGTTGTTCCAATGAGGTGACACTGGATAGAGAGTTTACTCCAAACACTTGCAACCTGCATAAAGCTCAATCTGTCTTCCAAATGCAGTAAGCAACAGCTTCTGAGCTTGGAAAGTGAACAGCTATGAGATGGGAGCTTTTATAGCACATTTGCAGCTGTCAAGTAATGAGATGATTCCATGGTCATTCAACTCCCGCCCTGCTTACCTGACATGATCCCCGAGCAGTGTAGACCCCGTGGGCGACCTGGTAAACTCCGAAGGTGAGCTCAAAATAGTTCTTAATGGTCTGTTAACAACATCATAATGACCTGAATTGCCTCCCCACCGCTGCATGTCGGGTCTGCTCAGCGTTGACAGACCCGACATTTGGTAAAGGTGTGTGGCAGCAGGTTGACAACGGGGTCCCGACCCGCTGTCAAAAAAAAACATTTTCCCACCCGACCCGCCCGCTGACCCCTCCGAAAAATTACCCCCTTTTTGCAGAAACTCACACAGATACTTTTAGGGGTAAAAATTGAGTCGCGCCCCATTTGGGGCGCTAACCTCGCCGGGGCACGACTTTTAGCGCCCCGAAAAAATTAGCGGCCCCGCGCCGGAACTTCAGTGGTTGCGCCCCAAGAGGGAAGCGGGGCGCCACTGGAAGCACCCCGCATCCCTCTTGGGGCGCTGCGAGTGAATATCCTGGCGCTACGTGCCACGGTATTGCAGGCCTTCCTCCCCTTCTTAAAGGGGAGGGACCCTGCGCAGCGCGAACCGGGGCCCAGCTGGGCCCCCAGGGATCGGGAGTGCCGGCAAAAGAGCCCGGCACTCAAGAGAAGTGCCGGGCTCTTGGAGCGCAGCCGGCACTTCACGGTGGGGGGGCTTCACGGGGGCCGGGGACAGCAACGGGGGCAGGTGCTGGCAGGCGGCCAGCAACAAAAATGGCCGCCTGCCACCTCCCCTTTAAATATCGCCGCCCCGTCCGCACGTACGCCCCCCTGAACCCGTCGGACATAGCGTCTGGCGGTAAATCAGGGGGTGCGACTGAAGATCACGGCCGGGGCGCGAGCGGGGCGCTGCGCACGGCGATGATGTCATCGCCGGCGGCGCAGCACCACAGGGCGCTACCGGCTGCCGCCGCCGCTAACCTCCCACTAAATTTTTCGGGAGGCGTGGGCGGCGCTGCGCCCGGGCGTTAGCTGCTTTACGCCCCATTAGTGCCCTCTTAAGGCGCTAACGGGAGGCGCAAGCAGCTGAATTTTTCCCCCTTAGACTCTATCCGTTACTGCCCGTAACTGACCACTACTGTCACTGGAGGTACCAAGCCTGTGCAGTATGGTATTGGATGGAAAAAAATTGAAGAAACTGTTGAAGAAATGGCTGAGACACTCTTACCTTTATATCATTGTGTCCTATTGGTGGCCTTTTACCATCTAACAACTCTACATGCCCATTTTACATGGGTGTAATTTACATTTGACGTCCTGGACACCAGAATAGTGGGCAATGGTGTGCAGGATGAACATACTGAAATGTGCCCGCTTGTTGGAGGTGGGTCGCTCCACCACTACTGGTATCGTGTTGGGACACAGATTGAGTGGAGTTCCGATGGGGCAGATCAGCCACCCAGTTTCTGCTCCTAGATACCCAGTTTGCATTTCTACAGCAGGAGGCCAGCAGCAGAAAATACAGATCACAGATTTAGTTTGGTTGCATAATTCAGATTCAGCATTAACATATACAATATGGCATTTCATATTTGATCAAGCAAAAATAGCCCAGAGCTACCCACAAGCTATAAGAGTTTGATGTAATACTCATCCACTCTAGTTTAGCACCGCATTAATTTTTATAAACACCACAGTACATTTGCTATGTAATTAACTGTAAGTGTCACTTACATCCTACTTTCAATATTTCACAAGCCTTCTAACTTGTGTAAAGTATTTGTTAGAGTTTAAAAGCAGCCATATTTACATGCAGCTTTGTGATTTTGTGATTATGATTTTGGTCCTCTCTCCATTAGAAGGTTCACTTATACCTTTTTATTTCTCCTCAATTATCATAACAGTGCAATGTTACTTTAGAAACATTTATTATTTTAGGATTTTTTTGTGTCTCATTAATGATAAGCATGCTATGTTCATAAGCATGACAGTTTGGTCTTACTGAGGTAAAATTTGATAGAGTAGATTTTCTGCTTTTCTCTTTTCCTCAAGATAGGCCTGCGTCCTTTCTTCTACAAGCTTCTCCAGGTTATTGGCATACTGTTCCATTCTTGACAGCAAGTTGTCCAAGATACTACTGCTGCCCTCCCTAAAAAGGACGAATGCAAAGCAAGAAGATAGATGAGAGATCAGTGTCACACCAGTGTTCATATAAAAGTCAGTTTGACCCTTTTAGCGATGTGATTAGATACAAACATAAGTTCAGTTATCTTTAGAATTTCAATCAATATTCCCACATACTGGAAGACATACATCTGTCGTACCAAGCAAAATTGTCTTTACTGCTGCATTTAATTACATTTTTGCTCCTGGCTCCCTCCATTTAGAAATTTAACTTAACTTGAGTCTCTTTTTTTTCTAGTGCTTCTCTGACAAAATGACTTGAGATGGGTTTGCAGCAGGTTGATTCTAAGAGTGTGCTTGTTTTTTAATTCCTCCTCAGTGGAATTCTTTGTGAACCACTCCAACTTCTAGTTCACAAAACCCACTACAATTGAGGTTGGTAACTTTGAGTGTCAGGCTGCTCTGGATCCAGTGAATGCTGGACAGTGAAATAAATGTATTTCTTCAAATGTAGGCTCCATACTGGGATCATTCAGATCAGTGTAACACCCCTCTAGAGTCAGTCTAGAGTTGCCAGCTAACGCTAACGCAAACCATAAACCATAAATCTTATTGCTCCAGTAACTCTTACCTTGCTTTGAGTTTATTTCGTAAGGAAGCACTGCCTTCACAAAAAATACCTGACAAACCATTTCTGTTTATAAACATAGGAACAAAAGTAGACCATTCAGCCCCTCAAGTATTCAATTAGATCATGGCTGAGCTGTACCTCAACTCGATTTACCCAACTTTGCTCCTTATCCCGTGATGCCCTTACCTAACAAAAATCTATCAATCTCAGTCTTGAAAAATTCAATTGATCCAGCACCCACAGCCTTTTGGGGAGAGGATTCCAGATATCTACTACCGTTTGTGTTAAAAAATGCTTCCTGATTTCACTCCTAAATTTAATGTGGCAATTTGTGCATATTTATGTGAATTACAAAGATGTATGGAAGATAGATTAGGGGCCGTGCTAGTCTGAACACTTGATTCATGCTCTGTATAGAGTTCACAGCTAATTTACTAAATTGAGTGCTCGTTGACTATGTTATGTGACTTATTGCATGATTTCTTTTTAAGTATGTTGGGTATTATTCTTCTGTTTGAAGGCCTTGAGATGAAATGTAGGAGGAAAACCTTATTTCTTTACAGACTAGTGATAAAGTAAAGAATACATTTTCCTCACATAAAATGGTTCAAAATGTCATTTTTTTTAGATTAAAATCTTAACATGTGTAAAAATGTGTCCTTTTGATTTTTTTTGGCAGGGGAGGTAATATGCTGGAAACCCCATGGAATTTGAGCACGAGTGTGCAGGTGGGGAGCGGACAGCATTTGGATGCAGTATGTGCAATTTAAAATTTGCTCTCTATGCCCTCACCAAATGTACCTTAATGAAACAACTCAGCAGTGGTGCTCTTAGGGTTAAGGGCCATAAATTGAGATATCTCTTCATTGGTATCGGTATCTCACTTCTTCCGTACTAAGCTGGGCTCCCTTTAAGGCGTCTCTGTCATTCTAATACTAGGAATTTGACGCAACTAAAGGGTAAATCCAGCGATTCCGTGCTCCCACTGGGGAGCTGCACTCAAAGGGAGCACAGATCAGAGAATCTATGTGACAGTGTTGTAGTCATAGCTTTTGAGCACAGCTTTCGGCAGAGCGGGGTGTGCCTCAGGAATTTTCGGGCCATTGATCCTTCGCTGGAGTACAGTACCACAGGCACCAGTCACGCTCTGGCACCTCTCCCAACTCAATATTGTCCATTTGTGATCCTTGACAGTAAATACTGACAGACTATTCACCCGTGTGGGGAGGAGGGGGTGGGATCACAGCCGAGCCTGATGCTATGCTCACCTGACATCCACAGATGCAGATTTCCAGCAAAAATAGCTAGCTAGACGTCAGGAGCAGAACTCCTGGCTTGTTTTCTTCTCCCTAAACCAGCAGAGTCCAATTGTAGTGTCCCTTCTGCCATCTGTGGAGCTCAGGTGCTCACTGAATAAATTTGCTGAGGCATCAAGGGAGCCTTAAAACCTTGATAACTTTGACAATTAATACTTCCACATAAAACAAGCAAGAAAAAAAATACTTTATTCTAAATGTCAGATGGTAGCTCATTTCAATTTTATACAATTCCAGACATTGCACTCAAAAACTGGAGAGTCTGGTCCAGAACTGGCGAGTGGCAACCTCACTTTACAGGCTGGTGGAAGATGCCTACGTGCGTAAACCATTGTGATGCTATAAGTTACCAAAACTGTCTGATGTTTACTGCAAGTTTCCAGATACTTTTTCTGGTTTTGAAGGCTACCTGCGATCATGTTTCCTTTGAGTTAGGTCATGAAATTTGTGGACACACTGCCAGTAATTATCACATTAAACCAGAACAAGGATCTACATAAGAACATAAGAAATAGGAGCAGGAGTAGGCCATTCAGCCTCTGCTCCACCATTCAATAAGATCATGGCTGATCTGATCTTGGCCTCAACTCCACTTTCCTGCCTGCTCCCTATATCCCTTGTTTCCCCTGTTTTTCAAAAATCTGTCTATCTCCGCCTTGAATATATTCAATGACTCAACCTCCACAGCTCTCTGGGGTAGAGAATTCCAAAGATTCACGACCTTCTGAGAGAAAAATTCCTCCTCATCTCCGTTTTAAATGGGCGACCCCTTATTCTGAAACTATGCCCTCTAGTTCTAGATTCCCCCACGAGGGGAAACATCCTCCCTGCATCGACCCTGTTAAGCCCCCTCAGCATCTTATATGTTTCAATAAGATCACCTCTCTTTCTTCTAAACTCCAATGAGTATAGGCCCAATAAGTATCTGTGCTCTAAGCTAGAGCTGTTTGAGTGCTGGAAGAAATGCTGCCTTTGCTGAGTCACAAAAGTCAGCTTTGGCTGTCAATGGAAATATAAGCATTATTTAAATGAAGCGGTGTACTTTCGACTTACTTATTGAATCTTCTAATCAGAATCTTAATTTGGCTAAAATCAGGTCTTTCAACAATGTCTTCAGCCCAGCACCTCTCCATGAAGTTGCCCAGCTCTTCACTGTGACAGTTGATGTCTGTTGTGGGCCTGAAGTAAGGCTTCTGACCATTTCTGACCTTCTGTACAATTTCTGAAAAGATTAAAATTTGCAGTGAAAACTGTTGAAACATCTTTGTAATGTAATAAAGTACAGAATAATATGAAACTGTAGTGAGGAGGCAGGGATCAGCCTCAGTACTCTTCAAAACCAATGACATATAGAAGGTTCACAATTAGCTTGAAAAGACACAGAGAACAATTAAAACAACTGGTAGCACAAAAATAATTCTGGTATTTTAGTTATAGTTAGATAATAGCAGATACAATTAAATGGATTTATTCCATATAAGTTGGTTTGTCTCTTATCCATTCAACAAATACATTTAAAGAAAACATTTTTATTCAATAACCAAGGGTGGACTGCTAATATTTTAGACTGGGGTTTTCTCTACTTTTGAAGTGCTCCTTTTCACTTCAGATTTGTAACTTCTTCTGTTTGTGAAACATAAGTTAACTGTGTTTTACATGTGCCACCTATCTTTAGCAGCTTGGATTCACAGGTTTGCCTCCTTTCAATATGAATGGTGAACAGTGAGCTGCGAGCGTAGACCAGTGCTCACAGCCAGCGGCCGGGAAGATTTCTGTAGGGCCTGGAGGAACATTCATGCTTCTCCTGAACCCACAAAGATCTCTGAAAAAACTTTCACTCCCCTCTTTTTGAGCAGCCTGCAACAATCCCTTTAAAGACCATTGGTTAGGCCGCACAACACCTAATGCCAATGGGCGTAGCACGTCTGGCGCTCAATCCGCCCGTTGGTGCCTCAAATTTACATCGGGGTTCTCGAACCGGCATGTTAAAAGTAGGCTCCTACCTGAAACAGACGGGCACCTGCACTGTTATGGCTTCAAAGATGCCAGGAGCCTTTCTGTAACTCATCCAAGTGGTCATTCTTCATCCGTGAGTCCAGATGGAGAATGTCAACAGCCTAATTATTCATGAAGGGCACCATAGCTGAGTTTGATCTTGCCCTCAGCCAGCTTCCAGACATGCACTTCCAACAGGAATCACTAGATAGCTGTCATCAACTGGAACCCTGGCTGCCGTTTCTTTTCCTAACCAAGTGTGCTGAGGCCAAAGCTACCATACCAACTGCTGTACTTGCTGAGTACAACTAATTCAGCACAGGCTAGTGTACGAAGTTAGGACCTTTGCCCTTTGTGCTTGAGTACCACACCACGTGATGTATTTACCCATAAAGTCTTCAGGAGAGCAACCAGACTTGCTGTAATTGCTTTGCTGGATATAACAACAGAGGAGGTGCATTCTAAAAGATGAAAAATACCTTTTGGACTGAGATCCATTCCTTCTATGTAAAATGGACCATTTCTTAAGGCAATCTCTTGAAGAATAATGCCAAAACTGTATACGTCTCCTTTCTGGGTACCTTGAGGAGGTGCTCGTCCCCATCTTATTACTTCAGGAGCCGTCCAAAGTTTTTCTGTTGCAAAGATAAAGCATACACTTAATAATTTTTCACTCTCTCCAGAGTTATAAGTAAAAATGTATAGCCTACACACCTAATAAAAACAATCAATTCTCTCATGTTTCAAGCTCTATGGCTCAGTTGTGTCTCATGTAGGTGGTGCCTGCTGTAAAATGGGCAAACTGCATGCTCAGGATAACAGAGGAGCTGATATCTGAGAGCAGGGCAAGTCATGCTGGTGATCAAGGAGCCAATATTCATTTGTCCAGTGAGCTCAGGTGGCTACCTCAGCTGTACGAATGGAGCACCTCTCTCATATAAATACAATTCCTGTATGATACACACATTCGTTTTTTTCTGTTATACAGAGTGACCTGTACCTCAGGCTTTGATTTCATTCATGATCCTTACCATACAGTCTGCATATAACAAATTGAAGAGCAGCTTATGGGAGACAGGATCATGAGTCAGAAACTTTCTGTATCCCTCGTGATGGGAGGCCTATTCTGTATCCTGCATGTTTGGTGGGGGTGGGGGGGGAGGGGTGGTGGAGGAGGCGAGGACAGAGCGGGGGAGGGGGAGGTTGAAGGACTTTATAGTTATATAAATATATTGTACAATTTAACAGCTAATGTAGAGCACATAAGGCCTTGGCTAACCCATGATGTCGCCAGCATCAATATGAAAAATATCTAGCATCATATTGTTGTAATCCTGTGTATTTAAGAATTCATGAGTGGACAGAATAGGGGCGGTTTTATTTAGTTGCACTCCTGGTGGTGAAGCTTCAGAATTGGGCACATGACACGCATGGTTTTTCCATTCATTCCTGATGTGCAGTCCTGGTGCGTAAACTTCCACACCTGGTGCGTGAGTTCACAAAATTACCCCTAATGTGTTATGGCAGAGCATACTGCAGGTCCATCATCCTGTGATACAGACTGGCAGGGTGCTGGCTTGTATTGGTGATAGTGAGGTCCCAATCCTGTAGTAATTGGATAGCATCAGGTTGCTCCAAGCCAACGGACCGCCAGCTGCTTAGAGTGCCAAATGCTTCCAAGGCACGTTTTCCTCCAATTGATAGTGTGAGTCAAAAAGGTGATCTAAGTTTAGAGAAACCTGTTTAAAATGTGCACTGACTTTTTAGTTTACATTAGTGACCACAGGAAAATATACCTTCATTTAACTTGCTTAACCTTTTGGCCAGGGAATGGTGCATGCTGTGAGTAATACTAAAGAAGAGCATGTAGGAAAATGTTAAAAACTTAATGTACCTGCCAAATGTATTATCCAAACAACTTCTGTCTCACTCCCCATAAACTGCAGAATTCTAAGATAGCTCAACCACACGACCTTGTGGCTGTCATTTAATTTAACATGTTATATCTCATCAGCCGTGATTTCCCCAACCTCGGCGGGTCCGTGGCAGGTCTCAGCCCCGCTGCTGGCTCCAGCCCGGCCTCTGAAATGACCTTCCGATGATTGGGCTTATTAAGCCCGCCCAGCGCATTTGCTGGCCAATTGAAGGAAGCGGGTCTGATGACGACGTGTCATCAGCCGGTTTCCTTAAAGGGACCATGCCCAAATTGATTTTGATATTTGTGCTGTCAGTGTTCTGCAGCATTGAGATGCTGCAAACACTGACAAGCTCTGCACAGAGGTGCAGGGCTGCACCCAGGCTCTCCCATGACTCCCTCCATATGTTTATGGAGGGAGTCACAGCACACAGGGAGGTTCTCTTTCCTTCCAATGGGTGGAAGAGACCTCCCCAGGAGACCAACGCAGCCTGGTTGCACATTGCACAGGAGGACACAAGCAGCGATATTGTCAAGAGGACCTGGGTGCAGTGGCACAAATCTTTCAATGATCTCAGTAGATCACAAAACGTTACTGCAAAGCCACACTCAACCTCATCCTGCTGTGCCACTGATCACATCCTCATCACTCTGCCTTCTCTACCCTACTCCTGCACATTCTCATTCACACCAACTTACCTTGCACCTCCACCCATCCCTCTCTATCTACATTACCACATCCCCATCTCACTAGCCACCCCTCACACTCACCCTCATCCTAGTGCAATCATACCAACTAACAACACACAGGGTAGGCACTTGGGTGTTTTGGCCAATGTTCATGTAAAGTTTCTGTTAATGTGCCATCAAACAATGAAATCTTTATTTTCAACATCGGCTACGGACCAAGTGCTGGAAAGTGGGATTAGGGTGGATAGCTCTTTGTCGGCCGGCAAGGACAAGATGGGCCAAATGGCCTCCTTCTATGATTCTATTATCTGTGTGTACCTTTGGAAGTGGCTTAGTGCGTTTCAGTGAATCATGAGACATAATGGTACCCCCCGCAATGGTGATGAGTGTGAAAGGAATGGATTGGGTATTGTAGGGATGCTTTATGTTGTTGGTGTGAGGTGGTGCCAACCTGGCACATCATATGGTACAGCGTCAAGTGATGTAAATGTGGCTATGGTGAGGCCACCCCTGGCATCCTGGGCAGCAATGTGGTTGGGTGCTGATGCCCTATGTCCTGTGCAGTATCAGGTGATTGCGGAGAAGGTTGGTGTTGTCATTGGTGCTGCTGGTGTGCCCCGTGATGCTGGTGTTGGGGCTGATCGTGGTGGGATTCTGAGGACCAAGGTGAGAGAGTTGCAAGGGCATGCATGCTGATGGAATAGATGGCAGGTGAAGTAGAGATAACAGAAGCGATCTATCAATGGTAGGAGAGGTAATGAGGTCAGACTGGATGGAGACTTGTGTAAAGACTTGCAGCATCCTGAATCTGTAGTGGAATTGCAGTTTAGAGAAGCTAATGGTTAAGGGAACATGTCTCAATCAGCTGGGAGCTTTGACTTGACATTTCAAGCTGTCAACTCATCAGCTGATTCAATGGCCACTGACCTCCCGCCTCAGCTTCACAGATGTGGTCTAGCAACAGCATGACATCCATGGGTGAGCTGTTAAATTTAAAAGGTAAGCTTAAAACCATTGTTAAGTGGCTGTAAACAAGCCACTAATCATTAAATTAAATTGACTCCCCCACCGCTGCCAGTCAGGTCTGCTCAGCGCTGGCAGACCCGACATTGGGAAAGGCGAGTGTGCGCGATTGGACAGCGGGTTCCCGACCTGCTTTCAATCAATTCAACTGCCGACCCTACACCGATCCCATCCGCTGAGCACCGGCAAAATTCTGGCCCATGTGTGTAGTGTATGTATGTGGGAGTGTACGTATGTATGTGCATGTGTGTGTGTGTGACAGTGTGTGTGTGTGTGACAGTGTCTATGTGTGTGTGTGTGTGTGTGTGTGACAGTGTGTATGTGTGTGTGTGTGTGACAGTGTATGTGTGTGTGTGTGAGACAGTGTATGTGTGTGTTTGTGACAGTGTGTATGTGTGTTTGTGACAGTGTGTATGTGTGTTTGTGTATGTGCGTGACAGTGTCTATGTGTGTGTGTGTGTGACAGTGTCTATGTGTGTGTGTGTGTGACAGTGTCTATGTGTGTTTGTGTATGTGTGTGACAGTGTCTATGTGTGTGTGTGCGTGTGTGTGTGTGACAGTGTGTATGTGTGTTTGTGTATGTGTGTGACAGTGTCTATGTGTGTGTGTGTGTGACAGTGTGTATGTGTGTTTGTGTATGTGTGTGACAGTGTCTATGTGTGTTTGTGTATGTGTGTGACAGTGTGTATGTGTGTGTATGTGTGTGTGTGTGACAGTGTCTATGTGTGTGTGTGTGACAGTGTCTATGTGTGTTTGTGTATGTGTGTGACAGTGTGTATGTGTGTTTGTGTATGTGTGTGACATTGTGATGTGTGTGACAGTGTGTATGTGTGTTTGTGTGTGTGTGTGACAGTGTCTATGTGTCAGTGTGTATGTGTGTGACAGTGTGAATGTGTGTTTGTGTATGTGTGTGACAGTGTGTATGTGTCAGTGTGTATGTGTATGACAGTGTGTGACAGTGTGTATGTGTGTTTGTGTATGTGTGTGACAGTGTGTATGTGTCAGTGTGTATGTGTGTTTGTGTATGTGTGTGACAGTGTGTATGTGTGTGACAGTGTGTATGTGTGTTTGTGTATGTGTGACAGTGTGTATGTGTGTGTGTGACAGTGTGTATGTGTGTTTGTGTATGTGTGTGACAGTGTGTATGTGTGTTTGTGTATGTGTGTGACAGTGTGTATGTGCGTGTGTGTGTGTGACAGTGTGTATGTGTGTTTGTGTATTTGTGTGACAGTGTGTATGTGCGTGTGTGTGTGTGACAGTGTGTATGTGTGTTTGTGTATGTGTGTGACAGTGTGTATGTGTGACAGTGTGTATGTGTGTTTGTGTATGTGTGTGACAGTGTGTATGTGCGTGTGTATGTGTGACAGTGTGTATGTGTGTTTGTGTGTGTGTGTGACAGTGTGTATGTGTGTTTGGGTATATGTGTGTAGCAGTGTGTGTTTGTGCATGTGTTTGTGTGTGTATAGTGAAGGAGGTTGTAACTGAGTTCTCTGCTGGTTTGCAGAATCCACTTATTTTCACCAGCTGTCTGTTATTTTCAGACATTGGCCATCTAAATTTCAGGTGGATGTAAATCAAAATTTTTCAAATGGTGATCCCAACACAAAGCCTACACAGATCACCTGACACAGACTTAAACTTACTTGCATAGAGTGCGTATGAATCTTCATTATCACATGATGAATGAAAACTCGCCAAACCATAATCTGTGATTTTTAGGACAAAACGACTGTCAACAACACAATTGGATGATTTAAGATTTCCATGTGACCCAATTATGCTGTTATGTAAAAATGCCATTCCCTGCAAAGCAAAAGAGATCAGATTAGTAAATCATTTCGATCTCATATGAACTTTTCCTCATCCAGTTTGACTTGATTGCCCCCAGAAAAGGAAAAGCAACAGCATGAAAGGAGCTTCTTTCTTTAAATCTGACTGATTAGAGATTTTGGTACAGACTCATTTTCTATCAGTAACACCTGACTCCAGTCATTCTTTTGGTTTATCAGTCAGCATATTGCAGAAACTGTGCAATACCAGTAGTGAACGCAGTAATGTGCTCATATGATACTCCTTTATCCTCTGTATTAAGGAAGGTGTTAACCTATTTATTTTAAGTGGATTTGTGTCTTTGCTAAAATGACAAGCAGAAGAATTTCATACAATCATGTTAACAGGTTTGTTACTAAAGTCGCATCATAGAATTTCAATCTTTTATATTTTTGTTATGGCTTTTATTTTTACAGTGATAATGTACCATTGGCAGCAGGTGGCCAACCAATGCCAACCACGTAACTAGTGAGCATAGTACCATAATGTTTAGGTTAGCTATGGAAAGGACAAAAAGCAATCTAGAGTCAAAATACTTAACTGGAGGAGGGCCAATTTCAGTGGATTGAGAATGGATCTGGCCTGGGTAAATTGGAATCAAAGATTGGCAGACAAAACTGTAATTGAATAATGGGCTGCCTTTAAAGAGAAGATGGTTCGGGTACAGTCGAGGTACATTCCCAGGAGGGGAAAAGGTAGGACAACCAAAGCCAGAGCTCCCTGGATGACGAAAGAGATAGAGAGTAAGATAAAGCAGAAAAAAAGGGGTGTACGACAGATGTCAGGTTGAGAATACAAGTGAGAACCAGGCTGAATACAACAAGTTCAGAGGGGAAGTGAAAAAGGAAATAAGAGGGGCAAAGGGGGAATATGAGAATAGACTGGCAGCTAACATAAAAAGGAATCCAAAAATCTTCTATAGGCATATAAATAGTAAACGGGTAGTAAGAGGAAGGGTGGGGCTGATTAGGGACCAAAAAGGAGACCTACGCATGGAAGCAGAGGGCATGGTTGAGGTACTAAATGAGTACTTTGCATCTGTCTTTACCAAGGAAGAAGGTGCTGCCAAAGTCATAGTGAAAGAGGAGGTAGTTGAGATATTGGCTGGGATAAAAATTGATAAAGAGGCATTTGATAAAGTGCCACATAATAGGCTTGCCAGCAAAGTTGAAGCCCATGCAATAAAAGGGACAGTGGCAGCGTGGATACGAAATTAGCTAAGTGACAGGAAACAGAGAGTAGTGGTGAACGATTGTTTTTCGGACTGGAGGAAGGTATACAGTGGCGTTCCCCAGGGGTCGGTTCTAGGACCACTGCTTTTCTTGATATATAGAAACATAGAAACATAGAAAAATAGGAGCAGGAGTAGACCATTCGGCCCTTCGAGCCTGCTCCGCCATTCAATATGATCATGGCTGATCCTCTATCTCAATACCATATTCCTGCTCCCTCCCCATACCCCTTGATGTCTTTTGTGTCTAGAAATCTATCTATCTCCTTCTTAAATATATTCAGTGACTTGGCCTCCACAGCCTTCTGTGGCAGAATATGTTATAATGATTTGGACTTAGGTATACAGGGCACTATTTCAAAATTTGCAGATGACACGAAACTTGGAAGTATAGTGAGCAGTGAGGAGGATAATGATAGACTTCAAGAAGACGTAGACAGGCTGGCGGAATGGGCAGACATGTGGCAGATAAAGTTTAACGCAGAAAAGTGTGAAGTGATACATTTTGGTAGGAAGAACGAAGAGAGGCAATATAAACTAAATGGTACAATTCTAAAGGGGGTGCATGAACAGAGATGCCCGGGGGTATATGTGCACAAATCGTTGAAGGTGGCAGGACAGGCTGAGAATGCAGTTAAAAAAACATACGGGATCCTGGGCTTCATAAATAGAGGCATAGAGTACAAAAGCAAGGAAGTTATGATGAACCTATATAAAACACTGCATCGGACACAACTGGAGTACTGGGCTGAATTTTCTGAATGGAGATGTGTTGGAGGTGCGACTGCTGCTTGCCGAGTCTCAGTCCCACCTCCATCATCTTCTGGCCAACCAGCGGGATTTTTCCCTGATTGACCTTGTTAAGCCCGCCCTGCAGGCTCAGCAGGCCAATTTTTGGGAAGTTACTGACAGAGCACGTCAACGTCTGACGTGCCATCTGTCAAGATTTCTTGAAAGATGAAATGTTAGCGTTTGACAGCTCTGTGAAGCTGTCAAACACTGACATTCTGTGTAGTTTGATGAGCCCTTGTGTTCAGGACTCATCAAACCTTTCTACTTTGTAGAAATCAGATGACTGTTGGTTCGGAGGATCCAACAGCCAGTCTGTGATATCTACAATGAAGATGTCGGGACTCCGGATCCAGAGTGGCTGAAGACTGTAGGCAGAAACAAAGGTAAGTGAACATTTTCTAACACTTTACACTCACCTCACATACTTACCACTCCACACTTGCACCCATCACTCACCTCTACATCGCACTTTCAGACCCCGCAGACCCCCGTAGACCTCCTTCACGTCTCCTCCAGTCCGGCGGGGTTCTCAAGGTCGGGAAGCCTGCACTTGAAAAGGTAAAATGGCACTAATCCTTTTTTCTGCCTGTTAACTACCTGTTAACAGGCATTTAAAAGGATTTAATCCCTTTCCCGCCTCGAGGAGACGGGACCCGGGTCAGGACGGCTTCCTGCCTCCTGGCAAAAGAGCACGGAGGCGGGATGGGGGCGGGTTTGCCAGCCGCCCCCACTTTCTGCAACTTTACCGGCAGTCCTGCCTCCATACCCGCCTCCTCGGGGCTGGCAAAATCCAGCCCATGGTGTCCAATTCTGGGCACCGCACTTTAGGAAGGATGTAAAGGCCGTAGAGAGGGTGCAGAAAAAATTTACGAGAATGATTCCAGGGATGAGGGACTTCAGTTACGTGGATAGACTGGAGAAGCTGGGGTTGTTCTCCTTAGAGCAGAGAAGATTGAGAGGAGATTTGATAGAGGTGTTCAAAATCATGAGCAGTCTGGACAGAGTAGATAGAGAGAAACTGTTCCCATTGGCGGAAGGGTCAAGAACCAGAGGACACAGATTTAAGGTGATTGGCAGAAGAACCAAAGGCGACATGAGGAAAAGCTTTTTTACGCAGCGAGTGGTTATGATCTGGAATGCACTGCCTGAAGGGTTGTGGAGGCAGATTCAATTGTAGCTTTCAAAAGGGAATTAGATAAGTACCTCAAAGAAAAAAAATTGCAGGGCTATGGAGAAAGGGCGGGGGAGTGGGATTAGCTGAAGTACTCTTGGAGAGAGCCGGCACAGGCTCGACGGGCCGAATGGTCTCCTTCTGTGCTGTAACCATTCTATGATTCTGTGATTCTAACTATAAAGGATGCAAATTTCATAGTTTCAATGGCATTCAGGACCTGGCAATTCCTGAGTCCCAAAAATGGTACTTCCTCTTGGCACCTCAATGGGCCTGATAGGGTCTGATGACACATCAGTTAATTTAAAAAGAGGAGAACAGCATTCAGAGGTCAAAGGTTTCGAGTTCAATTTTGCTTTCCAGGAGCCCCAGCATCAGTACAAAAATGCCTTTAAACTAGGATCTTTGCACCGAATTTACAGCTGTCTAAATTTGGCCTGGACACTGAAAAGCAGCCAAATGTTTAAAGTGGTGGATGGGATGCCAATCAAGCAGGCTGCTTTGTCCTGGATGGTGTCAAGTGTTGTTGGAGCTGCATTCATCCAGGCAAGTGGAGCAAATTCCATCACACTCCTGACTTGTGCCTTGTAGATGGTGGAAAGGCTTTGGAGAATCAGGAGGTGAGACACTCGCCACAGAATGCCCAGCCTCTGACCTGCTCTTGTTGCCACAGTATATATGTGGCTGGTCCAGTTAAATTTCTGGTCAATGGTGACCCCCAGGTTGTTGATGGTGGGGGATTCAGTGATGGAAATGCCGTTCAATGTCAAGGGGCGGTGGTTAGACACTCGCTTGTTGAAGATAGTCATTGCCTGGCAATTGTGTGACTCGAGTGCTACTTGCCACTTATCAGCCAAGCTTGAATGTCGACTTATCAGCCAAGCTTGAATGTCGTCCAGGTCTTGCTGCATGCAGGCATGGACAGCTTCATTATCTGAGGAGTTGCAAATGGAACTGAACACTGTGCAATTATCAGCGAACATCCCCACTTCTGATCTACTGAACTATTACTTTGACTAGTCCATAAAAGACTATAACGATAAGTACAGATGAGGGAGAAAGAAAAACTTGCATTTATATAGCATCTTCCACAACCTCAGGATGTCCCAAAGCGCTTTACAGCCAATTAAGTACTTTTGAAGTGTAGTCACTGTTGTAATGTCACGGGAGCCAATATGCACACAGCAAGCTCCCACAAACAGCAAAGTGATAATGACCAGAAATTCTGTTTTATTTTAGTGATGTTGGTTGAGGGATAAATATTGGCCAGGGCACTGGGGAGCATGCCCCTGCTTTTCTTCGAAATAGTGCCGTGGGATCTTTTACATCCATCTGAGAGGGCAGACGGAGCCTCGGTTTAATGTTACATTCAAAAGATGGCACCTTCAGCAGTTCAGCACTCCCTCAGAACTGCACTGGTGTGTCAGCCTTGATTTTGTACTCAAGTCTCTGGAGTGGGACTTTGAACATAGGATCGTCTGACCTGGAGGCGAGAGTGCTACCCATTTAGGCGCAGCTGACACCGAGGTTACTCGGATCATCTAGCTCATCCTTCCATAGAAACCACTATCTTCCCATCACACCTTCTGAACAGCAGTTGGTACAGTCAGAGCTGTTTTTACTTCAAAAGGTTCCACACTGAGAATTTGTGGCACCTCTCTACTGCTACAGGAATAAATGCAGTGTAAAAATCCTAGTGTAACAACACAAGAGGAGCACAAAGTACAAAACTCAAAGTGGCTACTGTTCTTACACATTTTCACCAGTACTAAGGAATTATGATAGAGCGGCTCTCCTATTTAGACTGCGTACAATAACCTTAAAGGGGCATTACTTTTGTGAAAAACTGTTTGGCAAACCTTTTATTGTTTAGCGGGAGAGTTGTTTATCATTTTTGCATAATGATATCACGTACAAGTGACAATAGGATGCACTGTGAATTATTTATTTCAACACAAGTGTTTCTAAACAATGAGAAAAAGGATTGCCAAACTCTTTATCATCAAGACATCTTTTTTTTCAAATTCAGATTTCAAAAATACATAACAACAATTTGCATTTATTTAGCACCTATAACATAATAAAACATCCCAAGGTGCTTCACAGGAGTGTAATCAAATGAAAAATGACACCGAGTCAAAGAAAAACAAGTTAGAACAGATGACCAAAAACTGGGTCTTAAAGAGGGTCTTAAGATGGGTCTTACAGCAGGAGGGAGAGGTGGAGAGACGGAGAGGTTCAGGGAGAGAATTCCACAATTTAGGGCCTAGACGGCTGAAGGTACGGCCACCAATGGTGGGGCGAAGGATGTGGGGGATGCACAAGAGGCCAGAATTGGAGGAACACAAAGCTCACGGAGGGTTGTAGGGTTGAAGGAGGTTACAGAGATAATGAGGGGCGGGCCATGGACAATTTAAACATGAGGATGAAAATATTTAAATCGAGGCGTTGGTGGATCAGGAGCCAATGTAGGTCAGCGAGCACAGGGTTGATGGGTGAACAGGACTTGGAACTTAAGTTTATGGAGGTTGAAGATGGGAGGCCAACCAGGATAACATTGGAATAGTCGAGTCTGGAGGTAGCAAGAGCATGAAAGAGGGATTCAGCAGCAGATGGGCCGAATTTGAAAGACCATCCAAAATAGAATCTGGTCTAAATACATTCAACACTGGCCTCTAATATGTATTTCTTAAAAAGACCAATGTTTTCAGAACTCTCATAAACCAAAACTGTTTTATTGTTCTTTGTTCCCAAAGTGTAAGCAAATCTCTTTTCACTGCTTTTATCACAACTGTGTTGTTCCCATCTATGTTATCAATGGATCCTGTAACTGAACACTTTTAAAATCAGAAGGCATTCATTTCTTGGTTGCTTTTACTAAAATACCCATCCTTCCAGGAACCATTGGTCCCTGTTCTATTGGTTGTCTTTCCTAACCTTTTTATCAGCTTTTCTTTACTTAGCCCAGCTTGATTGCAGTAGGAATACAAGGCCCAGCATGATTGCAGTATTGCTAATAAAAATTCAAGAATACATTTCATAGTTTAAGTAAGTCATATTTCTATAACTCTTTTGCTCTCCCACCCCTTACCTTCACAATGTCATTAATCAGTGAATAGCGGAACACCCAGTCAAGGTTAATACTTTCATTTTCAAGTATATCCTGAAAAGACAAAAACAGAAGCCATTTAAAATAAACTTACACTTCCCTTCTAATACATAATAAATCTGCAATGATTACATATTTTTTTCAGTTAACCATTTCTTAAATCTTTGTTTCCATAATGACAGTGACAGAAATGTTAGACAATTTAGTTTTGGGAAATTTCCTTGGAAAATAAAATGCCTTTTTTCCTGTCTTTTTTTTGCCCACTCATAGGAACACAAATAATGCAGTCTTTGACCCTGGCTGATTTACAGCTAAAGCACAACGGGAGCAGCCAATCAGAAAAAGAAGCAATAATAGATACACTTATCAAGCCCTTAGGTGTCATGTAAGCACTATAGATAACACTCATTGTGGATGCAGTGGAGTGTGCAAATTGAAGGGAGTAAGGTGTAGAAAGACCTTATTTACTGATGAGGTCCTTCAAATTATTATGGATGCTCTAAGCGAATGGAGAAGTGCCCTCTGCAGGTTAGAAGGACAACCCACCACTAAACAGAGAGCCCAGCAGGCATATGAGGCAATTACATAGGGGTCAGCATAATCTCGGTAACCTGCTATGTTTGGAGGATGTATGAAAGAATATGTCAGATTTGATAAAGTGCCAATTTAAGCAAGTAGAATCACTGTCAGTTATATTGCTATGCTGTACATGGATATGGCTGCCAATTATTTTGTATTGTTATATATAGGTATGAGTGATATTGGTAGAGAATGTCTTTTCAAGAGGATTTCAGTTGTTAACAATGTTTGCGTGAATCGATTTTCACAACAGTATTGCTAACCCAAATTTAGCCAGTACCTTGCTGTAAGTTAAACATTAAAGAGACATACTGAAGACATTTTAAAACTATTACAGCAGCTTAGAAGTGGTAAATATGCTTTCTGGCAGCTGACAAAGATTATTCACGAACTATTCTTACGCAGATGAAACCAACTACAGAAAAGAGTAAACTCTTTGTTTTCATTTTTAGTTAGCAACCTACTTCTGATCTCTGCTAAAATTAAATTTCAAATAATACATTATCCTTTTCTTTGCTCTAGAAGACGGCCATAAGTGGGTGAGTGCCATTGTGCTGGGACAGTGGTGGCATGAAAGGTATAATTGATTGTGAATGTCAAAGGCTAGGAGATCATACAGGACTGCATGACAATACTCCTGCATTGTGCAATAATAATTCTTCTTTGTATTGAACATGCATGACATGAAACTTGCTTCAGAGTTTCAGTTGCCAGAGCCTGAGGATGCATCTAACTTGTTCAAACATTTTGCATCAGTATAATTGTGACATAATTTCCTCATAAGTAAGAAGCTTATAATGCTTTCTTCTAATAACCGGGTTTAGGCTTCTGGTTTCCAACCGAATATGCAATTTATCATTATTTTTGTCAGCGATAACCATAAGTTCATCCATTGTATTTTCTATTTTGTGACCTATAATTCCTCCATTCTTTCAAGTTTCATGTTATCGTTTTCCTACTAAAATAATATTTTTCTCCACAACTCTGCTAAATAACCCAGTCCTTGAAATAGATCCTTTTATTCATGTGTAAGTGCTCCGTACCCCACGCTTCCTCAAGCTTGTGCATTAAATACACTTTAAAAAAAATAAAGTGAGTTTTTCACAAACACTCAGACCTAAAATTGACAGGACTCTTTTGGCACCACCACAAATGACCTTGCATTCAGTGCTGTTATCAATGAAGCTGAAAACACACCTTCCTTCCACTGAATGTCTGCTTCCAAGTACACAATCACTTATTTTAGCATCTTGCAATTTAGGTCTATTCTGTAACATCACTTGAACATGACATTCACTTCAATTTAATGCATCATTCTCCGTTAATAACAGTTCTCAATCTCTCTCATTTGTTTGAATTGCATCTTCTGTAGCCAAGAAATGACTTTTCCTCCATAGCATGAACATGATTTTGCTTGTTCTGTGAATTGCCACATCTAGCTTAGTCTTAACTTTCCCATAATTTATGTATGCTTTCCCAAATATTGGGCAACTATTGGCTCTGTGCTGCATTCCATAATGTCTGCATAACTTGCTCCTTTTTCTCTCTCTCCTTTAACTTTGATATTTAACACTTCTTTGATTGCTTCTTAACCCCTTCCTATCTACCGCCTGAATGATTCCATGCTCCTCACTTCACAACCCTTTGGCTTGCCCTTCTACTGTTCCTGCTACTCGACTTTTCCGTGCTACCTTATTTGTGATCAGTTTGGCTTCCTCAGCAACCTTTCTCTCAGAGAGATATCTGGTATTCCACAAATTATTCCATCCTAATTAGTATTTCTGTCAGTTCATCAAATTTGCGTACGTGAGCGCTTAATTCAGTTACATGCTGATCAATGGTTTATCCCACTTTCTACACACAAGTGAAAAAATTGTGCCTCTCCTTCCTCAAAGCTGATATAAAAAATGGATGCTGCCATCATCTCCTTTTCTCACCTGATCCAGTAACTGCTGAATATACTTCCAATTATTTCAATTTCTCACAATATCCTGTCAATTATTCAGGCATCTGAAGGAAGGTGAAGGATGCAATTTGTTCATTCTATCATTACTACTATTTCACTGCAAAGTTTTTGTTTTTTCAGTTACTTACTGTGATTCTTCACTTCTGCTTTAACGTCCCTTAATGAGTTTAATTCCCATTTTCCACTTTTTTAGTAAACCCATTTACACATGCTCATAAATTCCTGTCTGGTTGGTATGTTGAAAATCCAAAAGTCACTTTGGCCTATAATTTCCTCAGAGCTGTTCCCATCATAACTACAGCAGGAGTGTTGCGGAAACCCCATTTAAACATGTAAACGGGGTTTCCGTCGCAACTCAGGTGGAGTTACGGCAGCAGAGCGAGAGCAGCTTGGAGGGGATTCTCTACCTTTGTTTACTTTTCTCTTTTTAGATTAAAACTCTATTAATTGTGAAGTATAAAAGTTCTCAAAATTAACCAGAGGGCATCATTTTTAATGTAAAAATTCACAATTTTCTAGGAATTAAGCCTTCAAACACCCATAGAATTGCACCACAACTTTTCTTCAATATTTGTGTTTCCTCCTTGAGACTTTTGTGCACTTTTTATGCCTCCAATACAAGTAACTGTTTGGTATATCTATAGCTTAAGTTATAAAGCCCATGTAATTCCTTTCTTCCATGTGTCATAGCCTTATAATCAAGCTGTTCTTGAGTTGTCAGCATTTGGGAGCAGTGTCAGCTTTTTTGAAGCTGTTGGTCAGCTTTTGCTACTTCCCTAAATTGGCATTTGTGCAAGTTAAATTATAGAAAAAATACTGGGCCCGAAATCCTGGTGGTTTGGGCGGACATAAAAAGGCAGATCAACCATGATGGGAGCCCGTAATTTGGGCCAGTACCTGGATCTGCTGGGTTATTGCCGTCTGTTAAAGCAGCCCAAATTCTGGTTGCAGTGGAGGGCAAATGTTCTTCCAGTCTCCTCAGCTTTGGGGGTAGGTCTGGTGGTGTTCCTGGGCTATCCCAGAAGTTCTGCCCATTATGTCCTCGTACAGCTCAGTGGAAGCCACTATGTCTGAGAGCTGGCATGAGTAGCATGCTGAGCCTTTCAAAGGCTCCAGAATGCTTCTCAGCCAAGGTAATCTATCCCAGAAAGAATTGATTATCTTTAGAGGTCTACCTGTTGTCCCACTGGGGCGAAGAAAAAAAACTTAGATTTACTTGGTTAGCTTGATAAGGGCCTCTTCGTCACTCATCAGAGCAGTATGGTACACCTCCAATTTTTCGGATGGGTACTGTGGCTGATGCCTCTGTTATATCTGTACGGGAAATGGAAATGATCCAATCCCCACAATTTAGAATAGCACCACATTTTTGCTTGAAGGTGAATAGAAATCCCAATCCACTGCACTTCCACTTGTGAAGTAGCAACCCTGGAAGTTTGAGGCCAATGTTCTTCTTTGCATCCAGTGATGAACTCAAATTAGGCACAGCAGGATCTGATGCTTTGTATTGATACCCATGTTATCCTGTAAAAATTCCTCAACTCAAACCTCAAAAGATCAACTTGTATTATACCATTACAACAACAACAACTTGCCTTTAACATAGAAAAAATGTCCCACGGCAATTCGCAGAAGAAAAAGGAACAAAATGAATGCCAAGCTAAAGAGGAAGATATTAGAAGGTGTGTTCAAAAGCTTGGTTGAAGAGGTGGGTTTTAAGGAAGAGAGGGAAGTGGAGCGATGAAACAAATGAGTGAGGGAGTTCCAGAGCATGGAGCCTAGGCCGCTGAAGGCACGCACGCCCAATAGTAGAGAAAAGGGAGGGGGGTTGCACAAGAGGGCAGAGTCAAAGGAACAGAGAGCGTGGAGGGGTTGTATAACTGAAAAAGGTTACAGGGATGGGGATGGACGAGGCCATGAAGGGATTTAAACACAAGGATGAGACATTGGGCTCTGGGAGCCAATGTCGGTCGGCAAAGACAGGGATGATGGGTGAACGGGACTTGGGCTGGGATAGAGTACAGTCAGCAGAGTTTTGGATGAGCTGAAGTTTACAGAGGGTGGATTACAGAGGGTCACCAGGGGAGCATTGGAATTGTCGAGTCCGGAGTTGACAATGGCACGGATGAGGGTTTCAGCAGCAGATGGGCTAAGGCGAGGAATGTCAAGGAGGTGGACACAGGAAGATGTGCAGTTAGAAACTCAGCTCAAGTCAAATAGGACTCCATGGTTGTGAACAGTGGGGTTCAGCCTGAGACAATGCCCAAGAGTGGGATGGAATCGGTAGAAGGCTACAGAGTTTGTGGTTGGTTCCAAAGACTATGTCACAGAGGTAGTGGAGGGATCGAGTAAGGTGGCGGAGAGGTAGAGCTGGCTGTCGTCAGTGTATATGTGGAAGCTGATCCTTATGCCTGCAGATGATATTGCCAAGGGGCAGCTTGTCGATGAGGAAAAAGGGGGGGGGGAAATAAGAACATAAGAAAGAGGAGCAGGAGTAGGCCATTCGGCCCTTCGAGCCTGCTTCACCATTCAATGAGATCATGGCTGATCTTCTGCCTCAACTCCATTCACTGGCCCTATCACCATATCCCTTGATGCCCTTACTTGTCAGAAATCTATCGACTTCTGTTTTGAATATACCCAATGACTGAGCCTCCACAGCCCTCTGGGGTAGAGAATTCCAAAGATTCACCACCGTCTATGTGAAGAAATTTCTGCTCATCTCAGTCCTGAATGGCCTACCCTTTATCCTGAGGCTGTGGCCCCTGGTTCTAGACTCCCCAGCCAAGGGAAACATTCTATCAAGCCCTGTAATAATTTTGTATGCTTCAATGAGATCCCCTCTCATTCTTCTGAATTCAAGAGAATACAGGCCTAGTTTACTCAATCTCTTCTCATACGACAGTCCCGCTATCCCAGGAATCAATCTCGTGAACCTTCGTTGCACTCACTCTATGGCAAGTATATCCTTCCTTAGGTAAGGAGACCAAAATTGTACACAGTACTCCAGGTGTGGTCTCACCAAGGCCCTATATAATTGGAGTAAGACTTCTTTACTCCTGTACTCAAATCCTCTTGTAATGAAGGCCAGCATACCATTTGCCTTCCTGATGGCTTGCTGCACCTGCACATTCACTTTCAGTGACTCATGTACAAGGACACCCAGGTCCCTTTTGAGCATCTGCATTCCCCAATCTTTCACCATGTAGGTAATACTCTGCCTTTCTGTTTTTTCTACCAAAGTGGATAACTTCACATTTATCCACATTATATTCCATCTGCCACGTTCTCGCCCACTCACTAAGCGTGGACGAGAACAAATCAATCTTTGGGGTCTGTGGAGGTAATGGCATGTGGCATTGCTGGATATGCTATTGGATATATTTATCTCTGCTCTCCAGGATGATCTTGGAGTAGTGGGTGGTTATTGCAGAAGGGAGTGAAGCCTGATAGTGCTTGCTGTCGTCCTTCCAGATTTGGTGATGGATGGCTCAAGCAGTTGTGCATCAGATATGATCAAGTCTGCACGCCTTGGACTTGAGAGAGTAAAGATGGGGCCACACCAAGAGGAACCCCCTGGATGGGAGAGAGTAAAGGTTTATCTGGGTACAAGGGCATCAAAGGTGAGGGAGTGGTTGAACAAATAGACAGCTACAGCAGTATTGCGGTGAATGGAAGACCAAAGGCTAGGTAGTTGGGATTTTGAAAGTGCAGTTGTAAATGACTTGAGGGAGAGTTATTAACAAGGACAAATCAGGAAGAAGTGGAGTTGGAAAGGGTAGGGGGATGTGGGTGGTTAAGGATACAAGGAAGTTGTCATAGATGGCCTTGTCAGTGATCAAGAGCATGTGAGCAGAGAGATCTTGTGAGATGGCAAGGTTGAAGGGATGGCAATAAATATGGGTAGAAGTGTTTATATGGAGGTAGAGGTTTAGGGAGCACATTGAACCTAGAAAAAAGAGGACAAGTGGAGCTGAGATGGGGATTGAAATCACTGAGGATGAGGAGTCACTCAGTTCAGAGGCTGAGGGAAGAAAGGATGGCGAATATCTCGTTGATAAACTTAGGGTGGGGCTTGGGGGCAGTAAACCACGAGGATTTTAAAGGAGAGGTGCGAAGGGTGGAACAAGGAGAGGTCTTCAAAGGAGGAGAAGATGCTGGAGGAGTGGGGGAAAAGATCAAGGAGTGAATTGGTAATAAGGGCCACACTAACACCATGGCAATTTGGGTGGTGCAGGTCGTAGAAAGCATCACCAGGCGGGGAGGCTTTTACTCCATTTCCATTTCGAGTACTGCATTTCCTTAAATGACCAACTCCTTTCTGAATGAGATTGCTGTACTCTTGCCAAAGGTGCTGGATTGTAGCCAATGTTTGTTTTAGACCTAATATATCTATTAGCAAACTGAATTAAGACTGCCTTAAATCAGTTAATTTACTACCCTTGCCAGCTATCACACAAAATTCCGATCAAATCTGTGCATGCTGGTCTCAGCCTGTACCTTTGACTGGCCATATATGTACTGGAGTCTGGAGGGGAGGTCATATAAAAACATATCTAGCAACAATTTTAATCTGAGGTTATACGATGGTTAGATGTGATTCTAAGGATCTGACGTTATGAATTACTTTGGTCAAAGCTACTGACATCCATTTGAAAATTATTAAATTTCCAAGACCTATTGCAAACAACGGATTTAGTTATATATCATTCTATTCAGTAAAATAGCCTCTAATAGTGTTAGCTTGGCTCAGTGGTAGCACTTGGCTGCCGTGTCACCTACATAACTAAAGTAACTACACTTCAAACACAATTAATTGGCTGTGAAGCACTCTGGGATGACCTGAAGAGTTGAAAAATGCAATATAAATATAAGTTCTTTCTTTCTATATTACATATAATAATTTGATTTTATTTAGATTGATGTTAAAGGAGGAACATGTTACTTTACTTTCAAAAGGGAAGATTGTCCTGCCCCCTATTTGCCCTGCCGCTGGATAGGAGCCATGCATTCAAAGTGTGACTGCTCCTCTCCAGGCTCTGGAGCACTGGGATTTCCTGTCCTTGGTCATTAGCATGGCTTGGGGGCACCCCGAGAAAAAGGTCTTCTCATTGGCACGACCTGGCATCCTGGAGATCAGCTACTAGCCCCTGGGACCACTACCAAAATACTGCTAGACCTCATTGCAGTATAGCCATACCCTAGGACATCTTCCTAATGCTCCCAATGCTGATAAGTCAGTGTCCCTGGTAACAATACTTGGCACAACACTTCTGTTCTTACAAAACCTCCGATTCATCATGAGCAACACCACTGGAGATCAGTTAGTTGTTTATAAAATTCATAGGCATCATTTTCACCTTCATCAGTATACTTAAACTCTGATTACCATTGATTATTGGATGGCTTAGATTGCCCCTAATGTCTGGTTTGCAACTTGATGCTAAATGAATGAAATGACAGAAATGCCTTCATTTTCAACAGACTTCAAGAGGACATAGACAGGCTGGTGAAATGGGCAGACACGTGGCAGATGAAATTTAACGCAGAAAAGTGCGAAATGATATATTTTGGCAGGAAGAACGAGGAGCGGCATAATAAACTAAAGGGTACAATTCTAAAGGGGATACATGAACAGAGAGACCTGGGGGTACATGTGCACAAATCGTTGAAGGTGGCAGGGTAGGTTGAGAAAGCGGTTAAGAAAACATACGGGATACTGGGCTTCATAAATAGAGGCATAGAGTACAAAAGCAAGGAAGTTATGATGAACCTGTATAAAACACTGGTTTGGCCTCAACTGGAGTATTGTGTCCAATTCTGGGCACCACACTTTAGGAAGGATGTGACGGCCTTAGAGAGGGTGCAGAAAAGATTTACAAGAATGGTTCCAGGGATGAGGGACTTCAGTTACGTTGATAGACTGGAGAAGCTGGGGTTGTTCTCTTTCGAGCAGAGAAGATTGAGAGGAGATTTGATAGAGGTGTTCAAAATCATGAGGGGTCTGGACAGAGTAGATAGAGAGAGACTGTTCCCATTGGCGGAAGGGTCGAGAACCAGAGGACACAGATTTAAAGTGATTGACAGAAGAACCAAAGGCGATATGAGAAAAAACCTTTTTACTCAGCGAGTGGTTAGGATCTGGAATGCACAGTGTGGTGGAGGCAGATTCAATCATGGCTTTCAAAGGGGAATTGGATAAGTACCTGAAGGAGAATAATTTGCAGGGCTACAGGGAAAGGGTGGGGGATAGAGACTAGCTGAAGTGTTCTGGTAGAGAGCTGGCACGGGCTCGACGGGCCGAATTGCCTCCTTCTGTGCTGCAACCATTCTATGATTCTATAATAGCGGTGAATATAGATCCCTATATCACTAAATGCTGCTAGCAGCCCTTTTTCTCGTATGGGTAAAATAAAAATTCACCCCTCTCTTGCAGGACTGCCTACTTCTACCTCTGTAATATCGTCCGACTCCGCCTCTGCCTCAGCCCATCTGTTGCTGAAAGCCTCATCCAAGCCTTTGTCACCTCCAGACTCCACTATTCCAATACTCTCCTGGCCGGCCTCCCATCTTCCACCCTGCATAAACTTCAGCTCATGCAAAACTCTGCTGCCCATATCCTAACTCGCAACAAGTCCCGTTCACACATCACCCCTGCACTCGTTGACCTACATTGGCTCCCATTCCAGCAATGTCTCAAATTAAAAATTCTCATCCTGGTGTTCAAATACCATGGCCTCGCCCCTCCCTATCTCTGTAACCTCCTCCAGCCCCACAACCCTCCAAAAATACTGTGTTCCTCCAATTCTGGCCTCTTGTGCATCCCCGATTTCCTTCGCACCACCATTGGTGGTCATGCCTTCAGTTGTCTAGGCCCTAAGCTCTGGAATTCCCTCCCTAAACCTCTCTGCCTCTCTAAATCTCTCCCCTCCTTTAAGACACTCCTTACAACCTATCTCTTTGACCAAGCTTTTGGTCACCTGTCGTAATATTTCCTTACACAAAAGCAAAATACTGCATATGCTGCAAATTTTAAATAAAAACAGAAAACGCTGGAAATACTCAGCAGTTCAGCCAGCATATATGGAGAGAAACAGAGTCAATGTTGCAGGTCGTTGTTCTGACATGAGGTAAACAACCTGAAACGTTGGGCTGGATTTTACCAACCTCGGCGGGTCCGTGGCGGGCGACGTCGGTGGTGGGTCCCAGCCTTGCTGCCGGCTCCAGCCTGTTGTCCAAAATGATTTTCCCCTGATTGGGCTGGTTAAGCCCGTCCAGCTCATTTGCCAGCCAACTGAAGGAAGCGTATGATGATGTCATTGGATGACACGTCATCAGCTGGTTTCCTTAAAGGGACCATGCGCAAATTGATTTTGAAAGTTGTGCTGTCAGTGTTCTACAGCATTGAGGTGCTACAAAAACTGACAAGCACTGTACAGAGGTGCACGGCTGCACCCAGGCTTTCCCATGACTCCCTCCATATGCTTATGGAGGGAGTCACCTCACGCAGGGAGGTTCTCTTCCCTTCCAATGGGCAGAAGAGACCTCCCCAGGAGACCAACGCAGCCTGGTTGCACATTGCACAGGAGGACACAAGCAGGGATGTCGTCAGGAGGACCTGGGTACAGTGGCACAAACCTTTCAATGATCTAAATAGATCACAAAATGTTAGTACAAAGCCACACTCAACCTCATCCTGCTGTGCCACTCATTACATCCCCATCACTCTGCCTTCCCTACCCTACTCCTGCACATCCTTACTCACACCAACTTACCTTGCACCTCCACCCATCCCTCGCTATCTATATTATCACTTCTCAATCTCACTAGCCACCCTCACTAGCCACCCACACACTCAGTCTCATCCTCGTGCAATCATACCAACTAACAACACACAAGGGTAGGCACTTAGGTGTTTTATGCAATGTAAAGTTTCGGTTAATGTGGTGTCAAACATTGAAACCTTTATTTTCAACACTTTGCGTTCTTGGACAGATTTGTGTGCATCTTTGGAAGTGGCTTAGTGAGTTGCAGTGAATGGTGAGACATAATGGTACGCCCCTGCAATGGTGATGAGTGTGAAAGGAATGGCTTGGGCATTGTAGGGATGCTTTATGGTATTGGTGTGGGGTGGTGCCAACCTGGCGCATCATGTGGCAGCCAGGGTGTACAGGGTCAAGTGAAGTAAATGTGGCCATGGTGAGGCCATCCCTGGCGTCCCGGGTAGCAATGTGGTCAGGTGCTGATGCCCTGTGTCCTGTGCAGCTTCAGTTGATTACGGAGAAGGTTGGTGTTGTTGGTGCTGTTGGTGTGCCTGGTGCTGCTGGTGTTGGGACTGATCATGGTGGGATTCTGACGACCAAGGTGAGATAGTTTCAAGGGCACCGATGCTGATGGAATAGATGGCAGGTGAAGTAGAGATGACAGAAACGATCTGTCAATGGTGGGAGAGGTGATGAGGTCAGACTGGATGGAGTCTTGTGTAAAGACTTGCAGCATCCTGAATCTGTAGTGGAAATGCAGTTTAGAGAAGCTAGTGGTTAAGCGAAGATATCTGATTCAGCTGGGAGCTTTGTCTTGACATTTGAAGCTGTCAACTCATCAGCTGAAAGAATGGCAAGTCACCTCCCACCTCAGCTTCACTGACGAGGTATAGGCACAGTGGGAAACCGGTGGGCGACCTGTCAAAATCAAAAAGCTGGGAAAAAGGTATTGTTAAGTGGTTGTAAACAAGCCACTAATGATTTTAATTGCCTCCCCTGCTGCTGCGTGTCGGGTCTGCTCAGCGCTGACAGACCCGATATTTGGGAAAGGCGCGTGGCGGCAGGTTGAGAGCAGGGTCCCGACCTGCTGTCAAAATTTTTTTTTTCCCACCCGACCCACCACCGATCGCGCCCGCTGATCACCCACAAAATTCTACCCGTTAACTCTGTTTCTCTCTCCACAGATGCTGCCTGGCCTGCTGAGTAATTCCAGTATTTTCTGTTTTTATTTCTATTATCTCCTTATCTGCCCCTGTATCAAATTTTGTCTGATAGTGTTCCTATGAGGTGCCTTGGGACGTTTTACTATGTCAAAGACGCTATATAAAATGTTAAAGATGCTTTATAAAAATTCAAGTGGTTGTTGTTACATAACAGCCAATCCCTGGACGATGCTGCAACCAGGCATTTTATGAATAATTAGCATATGATCTCATCGGCAGTAGTTTAGCTTAGTCCCTCCCACACATTTATTTTGCTCTCTTTCTCCGTCTTTCACAAACAAATTTACCACCATTTCATAAATGAGAGGCCTATGTGGCATTGAACATGCCACATATCTCTTAAACGTTATATATTTCATGGGGAGCTGTTTTTGCCAGTAAGAATTTGCTTCCTCTGTCCCCACTGCATATTATTCCTGAATTCCCACTAGTTGCTTCAGCCGGCCTCACTTCTGTGTTTATCACCACTTTGTGCATGAGGGTATGGTGTGGTGATAACAATCAGACCACAATATTTTTTTAAAACTATATCAATAGAGACATATTTTACCAAGTACATACTCCAAGTCTCACATTCTTCTTCAAACATAACAGTACAGAAATGAGAAGTCGCACAACACCAGGATATAGTCCAACAGTTTTTGAAGGAGCAGCGCTCCGAAAGCTCGTGATTTCAAATAAAACTGTTGGACTATAACCTGGTGTTGTGCGACTTCTCATTTTTGTCCACCCCAGTCCAACACCGGCATCTCCGCATCATAACAGTACAGAAGCAGTAGAGGATGGAGCCTGATCAGGTTAAATAAAACAATGTAAATGTTTTTAAAAATTCTTCAAGCCTGGTGCAAGTCTCAACTGGGATTAGGAGGAATAAAATAGAAAGGAAAACTGCACAGAAAATATGGGGAATGACGCCTGCCACCAGTTTTCCTTCAGAGAATCACCAGAGGTAAGCACTCAGATGTTTCTTAAGGGCAGTCGAAAGAGAATTCAAACTCCACAACGCAAACAAACCGTGTGTTCTCGGTTTTGACTCAAATTTGGAGAGCTGATTTACATTGGCTCTTCCAAACCTGATCTTTACTTCCTGGTGTAAAAATGGTTTTAATTGTTTCTACATTCTGACATCATGAAGCCCATCATGCTTCTTCTAACTGACTGCTCGGGGGGTAATTTTGATTTTGTGCAATAATGTAAAACGGGTGATATCTATTTTACATTTTACATCTATCACAATTTTTACTTCCACTGACTTCAACAGATTGCCGATTCGCTATCACCTGTTTTACGCTATCTCACAAAGTCAAAATGAACCCCCTGAATTGTAGCCAAGCACCTGGATTGTTTCAGAAATGTTAATTTAACATTATTCAAAATTGTTATATGGTTTGACAGAGAGTTAGTAAAACATTACACCATCTATGCAATGGGAAATGTTAACTCCATCTTTCACTTCTGACCTGAACTGCATAAGACTGTGTTTGGACTATTGTGTGGCAGCTGAAGCTCAGGTGTGAATCTCCAGCAGTTGGAGTTATATATATAAAACAACGCAGATAAACATACTACTTTTGAAAGTTTGTGCGGTTTTGGATACCCTACATTCAAAAGGACATTGATAATCAATTTTCACTTCACAAGCACAATAATAGAATATGTATCATTGGTTAATGAATAGCAATCAGTCATTTTAGTAAAATAACTGGAGTCTCCCTGTTAGAAACTGAAGTTAGGAATCTAATTTCTTGTAACCAGCTACATCGGTGTCCAAACATACAGTGACTGTACTTCCAGCAAAAATATTTCTAACCAGAAATTGCTGTGGGCTCAGTTTTCATTTCTCATAAGTATACCACATCTTACCTGAAGACTTCCTCTGGGGCAATATTCTGTTACAATACAGATATTTGGTGGATCAATACAGGCTCCAATGAACCTTGTCAAATGATTAAACTGCACATCCCGCATCTGTAACAGAGTCAAAAACTGGGTATGTTTGTGATCAGGCACATGCACATAACTGATAAGGTACTGATAAGCTAGCCTATGAGAGACAGGAAATGACACACTTACATGTTTTAGTTCAAACAGCACTTGTCTGGTGAGCTCAATCCTTTTCTTATTTACATGTTTTATTGCAACTAAATTACCCTGAAAATAAAGATAAATGTTTTAATTTAACAAGTAAAAATAAAGGATGCAGTGATGGAGAGATAAAAACAATCTTCAGTGTCTTTCAAAAGCAGTTCTAAAAGATAATTTAAATCATCAAAAGTAAGTTTAGTTAATTAACAGAAATAACATGAAAATATATTTTAAGAAAAATTATTTTCTAGTTTTTGATAAATATTGCACTCATAATAAGGACATAAGAAATAGGAGCAGGAATAGGTCATTCGGACCCTCAAGCCTGCTCTGCCATTCAATAAGATCATGGCTGATCTTTTACCTCAACTCCACCTTCCTGCACTATCCCCATATCCCCTGATTCCCTTAGTATCCAAAAATCTATCGATCTCTGTCTTGAATATACTCAGTGACTGAGCCTCCACAGCCCTCTGGGGTAGAGAATTCCAAAGATTCACCACCCTCTGAGTGAAGAAATTTCTCCTCATCTCAGTCCTAAATGGCCGACCCCTTATTCTGAGACTGTGACCCCTAGTTCTAGACTCCCTAGCCAGGGGAAACATCTTCCCAGCATCTACCCTGTCAAGCGCTGTAAGAATTTTGTATGTTTCAATGAGATCACCTCTCATTCTTCTAAACTCTAGAGAATATAGGCCTAGTCGACTCAATCTTTCCTCATAGGACAATCACCCCATCCCAGGAATCAGTCTGGTGAACCTTTGTTGCACTCCCTCTATGGCAAGTATATTCTTCCTTAGGTAAGGAGACCAAAACTGTACACAATACTCCAGGTGTGCTCTCACCAGGGTTCTATATAATTGCAGTAAGACGTCTTTACTCTTGTACACAAATCCTCTTGTAATAAAGGCCAACATACCATTTTCTTTCCTAATTGCTTGCTGTACCTGCATGTTAACTTCCAGTGATCCGTGTACTAGAACACCCAGGTCTCTCTGAACACCAACATTTCCCAATCTCTCATCACTTAGCCTGTCTATATCCCCTTGCAGCCTCTTTGCATCCTCCTCACAACTTACATTCCCACCCAGCTTTGTATCATCAGCAAACTTGGATATATTGCATTTGGTCCCCTCATCCAAATCATTAATATAGATTGTGAATAGCTGAGGCCCAAGCACTGATAGTTACAGCCTGCCAGCCTGAAAATGACCCATTTATTCCTACTCTCTGTTTTCTGTCCATTAACCAATACTCAATCCATGCTAGTATATTACTCCCAATCCCATGAGCCCTAATTTTGTTTAATAACCTCTTGTGTGGCACCTTTTCGAATGCCTTGTGAAAATCCAAATACATCACATCCACTGGTTCCCCCTTATCTATTCTGCTAGTTACAACCTCAAAAAACTCTAACAGATTCGTCAAACATGATTTCCCTTTCATAAATCGTGTTGACTCTGCCCAATCCTATTATTATTTTCTAAGTGCCCTGTTACCACGTCCTTAATAATAGATTTTAGCAATTTACCTACTACTGATGTCAAGCTAACTGGTCTGTAGTTCTCCATTTTCTCTCTCCCTCCTTTCTTAAGTAGTGGGGTTGCATTTGAATAATAATCTGCTGCAACAATTTACATCCATGCTGTGTCATTATTAGGTTTGGTTTTTAAAAATATTTTATTCTCGTTTGTTATTAATGGCCCAAAAATTAGTGCCGCTACGCGAGAGTACGCACTGCGCACTCTCGCGTATTCTGTCTCCAATTGCCGGTTTTCTGCATGCACTGCGCATGCGCTGAAAATCGTCACTTGGTGAATGGAAATGGGGGCGGGTCCTAGGTGAACCGCGTGCGCGCTACAGGCTGCGCGCACGCTGTGCACTTAGTGGTTTCAACGCGCAGGTAAGTACGGAAGATTCTACACATAAAAAAAGGAGGAGTAAGACCCACTTTTAACAAGGTAAGTAGTGAATTAAGTATTATTTTGATTTTTTTTTAACAGGTATATCTTTTTTAGAGACTTTAAAGACAGGTAAGTTTATTTTTATAACTTTTTAAAAGATTTTAAATTTTTTCAAAAATTTAATTTTTTATTTAAAATGGTTAATTTATTTAACTATACTTATTTTATTAATGTGATGGTTTTTTTTTAAATTTAATTGAGGTTTAGCGGTTCTTTTGGGGGGCTATAGTATTCATAACTTTCACAGCACTTATGTGAAAGTTATGAATGGAAGATGGTGTGCTGCCATTGGCTCTAACTGAGTCACTTGATCCCACAGCTCACACGAATTAACTACGCCGGCGGGATACGCAAGCCCAGCACAGCAGCTGTCCAGAACATCAAGTTCGTGCGAGCTGGAACTGAAAAAGCCAACGCGGAGTGAGAGATCGCGGGGAGGCCTTACCCTCGCACGAAGGCTTCCTCACGAATTTTTGGGCCATTAGCTTACCAAGTTAGCATTAGCCAAGAGGGTGGGATGGTCCAACCCATGAACCGAATCAGCACTGCTCATTTGCCCAGGAGCTGCTCCTGAGTAGCACATAAATCACATGTACAGCACCCCCAAAAGAGAACCTGTTTAGGACAATGACATTTACCTACTACAGGGATTCTGAATGTGAGTGCTAATCACAAGCAGGAATCAATCTCACAGCTCTTGCTTCAAGAGTCTTTCTTTAATTACCGCACCATAAAAAATTCTATAGGTTATATTTAAGAAGCAGGAGAAAGGTATCTGTGAGAATTAGACTTACAAGCAGGCTATTTTTGTGAAATTGTGGAACGTTACATAGAATTACATAGAACTTACAGCACAGAAACAGACCATTTGGTCCAACTGGGTCTATGCCACTGTTTATACTTCACACGAGGTCCTCCCACTCTAATTACCTCTTCCCATCCTGCTCGCATATCCCTCTATTCCTTTCTACTTCATGCATGCAAACAACTAAACAAACTCAATGTTAGTGCTTGAAGAAAGACACTACATAAGGAATGCATTGCAACATAATGTAGTTCATGACTAGCTTTTTTTCAATTTTACGACTGATTTTGTGAGAGAGTATAGAGCAAGGGAGAAAGATTAAGGCAGAATTAGAGAAAATAGAACCTGTGGAAATAGGCATCAGTTTGCACTGGCATTTTTCCAGCTAGTTATTTTACTGTTTTGGCAATTGCAACTTATATAGGGGCTTTTGGAATATATATATAAAACGTAACAAGAGACACTTATCAACCTCACAGCCAGTTTGCTGGGGATCACAAAATGAATGAAACATGTTTTCACAATGCTTGAGGAATTTGAGTGTGTGATAGTCTATATTTAGCCCCACTCTCCCTAATTACTTCCCCCTCATTGCATGAAGTTAAGTAGGTGACAAGTAAATCCAGAGAAATGTATAATCTGTTTCTGTTCAATTATAGTTTCTTCAGAAAACAAAGTCAGGATTTTAACATTAAAATCTTGAATTTAAATTTTAAATGCAGCTTAATTTTAAGTTAGATTTAAAAGAAGGAAAATTTCAAGAACACTTCACCAACTTCTAAAATAAAACTATATCCAATTGGAAAAAATAAAGGGAAATTAGAGCGCTGCAAAAGAGGATAGATGTGCAAAAAATATTTACAAGTGCCATATAAGATGTAATTGCTTAAAATTCTTAAAATGTCTTGGCCATTAATATATATATTTCTATTCTTGGTTTGGCTTTAAAAACATTCCACTTCTAAGCATCTGGAAATAGCTTTTGAAATTACATAACCATGGAACCTCAATTATCCACATTCCTGTTATTTGCCATGGAAATTATCCACTAGAATTTATGCAAGGCAAAGCCATGCACAAGACGTCACCTAGTTGTACACTTCCTTTTGTCATTTGTTTTTCATCTTCTTTCCTTCATGAATAAAATTACATTGTGTTTCTTTTGTTATTTGCCTTTATATCATGAGATAAAGACCAAAATTTGAGGGCTTTAAATTATCCATCAGTTTGAATTATTGTGACAGGTAATTGAGTTTCTACTGTGCTCGAAAAGTCTTAATGAAAGCAGCATTGAAATGACAAAGGGACTTGATGCTCACTCTTTCAGGCACTGATGTGACTTTTTTGCACAAATGTGATACAAAATGCATTTATTTACAGTTTCGCTCCATCTTGCAACAATCTGCCTGTTTCGAATTTGCTACATTTACATATATTCTGTCAGGTTGTGTTGGGCCAAAGTTTGTTAGAGCACAAATATGTGACAATACAAAGCACAGGTCTGGTCAATTCCTGCCCCATTTTGCTGAGTTCCTAATATCAGTTGTGTTGTTATGGGGACGTCTGGCACCTGCTGGCCTCTGCTCTGGGGCTTCCGATGATTGAAGGGAGGATCATAGCTGAACCACTGCCATTAGCCTTTTACTGGCTGAAGAACAGCATTGACCAGACACTAGAAAGCAGGTTGTCTACTCACTCTGTCACCTACAGGAAGTGCTTAGCCTGGCAAGACCGACACTACAGGGATTTTGTTACCTATAATAACACTTTAATGATACAGCAGTGAAATTAATAAACTGCAGCTTCAGTACAGGAACTATGGGGCTGGAGACGGTTCTGAATGATAAATGTCTCATTATTTTAGTCTTCAGGTTGACACCAAGATAAAATTGTCTCCTTAATCCTTTTATTTTGCTTGTTACACAAAGGGAGCATTAGGAGGTTCAGTGCTTGCCCTTTCCCCATCGCTGCTTTCCTGTTACTAGTAACTGGTGCAACCCCTTTATATCGGTAAAATGCAATCTCTGTTGCACTTATGTTGGTAGGAAGGAATTATTAAAGCATTATACCAAAGCAAACCCTCTATTTATTTCTGTAATGGGTGGGGGAAGGGATTCCTTAGTGATGTCACCACGACAATTACGCTGAGTAGCAAGAGAAAAATCCCGCTCCATTACTTCTCCAGATGCTGCTTGGCCAAGGAAAAAAAAAACTGACAGTAAATATCTGGTTTAGTACTTTTAAATTAATTATGCAATGAAACTATTTCCTTTCTGGGTCATATTCACATGTGGGAGGGTAACAGGTGATAGTCAGTTTTTTTTTGTCTATGGCCTGGTTTGGCATTCTGCAGTGACATGCCCTGCAGATGTATGCCTTGAGCAGGGGCCACCCCAGGGAGTTTACAGCACTAAAGCAATCCGAGGTACAGATTTCACTCAGAGTTGAAAATGGGAGTAGATCTGTTGTTTCTGGCAGCTATGGATTTCTGGCGTCTGGCTGGTGCATTATTGCAAATCCTGCTTCATTTTCCTTCACACTTGTTCATTTGATAGTCTGACATCATGGCCACAAAGCAAACAGATACACTGGAGATAGAATTGAGATTAGTACCTTAAAATAGCCAGTCTTTGCAAAAAGCTGGTATTTCCCTTGTGTTGTCATTAATGAGCAATAACTGGAGCCCCGCTATAGAGGAAACAAATAAGAAAATGAAACAGCATGTCAGTTAAAGAGCATAACATCCACTTTAACCTTTAAAGCATTACAGCCCAGTAACATTTTAAATGGTTTCCAAAGCACAACGACATACCTACCTTTTTCCCCTCAATGTACAGCTTTAAAAATTATACTAAAGGGGTAATGTTTCATCTTCACTCTGCCACCAGATCAGAATGTGGGCATGCACTATTTGATTTAAATGGTTAGAAAATCAGGCACAGCATTACCTGAATTTCCGATATGTGGTACCAGCAGCCGAGGCTTCTGGCTAGCATTGCAATGGCAGAAAGTGACCCAAGGTTTGGTGTTTTTTGGGGGATTTTTATTCGTTCATGGGATGTGGGCATCGCTGGCAATGCTAGCATTTATTGCCCATCCCTAATTTCCCTTAAAAAGGTGGTGGTGAGCCGCCTTCTTGAACCGCTGCAGTCCGTGTGGTGAGGGTACTCCCACAGTGCTGTTAGGGAGGGGGTTCCAGGATTTTGACCCAGCGACTATGAAGGAACGACGATATACTTCCAAGTCAGGATGGTGTGTGACTTGGAGGGGAACTTAGAGGTAATGGTGTTCCCATGGGCCTGCTGCCCTTGTCCTTCTAGGTGAGAGAGAGAGGCTTTTGTTTATATAGCACCTTTCATGACCACCGGACGTCCCAAAGCACTTTACAGATAATGAAGTACTTTTTGAAGTGCAGTCACTGTTATAATGTAGGAAACGCGGCAGCCAATTTGCACACAGCAACCTCCCACAAACAGCAATGTGGACCAGAGTACTCCACTGGGAGTGTCAGCCTGGATTTTTGTGCTCAAGTCTCTGGAGTGGGAATTGAACTGACAGCCTTCTGACTCAGAGGCGAGGGTGCTGCCCATTGAGCCACTGGCTGTGGTAGAGGTCGCAGGTTTGGGAGGTGCTGTCGAAGAAGCCTTTGCGAGTTGCTGCAGTGCATCTTGTAGATGATACACACTACTGCCATGGTGCGCCAGTGGTGGAGAGAGTGAATGTTTAAGGTGGTGGATCGGGTGCCAATCAAGTGGGCTGCTTTGTCCTGGATGGTGTCGAGCTTCTTGAGTGTGGTTGGAGCTGCACTCATCCAGGCAAGTGGAGAGTATTCCATCACACTCCTTACTTGTGCCTTGTAGATGGTGGAAAGGCTTTGGGAAGCCAGAAGGTGAGACACTCGCCGCAGAATACCCAGTCTCTGACCTGTTCTTGTAGCCACAGCATTTATATGGCCGGTCATGTTGTACCGAATGTATAACATCACCCTCACCCACATATTTGTCCAGGCATTAGCACCTGTGATTCCTCACACCGAATTTGCTGACATAGGAGAGTACCAAAGGGAAATGCTGAGAAGCTATAAAGTTCTTCTGTAGGTTCGGGGGAAAGAAATGACAAGGCAGGTCACTGCAGCTGTTCCAACGTACCTCCTGATTGCTACTTCCAGAACAGCATTATCAGTAAGCAGCAAGTTGGTTTCCTACCTGACTTCTAAAGGACAACAACAAGGAAGGGAGACCAAAAGCTTGGTCAAAGCGGTGGGTTTTAAGCCGATCCTTAAAGGGAGATGGAGATGTGGAGGGTTTATGGAGGGAATTTCAGAGTTTAGGGCCCAAGTGGCTGAAGGCACAGCTGCCAATGGTGAGTGAAGTATGAAGGATGCACAAGAGGCCAAAGGCAGAGGAATGGAGGTGATGTAAGGCCGGAGGAGGTTACACAGATAGCTTGGGGCAAGGCCATGGAGCAATTTAAACATGAGGATGAGAATTTTAACATTCAGGCATTAGGATACTGGGAGCCAATGTGTGTATAAATGGCACAGGACCCTGATTTGTACATTAAAGGAAAGCTCCACTTGAAATAGGCATGCACTGTGGCTGCCCGCCTCCACGGCAGGAGCAGGAATGGGGCAATAAGTTCACCGATGCCCTGTTTGGGTTCCGCCAAGACCACTCAGCTCCAGTCTTCATTACAGCCTTGGTCCAAACATGGACAAAAGAGCTGAATTACAGAGGTGAGGTGAGAGTGACTGCCCTTGACATCAAGGCAGCATTTGACCGAGTGTGGCATCAAGGAGCCCTAATAAAACTGAAGTCAATGGGCATCAGGGGGAAAACTCTGCACTGGCTGGAGTCATACCTAGCACAAAGGAAGATGGTTGTGGTTGTTGGAGGCCAATCATCACAGCCCCAGGACATCACTGCAGGAGTTCTTCAGGGCAGTGTCCTAGGCCCAACCATCATCAGCTGCTTCATCAATGATCTTCCCTCCATCATAAGGTCAGAAGTGGGGATGTTCGCTGATGATTGCACAGTGTTCAGTTCCATTTGCAACTCCTCAGATAATGAAGCAGTCCGTGCCCGCATGCAGCAAGACCTGGACAATGTTCAGGCTTGAGCTGATAATTTGCAAGTAACATTCACGCCACAGAAGTGCCAGGCAATGACTATCTCCAACAAGCGAGAGTCGAACCACGGCCCCTTGACATTCAACGGCATTACCATTGCCGAATTCCCCACCATCAACATCCTGGGGGTCACCATTGACCAGAAATTTAACTAGACCAGCCACATAAATACTGTGGCAACAAGAGCAGGTCAGAGGCCAGGTATTCTGCGCCGAGTGTCTCACCTCCTGACTCCCCAATGCCTTTCCACCAACTACAAGGCAGAAGGCAGGAGTGTGATGGAATACTCTCCACTTGCCTGGATGAGCGCAGCTCCAACAACACTCAAAAAGCTTGACACCATCCAGGACAAAGCAGCCCATTTGAATGGCACCCCATCCACCACCTTAAACATTCACTCCCTCCACCACTGGCGCACCATGGCTGCAGTGTGTACCATCTACAAGATGTACTGCAGCAACTCACCAAGGCTTCTTCAACTGCACATCCCAAACCCGCAACCTACACCACAAGGGCAGCAGGTGCATGGGAACACCACCACCTCCAAGTTCCCCTCCAAGTTACACACCATCCTGACTTGGAAGTATATCGTCGATCCTTCATCGTCGCTGGGTCAAAATCCTGGAACTCCCTCCCTAACAGCCCTGTGGGAGTACCTTCACCACATGGACTGCTGCGGTTCAAGAAGGCGGCTCACCACCACCTTCTCAAGGGCAATTAGGGATGCACGATAATGCTGACCTTGCCAACATCGCCTAAATCCCATGAACGAATAAAAAAAAAACTACTTCAATTTTCAGAGTGCTATCATCTCATTTCCGTCCGGCAAAGTCCAGAAAATGTGTCCTTACTCTGTGTGCTTTGCAAGATATCTCAGCATATTTTGTGACAGACATTTTTGGTAAATTGGTATCACTGCTGAAAAGGTCAGTGGGGAGGGTAAACAAGGCAACGGAATACACAATAAATGGTAGGATACTGAGAAGGTTAGAGGATCAGAGGGACCTTGGAGTGCATGTTCACAGATCCCTGATGGTAGCAGGACAGGTAGATAAGGCGGTTAAGAAGGTATTTGGGATACTTTCTTTTATTAGCTGAGGCATAGAATATAAGAGCAGAGAGGTTATGCTAGAACTGTATAAAACACTAGTTAGGCCACAGCTAGAGTACTGCGTACAGTTCTGGTCACCACATTACAGGAAGGATGTGTTCGCACTAGAGAGGGTGCAGAGGAGATTTACGAGGATGTTGCCACTGACTGGAGAATTTTAGCTATGAGGAATGATTGAATAGGCTGGGGTTGTTTTCTTTGGAACAGAGGAGGCTGAGGGGAGATTTAATTGAGGTGTATAAAATTATGAGGGGCCTAGATAGAGTGGATAGGAAGGACCTATTTCCCTTAGCAGAGAAGTCAATAACCAGGGGTCATAGATTTAAAGTAATTGGTAGAAGTATTAGAGGGGAGTTGAGAAGAATTTTTTTCACCAAGAGGGTGGTTGGGGTCTGGAACTCACTGCCTGATAGGATGTAGAGGCAGAAACTCTCACCGCATTGATCAAGTACTTGGATATGCACTTGAAGTGTCGGGGGTACAGTAGCATAGTGGCTATGTTACTGGACTAGTAACCCAGAGGCCATGGACTAATGATCTGGTGACATGAGCACAAATCCTCACGGTAGCTGGAGAATTTAAATTCAATTAATTAAATAAATCTGGAAAAAAAAACTAGTATCAGTAATGGTGACTGTGAAACTACTGAATTGTTGTAAAAACCCATCTGGTTCACTAATGTCATTTAGGGAAGGAAATCTGCCATCCTTACCTGGTCTGACCTATATGTGACTCCAGACCCACAGCAATGTGGTTGACTTTTAACTGCCCTCTGAAATGGCCTAACAAGCTACTCACTTGTATTCAAGAAGGCAGCTCACCACCACCTTCTCATGGACAATAAATGCTGGCCTTGCCGGTGATGTCCACATCCCATGAATGAATTGAAAAAAAAACTACAAGGAGAAAAACAAACCTACGGACCAAGAGCTAGAAAATGGGATTAGGCTGGATAGCTCCTTTTTGGCCGGCACGATGGACCGAATGGCCTCCTTTTGTGCTGTAAATTTCTATGATTCTGTGATTCTATGATTTTAAGACCAAATCAAAATGTATCAATGGTGGCTGGAATGAAGCTGGACTATCAAAGTTTTCAGCCAATTAACCAAAAAGAAAAATGTCTTGTGTTACATAAACCCAAAATCGAAAATTATCAGTCGATCTGTCAGCTAATACTTCTCATTTTCTTCTCAGGCTACTATAAATTACAATGTTGCAGCAAGAATGTCCATCAATTGTCTTCGAATCCCAGACACAGTAATCTCTTACTAAGAGTTTATGGCTAAACCACCAATGTAACACTGCTAATTTTAGCGCAGTGTGACATTTAGAATCCAAACGTGGGGCCAAGGAGTTAGGACCTGGTTTTGGTTTTGTCTTTTTTGCGTTTAATTGTCTTTAATCCTGGATCTTCTGTTTTGCATTCAGCTTCAACACATTCAGCTTTCACTAAAACCAAAGCCATAGGTTTCTACATCATTCTGGCTCTGTTAAATCAAAGCTCAGCTCATCAGAAATTTGTCGCAAAATGTCCAAGGTATTTCACAGCTGGAGGGGAGGCCCGAGCAGGAGTAGTAGGACAAATAATGAGGAGGTGGAAGGTGCAGCCAAGTTTTAAGCAGTCTTTGGAAGATTGGAACAATGTAGCAAGACAAAGGGGTTTAGGGATAGAGTTCCAGAGTGTCTGAGCAAGAAGGCTGAAGGCTCTATCATTGATGGTACAGCAGAGGGTGGGGACAGGACGTAGGTCCATAAGACGTTGCAGAAGAAGTGAAGAGCAAAGCACCGGAGAGATTTGAAGACAAGGATGATAATTTTGATTACAGAGTTTGTAAAATAAATAAGTTTTTGTATTCAAAATATACATGTTTGGTGTTTGGAATCATTGGTGCCTTGGCCGGCTTAGGGGTTGCGTGCTGGGTTCATTGATGTTGTTAGCAATGGCAGAAGCCATTTCCACAGCAGGGGCCCTAGAAGCGGCTTGCTATCAGCCGTTGACGGACGGCCCTTGCAGTTTCACCATTGTGGGCCGCCCTCCCGCCTTGGTGCTGCTGATGATCATCCTCCTTGTCCTCTTCCTCCTCTTCCTCCTCCTCCTCTGGTGGTGCTCCAAGGCCTGGTGGCATTGGCTGGGTCCTGACGATTGCCATGTTATGCAACATGCAGCACACAACTACGAAGTTGGATACTCGCTCAGGCGAGTACTGCAGGGCTCCTCCAGAATGGTCGAGACAGCGGAACCGTTGCTTCAGCACGCCGATTGTGCGCTCAATGATGTTCCTGGTAGCTTGATGGCTCTCATTGTACCGCAGCTCAGCAGGGTGTTGGGCGTACGGAGCGGTGTCATCAGCCAGGTGCTCAATGGATACCCCTTGTCCCCGAGAAGCCAACCAACTGGCTGATGCGGTGCCTCGAAAAGTTCTGCCACAGTAGTCTGGCGCAGGATGAAAGCATCGTGGCAGCTGCCAGGATAGTGGGCATTGACAGCGAGTATCAGCTATCTGTGGTCACAGACCAACTGAACATTCAAGGAATGGAACCCCTTTCTGTTCCGGAATTCCTCGGCATTCTCATGTGGAGCACGCAAAGCCACATGCGTGCAGTCAATGGCACCCTGCACCATGGGGAAGCCCGCTATCCTCGCAAAGCCCAGAGCGCGGTCACGCTGCTTGTCTGGGGTCATGGGGAAAGAGATGAACTCTCGTCTCCTTTTAAAGAGGGCATTTGTGACCTGCCGGATGCAGCAATGCACCGCGAACTGGGAGATATTGGCGAGGTCCCCAGCAGCAGCTTGAAATGAACCAGTAGCATAGAAGTTGAGAGCCACTGTGACCTTCACTGCCACCGCCAGAGACGTCCTGGACCTCAGTTGAGGCTGCAGATCTGGCTGCAGCAGGTGGCAGAGCTCAGTGACCACCTCCTTGCTGAATCGCAGCCTTCGCAAACACAGCTCCTCAGACATATGAATGTAGGAGAGCTGTTCACGATATACCCTGGGAGGGTAAGCTCTCCTGTACATACGCCTGTTGGCCCTCCTCCGTCTGGCCATCATTGCCACTCTCTGTCTGCGTCTCTGTATCCTCCGATTCAGCTGGAGCAGGACGACGCCCCCGATCAGTGCAGCCCCCATAGTCTCTTTGCAAGCAAAGTTATGAAGGACAGCAACCAAAGTACCAGCGAAGTTAGGATCAGTAGGCAAAACTACCTCACAAAGCGTTGACTCAATGCAGAAGTCTCTCTTTCTCTCTCTCCGAATCTCTCTCTCTCTCTCAGAACGAGTGGTGCAAAAATGTCAACCACAGAAAAAGACAGGAAGAGGCCCCCTTTAAATAGCGCCCCCCCCCCAGCCCCACAGCGATTGATAGCGTTCCAGTCTTCCGGTCGTTGGATGCGCCAGGCGGTAAGGCAGGGGGCGCCACTCAATTTCCGCTCCGGGGCGCCACAAGGGCGTTGCACCATGGAATGACGTCACAATCTGCGCGCGCAGGTGGTCGCGGCGGTAAGGTTTAGCGCCGCCGCACAATGTCTAGTTAAGTTCCCGAGCGGCGCAAACATCGCTGCGCCCGGGCGCTAGCGGCTTTGCGCCCCATTAGCACCCTCTTAAGGCGCTAACGGGAGGCGCAACCAACTGAATTTTTACCCCATAGAATCTTACAGCACAGAAGGAGGCCAATCATCCCATTGTGCCTGTGCTGGCTCTTTGACAGAGCTATCCAATTAGTCCCACTTCCCTGCTCTCTCCCCATAGCCCTGCAATTTTCTCCCCTGCAAGTATTTATCCAAATGCCTTTTGAAAGTTACTACTGAATCTGCTTCCATTACTCTTTCAGAAATGCTGGTCATCGACCTGTAGCGTTAACTCTGTTTCTCTCTCCACAGATGCTGCCTGGACCTGCTGAGTATTTCCAGCATTTTCTGTTTTTATTTCAGATTTCCAGCATATGCAGTATTTTGCTTTTGTATTAATGTTAAATGATAATATCACACAGTATAGTTCCTAAGCTATGATTTTAATTTTACTATTTATTTGAGATGAGCAGACAAATCTGAACTCTGGCTTCCTTTTTAATCTAGAATTTCTGCAATTCTTGTGCAAACAGCAGTAATCTGCGCACATTTCTTAAAATATTTATTTTTAGGATAAAATAACACTATTTTTGAGAAAAATGTTATCCTTTCCAAATTTTGAAAACAATTCAATCCCAAAAAAGAAAAACGATGCTCCATGATTCTGCTATAAAGGGAATGAACAGCTTATGTCTTATTTTTATGCTCCCACATTTCGAAAGCAGATTAAAACTGTTTACGTATTCAGTCAACTGGCGCCAATAAATTAAGAGCACAGAAGAACACCATATTTGTATTTTGTTTTAATCTACTTTTAGACGATGATTTATTCGATAGTTAGGTCATCCTTCAAAAGCTCAGTGTCCAAAAAGCTATATGCAGTATTTCTCCAGCGGTGGGGAGTAGATTATATGCAATTACATTTTTGCTATATTACGATAGTGGTGCAGGAAGAACAGCTTTGTTTTCAATCAGTGTGTAGAGCATCTGATTTGAGTGTAGAAGCAATACTACTGAGTGCCCTAAAACTGCACCTTGTTTTTGTGATATACGAACATACGAATTAGGAGCAGGAGTAGGCCACTCGGCCCCTCGAGCCTGCTCCGCCATTCAATAAGATCATGGCTGATCTGATTACTCCACATTCCCGCCTACTCCCGATAACCTTTCACCCCCTTGCTTATCAAGAATCTATCTACCTTTGCCTTAAAAATATTCAAAGACTCTGCTTCCACCGCCCTCTGAGGAAGAGAGTTCCAAAGACTGTGAGAAACAATTTCTCCTCATCTCTGTCTTAAATAGGCAACCCCTTATTTTTAAACAGTGACACAACTCTACCTCTGTCTTCACTAAAGAAGTCAATGCTGCCAATGTCACAGTAAAGGAGGAGGTTGTAGAGGAATTGTACAGCATAAAAATAGATAAAGAGGAGGTACTTAAAAGGTTGGCACCGTTCAAAGTAGAATGGTCACCCGGTCCGGATGGGATGCATCCTAGGTTGCTGAGCGAAATGAGGGTGTAAATTGTGGAAGCTCTGGCCACAATCTTCCAATCGTCCTTGGATATGGGAGTGGTGCCAAAGGACTGGATGATTGCAAATGTTACACCCCTGTTCAAAAAGGCGGAGAGGGATAAACCTGGCAACTACAGGCCAGTCAACCTAAAGTCGATGGTGGTGAAATTTTTATAGACAATAATCCAGGATGAAATTAATTGGTACTTGGAAAAATATGGGTTAATAAATGAAAGCCAGCACAGATTTGTTAAAGGCAAATTGTGGTTGACTAACTTGATTGAGTTCTTTGATGAAGTAACGGAGAGGGTTGATGAGGGTAGAGCGTTTGATGTTGTGTATATGGACTTCCAAAAGGTGTTTGATAAAATACCACATAATAAACTTGCTAGCAAAATTGAAGTCCATGCGATTAAAGGGGCAGTGGCTGTGTGGATACAAAATTGGCTAAGGGACAGAAAGCAGAGAGTAGTGGTGAACGGTTGTTTTTCAGACTGGAGGGAAGTGTGCAGTGGTGTCCCCCAAGGGTCGGCGTTGGGACCACTGCTCTTTTTGATGTATATTAATTACCTGGACTTGGGTATACAGGGCATAATTTCAAAGTTTGCAGATGACACAAAACTCGAAAATCTAGTAAACAGTGAGGAGGATAGTAACAGACTTCAGGAAGACATAGACAGACTGGTAAAATGGGCAGACACATGGCAGATGAAATTTCACGCAGAGAAGTGTGCAGTGATTCATTTTGGTAGGAAGAAGGAGGAGAGGCAATATAAACTAAATGGTACAATTTTAAAGGGGGTGCAGGAACAGAGCCCTGGGGGTGTACGTATACAAGTCTTTGAAGGCGGCAGAACAAGTTAAGAAGGCTGTTACAAAAACATACGGGGTCCTTGGCTTCATAGGGCTGGATTTTGAATCTGGGGTCGGGTTGGGGTCGAGAATCACACATTCTGGCTTGTGAACCCGCCTCCATCGAGATGTGACCAACTCACTGTATTTGCCCTTGATTGACCTTGTTGAGCCCGCCCAGTGGGCTCAGCAGGCCAATTAAGGGCCACCCGGCAACAGGTGACATCACAGACTGACATTTCATCTGTCAAGAGCTTTTGACAGATGAAATATCAGCGTTTGACAGCTCTGTGACACTGTCAAACACTGACAATATGATTTCTAACTTCAGTCCTTCCTTTCAGGCTGAGTTAGAAATCATTCCAGCACAGAAAACAGAAGGCTACAGGTTTTGACAGAACCACGGCTTTCCTGCTTTCTGTGCCGGTGAGATTTCTAACTCCCGAGAACTGAAGGGCTGACACCTGCAGGAGGAAGTTAAGGTAAGTAAAACTTTTTCCAACACTTAGCACTTACCTTACACACTTACCTCTGCACTGCACACATGCACCCATCACTCACCTGCCCACCGGACATATCGACCCCTCCAACCCCTGCAGACCCACGGCCCGCCCCGATAACTTGGAGTGGTTGCCACCTGTCGGGAAGCCCACACTTTTCTTTTTAAAATAGGGATTATGCAAAAAACTGCCTGTTATTGTGACTAATCCCTTCCTGCCTCGGGGAGTCGGGTCTCAGAACAGGTTGGGTACCCGCCGCCAGAGAAACTGGCATGGAGGTGGGTTGGAGTCGGGATGGGGTCGGGACCCCCAAATCTGACTCCACGGGTCATTGAAAATCCAGTCCATAGAGTACAAAAGCAAGGAAGTTATGCTAAACCTTTATAAAACATTGGTTAGGCCTCAGCTTGAGTATTGGGTCCAATTATTGGCACCACACTTTAGGTCTTAGAGAGGATGCAGGGGAGATTTACTGGAATGGTACCAGGGATGCGGGACTTCAGTTATGTGGAGAGACTAAAGAAACTGGGATTGTTCTCCTTAGAGCAGAGAAGGTTAAAGGGAGATTTAATAGAGGTGTCCAAAATCATGAAGGGTTTTGATAGTGTAAATAAGGAGAAACTGTTTCCAGTGGCAGAAGGGTCAGTAACCAGAGGACACAGATTTGAGGTCATTGGCAAAAGAACCAGAAGCGCGATGAGGGAAAAAAAATTATGCAACAAGCTGTTATGATCTGAAATGTACTGCCTGAAAGGGTGGTGGAAGCAGATTCAATAATAAATTTCAAATTGGAATTGGATAAATTGGGAAGAAAATTGCAGGGCTATGGGGAAAGAGCAGGGGAGTGGGAAAGAGCCGGCACAGGCACGATGGGCCGAATGGCCTCCTTCTGTGTTGTAGCATTCTATGATTCTATAAGTTAAATCTATGCATGAGCACTGCCTCATATTATCAGCACATAAAAACGTCTGTGCTTATGTGATTTTCTTATTTCTGTCCGATTTTTGTCCTTTCTCTTTAGAAACAGTAATTCATGCTGGCCGGTTGCACTCTGGTATCTTGCTCAAATGGTTATTCTTCAGATAGTGAGTGTCAATAAACTATTTCATTATGGCCGGGTGGGCTGGCATTACAGCTGGTCTTTTTCCTGGTCGTCAATGGGCATTCCCATGCATCATACTTATCAGCAAAAGTCATGGAATAGTGATCAAGAGTGGGACAATTGGACGATTTACCCTTCCCTAACCCAAGGCCACTGAGCAGAATTATAGTGTTTCTACTGGCACACTGGCTGCGATCGGTTACTCTGCACAGATCAGGGATTAAATCTGGGACCACTTGGTCTGTTTGGTTTGGGTCAATACAATTTCATCTAAACCATTAGGAAAACCTAAATGCTCCCTAAAATCTGCAGCCTAACACACCTGCATATAACATGTTCTGCTATTTGACGATTCCCATTTTGATAAAATCCCTATAAATTGCAATAGCATATAAATGAATTCCTTATATTCAGAAAGCATAAAAACATGCTTGCTAACTATTATTACTACTTCTATTACTACCACTACAACTATGATTATTACAGAAACCTAAACATGTATATAGTACCTTTAACATAGGCCAGGAAATTGAAGACGAGGATGAGGAATTTAAATTTGACATGTTGGGGCCAGAGAGCCAACGAAGGTCAGTAAAGATGGGCAAATGCACAAGTGGGCCTTACTGAAGGACAAGATATGAGCAGCTGAGTTGTACTACGGTTGAATTCCATGCTCGTCAAGTTCACAGAAAAGAAACATCTTGAAATGTCACAGTAACTGTTTCTTTCTGTGTTCTCAGACACTGGCACCATGTGCCACTGACATTTTAAACCACTCAATCTGTTATTTTTCTGGGTTCCTTTATCCCAATTTTAATCTGTTTTTTTTGGTTTCTCCTCAACTTTCGATTTATCCTGCACTACGTGCCAATGCCCAGTCTGAGAGGTCAGACAGCCAACCCAACTCCCAGGCCTCTGCTAATGCTGCTCTGTAACCATTTTCAATGGAGGGGGACAAGCCAAGGCGTTCGCACTCTACAAATTGGTTTCCCTCCCTCATCCCTGTGCCTTTCCCAATGCTGTGATGAAGATTAAGAACTCACTGCTTGGTGAATTACAGACATGAACCCAAATTCTATTATTATATAGCACAGCATCACCAGAGCAACAAGAACTGTGTTATTACTGCCAGAATTCTGGAATTGAATGGAGCGCATGTAAAAGCCTTAGTGCAGTGACTCTCAGAAAGCTTGCATATCTAGCTGTCTTTGTTATAACTGTATAGTGTTCTCCTCTATGGGAAACAATTACATCAATCTATTGCAAAATAAAAATGTTCTTTTTGGCATCTGTCACATTTGAAAGAAAGATGCCACATACAGGCAGTGGTGACGAATGCCACTCTTACCACAGCCAGCTGCTCCTTAAGCTTATTTTTTACCTTGGTTCACGTTGGAGTTTTATACATGTAACCAAGAAAGAACGAATAGCATCTGTGACTGCATTCAAGAGGTCCTTTCAGACTGAGCAGAATGCCAACAAATTCAATGGGGGAGAAATTCCCCTCCTTTGCGCCTCCTGTAGGGGGTGCTAACGGGGCACAAAGGCATTTTCACCCGGCCTCGGCACTGGCCGCACCTCCCGCCAAATTCCGCGGGAGGGTAGCGGCGGCGCTACCGGGTTGTGCCCCGATCTCATGCGCCCGGAGATCATGATGTCATCTCCAGGCGCATCGCTCCGGTAGCGCCCCGGCAGAAAAATTCCCCTTTGCCCTCTGCAGCAGCGCCGGGCGATGGCAGCGACTGCTGCAGGGGTCGCGAGCAGGGCGGCCGGCCGCTAGCGGGGCGGAAGTTAAAGCTGAGGTGGCCGGCCACCCCGAAAATAATTTCGGCTTTTTTGAAAATTGTTTTTTCTGCTCCAGACGTGGGATCCGTGCCGTGAACGGTCAGCCCTCGCACGGCACCCCCACTCCCCAGTGCTGAAGATACGTTAAAAAAATCTGCAGAGTCCGCAGCGTGGGGCCCTTCCCTTTAATTCAGGGAAGAGCCCCTGCAACGCGTCAGCGCCACGCGGCCCAGTGCGCGGCGCTGCTGAGCCGTGCGCCCCAGGTCGCGAACTTCCCCCCGCTTGCGCTCCAAGAAGGAAGTGGAGTGCTTGACTTAGCGCTCCACTTCCCTCTTGGAGCAAAAAGTGGGAATTTTAGAAAGGCTGGAAGAGGTTAGCACCTGGCGATTTAGTGCCCCAAACAGGGCTCGAGGAGAATTTCTAGCCCAATGTGTTTACAGTAGATTAAGGAAGGAAAGAAGCTGCAGCTGTCCAACTTTCTATTCTGAGACTTCTGTTATAGATAACTATTATGAGACTTTGTGCCATGCTGTGAAGAATTGGATGCTTTAACAGTGGAGGGAGGGACACTGTTGCAAAAGTCTGTTGTCACCAGACTTTCCTAAATCCAGGCCATAGTTTCTCCAGTAGAAGGGGGGACAAAGCAGCCAGAGTTCCCGTTCCAGATCATTGTCCAATGACATGTGAATAAAAGACAGGATCAGGCTCAGCTGTGATGAGCCTGCTATGGTTCAATAATCCTTCGACACTCATTCTCTTTGGTTCACACATAAAGAATGGCTATTTGGATCAGGACCTGTGGGACTGGAGCCTAGCATGAGCCAGCACACTCAGGACAGGAAACAAAATATTACAATTTCATTGTGAATGTTAAAGATTATGGCCAAGAAATTTGTGTAGCACTGTACGCCGGCGTGAAATGGGCAATGCGACTGGAATGCACGCTTGAAGATGTGCATTCACCCACATAAAATCAGTGAGCTGCGGATGCCAATCGGACATCCCAATGCAACTTTCCGCTAGCAGCTCCGACACTAAGCTGGCCTACACATAGTTCCTCGGGGAGGGAGGTGAACTGGAGGGAGGGTGGCAAGCCCGGGCTGACAGCTGCCCACAATGCTGTTGTGGAGCCAGGAGTAATGCTCCCCCGGCTCCAAATATAAATAAGTATAAATAAGTGAACTTTTCATTTGCGGCCTCCAGTGGTCCCTTTGAAGCCCTCTGGTTCAGCTGCTGTAGACCTGAAAAAACTGAGCAGAGCAGGCTTGGCACATGCTACGTACAGTTTATGATGAATATCGAACAGAGTCCTAAAATAGCACCCTTATTAGCATATTCAAGGTACCTAATGTTTGTCTCAGGCGGGCCCCCTGGACACTTGGCAGTCACCAGCTTCCAACTTGGCAGCCGGTGCATTTCCAGGAGAGATCGGGCACGAGAGATCTCTCCCCGAACTTGGTCCTCCCAACTACAACACCACCTCCTGTGAGCACAGGTTTCAGCACCAGCCTCTCCATGAACAGTATATAGCACCAGCCTCTCCATGAACAGTATGTAGCACCAGCCTCTCCATGAACAGTATATAGCACCAGCCTCTCCATGAAAAGCACCGACATGATACATGCGTAGCTTTATTTGTTACTGATCTTGTTAAGATGATGATACTGAGACTCTACAAGATTAATACGTTTTCACAAGAAAAGCCATGTGAGCACTTACCAGTGATAAGGTAAGCCTGCTACCAGCACTCTTTCGGTATTTATCCCGGTTTCCCATTTGCAGTTCTTCCCAGCGGATTCTCCACATCATACTGGCCAGATCCTTCTCCAGCTTTAGTTTCCTATTTAAGTATCATTTTAAACAGTGGCATTAACATCCTTCACTGAATCATACATTATCTGCACCTGTTAGGAAAACATCAGCTGTGAAGGTAGTAGTGTTTAGAGGAGTAAGGTGGGAATACGCACCATTATTTATTGTTGAAAATACTGTACAATTTTAATAGACAATAATTCTTAATCTGACTCTCGTGTAAGAGGAGCTTTAATTGCTGAATGTAAATGATGTTTTTACCAAAGTCAAAAATAGTCAAACTGCTTCCAGGTTTAAATGGTCACATTTCTAAATACCATACCGGTAAACAAGAAAACTGGAGATTCCAAAAATTGCCAGTGTGAGGCCTGTTCCCAGAGCAACTATTCCAAGTATAGGGAAGGTAGCTGAGGAAACAAAGAGGAGAATTTTGTAAGTGGACTCAGAAGCAGGGTCTGGTTTCTCGCTTCACTATACAACTCTCCTGTTTATCTGGTATTTTGCTTGAGAAACACTTCAGACACCCTCAAAGTCAAAGAGCTACTCATTCTTCTTGCAAAGGTATAGTGACATTAAAATGATGTGAATTGCTCTTCATCAGTTATAGATGATGTACTCAAGACTTCCAAATAATAAACCATTCATCAGACACAAATCCAATGCAAGCTTCAAAGTTTCACTGGGCAGGAATATTGTTGTCAAATTTTGCACAGGGCTTGCCCAGCCTCTATTGGAGAAAAGATATTTTGCTCTACCCATTTAGGTCGAATACATTAATTGAGGATGGACGTCTTTGTTATTATCCAGTCTTGATTCTGCCCATTACAGGTTTTTCTCTTCAGCGCCCAGATGTAAGAGCTTGGCAGGGTGGAAAAGCTCATCTCAAATTTGACACAAGCTGCTCATAATTTTCCGTCCATTATAATTAATGGTTGGAAAATCAGGAGCAGATTTTGTGCTAATTTAAGAGAAGCACTTGTATTCCACCAAATACCTATACCTGGTACTGTAGAGGAAAATCTGTACTGTGATGTTAACGGAAGAAAACAAAAACAGCTCTTATCATCATTTAATTTATTTATCCATTATGGAGTAAAGTTGGAATCATGTTCTTGACTGTTCCAGCATGCAAACTTTCTAGTATGGTGACAACTCCTTTAAACAACATTGTTCTTTCTAAATGGTGACAGGTTAACCAGCTCCAAGTTATAGATTTAACAAATAACTTTGTGATTAGGCTGAACAAGTAATAGGATTGTTGGCAATAGGAATGAGCAACTTTTTAAAACTTATGCCTTCAGATAAAAAAAACCAGATAAACCAATTGCAGAAATTCAAATTGAAACAATGCAAACCTTAACTGTATTAGATGTAAAACCTATCATGCTAAATTCTGTACAATAATTGCAAAAAATCTTTAGATTAATAGTTGCTAATCTGATATTTTATAGAAGATATTTTCTGAAACCAATATGCTATGCAATTTATGCTTAGGGGCATAATTCTAAGAGATCCAGGGGAATGGTCCATCAAAGAAACTGTTTTAGAATTAAATGATTGGTCAAGACAACTAAATATAAAATATTTCCATTTTAAATCTCTAGACATTTGGTATAGTACAGCCCATTCATACTTTGTGATTCTACATTGCTTCTTATTTTATTAAATTGTAATACAGGTCTATCTAAGGAAATTGGAGGCCTTCAGAACACTACATGACAAAAATCAATGCACTACCCTGATTGCAGGATGCGATATCAGTTTCAAACACACACGGGGGGTTGTCTATGGGAACGGAGCCCGATGGCCAGTGAATCTCTACATTGGGAATCCAGTAGATCTGCTTTTTGATTCCCAGATAGTGAGCGACAACCTGTACAATATAAAGAAAATCAATTAGAGCAGCACCACTTGACTTTAACTAGTCTGACATAATCAAGAATGAAACAATTCTAATTATACTTTTTTTAACCCTCAAAAAAGAAATAAGGTATAAATGTGAATTTGCTTACAGCACACCCTTCAAAATAGTTCCAAAAATCATTAGTGAGATGTACTGATGACCCCAAAACAGAACACAGAGATGTTAGATTTCACAAATTTTTGCTTTCAACGCAGAGCTCTTGCCTACCAGGAGTGCATGTTGGGAATTTGGGGGGGTTGGTAGATCCAGCAGGATTTTCCGTCAATTAGAATTGATGGATATTAAATCTTGGAGGATCTGATGACTTCTGTGCCTGAATTCTCTGTTGTGGACAAGCAACCCCAAGTCTACCCTATTATATTTTCCCTTAGATCAACCGCATAATGGATGCTGGCAAAAGAGTTCCCATAAGGTCAATAAATGTTATTCCAGTACTGAAGGGCCATGTATAAGCTGTTTGCAATGGCGCTCACCTTCTTCCACAGCTCTCAGCAGCCCTCTTTGGGGCCCTCTGTCTGTCTGTTCCACAGAGAGTCTCCCTCCTTGCCCAGACTCCTGTGGCAACCCTCCCAACATCTGAATCTGCAAAGCCGGCAGCTTTGTGTCCTGCAGCAGACATCTCTGATATTTGGACAATAATAAGTGGGCTTCTCGCAGTCAAAATGATGCCTGTCCCTTTAAGCTGCTCTCGGCCTTTAAATCCTGCAGCCGCGCATTATTTCCTCCTTCTCAACAAGTGAGTTCCCAATCTGAGGTGTTTCCTCTGCCAATAGCTCACCGGAAGCTGGTCCTGAGAATTGTAGTTAGATCAGTGCTCGTGATATTGAGCAGGGATCAATTCTGGCAGGGATTGCACCTGTCAGAAAATGTAGTCTACAATATCCTAATTTTACCCAACCTGTTTGACATGCCCTGTTTCTGTCAATACCTTATATTTATGCTTGAAACTTGCACCCTGTACAAGTGGACTACTGTGATAAGATTTTCTTCCATCATAATGCCTTCTTGCAAATGGTGAACAATTTTGCTGTAGCCATGGTAACAAAAGTGATTTTAAATTTAAATATATATATAAAATTAAATTCAGTAATTCCATGTTTCCATTGGGGAGCATGGGCCAGGAATAGGAGCATAACACTGTAGTTTCATTTTATAAACTGCTCTCTTTTCAAATGTAACTCCCAGCTGAGAATGAGGGATTGCTGATTTTACCCTATAGATTTTTAACTTACCTGTTTGCTAGTGGTTTAGAAGGTTTCATACCTTGCATAAAAATACTGAAAATACTAACCTCGTATTTCCCAGTTTCTGTGTCGACCATATCCCAGAGGCTAAAGTCGATGTCTCTGTCACCATTTTTATCAATGTTCACTAATCCAGTAACACCTACAATAAAATAAAAAGGCATACAAATTATTGAAAATTAAATGAAACACCTAAAATAAATTACAAATTCATAATATCATTTGTACACCTGAAACTGATTTCTAACACTGAAATAAAAAGTTTTTTTAATGCATTTCTTCATGCAACGAAAAGCTCACCCCATTTAGATTTTAACCAAAGAGGCCTCATGTTAGATCATGGGGGTGGTTACCACAATTTTCTTATGGGTGTTGTGTGCTCATTGGAAAACCGGTATGTAAACATTTCCTATGTTAAGATGCCCACACTTACCCATTAGAGGATATTTTAGCCCTGCCCACTCGGCAGAAATGGGGCAGTTAAAATTCCTCGTGGGACCCACCCACCAACATCCCGCTCTTTTCCCAAGGGTTTCTATTTTAACCAGCTCTTCAGAGCAGGCAAGAAGGACATCGGCTAGAAACCGGCGAGGTCCTTCTTTAAATATGCAGTTCAGGCTCCAATGGCATCATTGGAGCCTGGCTACCAATTTAACCATCGGCCTGAATGGGGAAGCAGCTGTGGCATTCCCGCTCGGCCAACCGAGAGGGAAGAGGAATCGGGGCCAGAAGAGGTCCAAAGAGGTAAGTTTTTAAACTTGAAAAAAAAATGTCCTTGTAGAGCCAGGAAGAGCAGGAATTCTCCTCTGGGCCTCACAAGGAAAGTTTAGGTCTTCCCTGACCAAGGCTCTCTGATTGCGAGACCGTCCCGAAAACCCCACCCTGTGACTTACCTGAGTGCCGGGTCCATTCTTTCGGTTAGTGGGCAGCTTGCCAAACCCAGGGGCCAAAGCTCCAGTTGCTCTTCCTGGCTCCACAAAAATTTTCCCCCAAAATGTTGCTAGCCAGGAGTCCCAAATGCTATGTTGTCTCCCTGGTGCCAGGGTGAAAGATATCATGGAATGGGTGGAAAAACTTCTGGAAAGGGAGGGAGAGCAGCCAAAAGTCATAGTCCACATTGAAACAATGACATAACTAGAAGTGCGTTTGAGGTTTTGCAGAGGGAGTTTAAGGAGTAAGGCAGTAGATTGAAAGAGAAGACCTCAAGAATGATGATCTTGGATTGGTCCCTGTGCAAGGCGATGGAGAGATTAAACAGAGGAAGATTAGGAAGGTCAATGCGTGGCTGCAGGGCTCATGCAGGAGGGAAAGATTCACATTCTTGGGGCATCGGAATGAGTTCTGGAACTTTGGAGAGGGGAAGGATTTAAACTAATATAATGGGGGTGGGGACAGTGCAGGTTTAAGATTAGAGGATTAATAAAGCTGTTGAATTAGAAGCAGAACGCTTAGCTGAAATAAATGGTGAGAAAATATTATCAGCAGGGTAAGGGGAAGAAACAGGCTAAGGCAGCGAAAGATAAAAATGACATTGTTGAAAAGGCATGGATATTCAAAAAAGTCGAGTTGTGCTCTATTTGTTTTCCTCATCTGTTTTTTCAAGCCCTGTTGTGTGCTCTTATAATTTCTCTAACTGTATTTTCAAGCCCCATTGCATACTGTTTTTCTTTTTCTACTTTGTTTTTTCAACATCCAATGTATGCTGTTTTTCTTTGCCTATTCTTAAAGGCCTGCTTCCTACACTTTTAGTTAAAATGCCTGTTCCCGCTGTCTTTTTTTAAGAGCTTGTTTCCTGTGGTTTTTTAAAGGTCTGTTCCCCATGTCTTTTTTTTTAACATGCCTGTTCCTCATTTGCTTTTTAAATGCCTATTCCCTTTGGTCTTTTTTTTGAAATGCCTTTGTTTCCTGCAGGTTTTTTTTAAAGGCCTATTTTTTCTTTCATTATTTAATTCTTTGTTCTTTTTGTTTATTTCTTCTCAACTAATATTCTCTCTGTCCTTTTTATTTTTTCTTCAACCTGTGTTTGCCACTGTCTTTTTTTTCCTAACCAACTTCTTGGTATCCCACTCTGCACTCCCAACTCCTCATTACTCCAATTCCCTAAATACTCAATACCTAATTACTTCCCCCGCCCCTCAACTACTCACTACCCCTTCCTCCTATTCACTAGTACTTTAAGCACTAATTCCTTCACAAAAATCCTCATTACTATCCTTCCCAATACTCACTATGCCCAAAACTACTCACTTTCCCAACTCAAGTAATTACTCGAGCAACTCTCAAATCGTAACAAACTAAAGAACCCGCTCCCACAAGCCACATCATCACACCTACCACAACCAATGCTGCAGTTCATCCACTTCCTTATAAAAGGGCAGATCCTCTCACTACCTACGTGCAATGTTACGGGAGATATCTTTCACAAACGCTAATGGTCAAACTCATTTTGAACTAAATTTTTCGAAAAGTAATTAAAATCACTTCCCACCCCCCACCATGATTCAGGCTCTCCTCAACTGCTTCCTGCTCTGTTGCCATGATTGAAGCCTCCCAGACAGACTCATCTCGCTTGCCTACCCACTCCCTGCCTATTACAACTGTGAATTCCCACTCGGTGCCCGATGCTCTCCTAGCCAAGCTGCCAGCAGAAATATTCCCCATACTGCGGACTCTTGTTCTCGCCTCATTGCTCATCTCTGACAATGTACAAATCTCCCCACAATTTAAAACGACTACAGACCCACAAAAGGTCCTGCTTCTCCCTGAGAATACCAGCTCAAATTTGGCCTTGGGTTCTTAAACTCTCCTCACTCCTTGAAAATCTTCAGTTCTAAAAAATGTGAAATTATTGTGCTTCCCTAAATGCCAGCTTCCCCCCAAAAACACCACCTGGAATTAGGCCTCAGGTCCTCCTGGTCAGACCTGTGCAGTGTCGAAAAGTTTTATCTCAATGCTCCCAAAGAATGTGATGACAATACGGCCTAAAACAGTGGGCAACAGAAGTACCATGGGATTGTACAGCACAGAAGGGGGCCATTTGGTCCATCACACCTGTGCCGGCTCTTTGAAAGAGCTATCCAATTAGTGCCACTCTCCCGCTCTTTCCCCATAGGCTTGGAAATGTTTTCCTTTTCAAGTACTTATCCAGTTCCCTTTTGAAAGTTATTATTGAATCTGCTCCCACCATTCTTTCAGGCAGTGCATTCCAGATCACAACAACTCGCTGCGTAAAAAGATTTCTCCTCATCTCCCCTTTGGTTCTTTTGCCAATTACCTTGAAAATGTGTCCTCTGGTTACTGACCCTCCTGCCAGTGGAAACAGTTTCTCACTATTTACTCTACCAAATCCACTCGTAATTTTGAACACCCCTGTTAACTCTCCCAAGATGCTGCTACTACAATAATATGGAAATTAAGAAATAACAGAATAAATTAGAGATTCAATTAGAACAAAATGTGTTACTATTTTTTGATACCCTACAATTGCAACAGGAAAAGTGAACTCACAAAATAAAACACAAACAACATGCATCACAACTCACTGACAACAATGAAAGGATACTGATGAACATCGTAGCACAGCTAAGTAGCGACACAGAATTACATGGAATATACACACAGAGCCAGGCCATTCGGCCCAACCAGTCCATGCCGGCATTTATGCTCCACTCGAGCCTTCTCCCATCCTTCCTCATCTGACTCTATCAACATAACCCTCTATTCCCTTCTCCCCCATATGCTTATCTAGCCTCCCCTTAAATGCATCTATACTATTTGCCTCAACCACTCCCTGTGGCAGCAAGTTCCACATTCTCACCACTCTCTGGGTAAAGAAGTTTCTTCTGAATTCCCTATTTGATTTCTTGATGACTACATTAGATTGGTGGCCCCTAGTTTTGCTGTTCTCCACAGTGAAAATACATTCTCTGGCTGGAATTTTCCAATTGCTGTGCGTACGGGTTTGGAGGCGGGTTGACTGTAAAAATTGCGGAAAAGGGCAGCGCATCTGGCACCCACCGTCATCCCGCCTCCTCGCTCCTTTAACTTGGGCGCGTTTCCCAGTGCACCACGGACCCGATCGGCAGAGGCCGGCGACCTAATTCAACTCATTAAATAGGAACCTTAAGATGGTTTTTAACTGCAACTTCTGAATTTAATGGCATGAGCACGGGAAGCACGCAGCTCGGGAACCTCGCCTGTGAAGGGGAGGCAGAAGCTCAGTGGCCATTGTGCGAGGGCAATAATTGACAGCTGGGAATACCAGATAAATACACACACCTTACACCTCATTAGTTGCCTAAGGGAAAGGCTGTTGCTGACTCCATTTTGTGCACAGATTTAGGTTTCTGGGGTTCACAGGTCATTTCTGCAATGTCGAAAGCCACTCTCACCACATGGCTAGTCAGTATTAGAACAGAGAGGGATTGGCCCTCTGGTCGCTACTTGGCCTGCCATCTACGACATCAGCCGCTTATACTGTCTCACCTTGGTCCTCGGAATTGGACCAAGATGAGCCCCACCATCAACAACACCAGCCACACCAGCAGCAGCAGCAACCACAACAGCAGCCTTCTCCTCACCGACCTGATGCACCACAGGAGAAGAGGGGCACCACAGGGCTGCAGCGTGCCAGAGGCAATACCCGCAACACAGGGTATACAGGCAGAGGATGAGCTTCCTCAACATGACTGAGCAGCAGTGCTTCAGGAGGCTCAGGCTTTTGTGCATGGTATTCGCAGACATTTGTAGCTTGCTGGAACAAGACCTGCTACCCAGAGGTCCTGGTGGACACTCCTTACCAGTGGCTGTCAAAGTCACCACCGCCCTCAACTTCTTCGCCTCAGGCTCTTTCCAAGGTTCTGCAGCAGATATTTGCAGGATCTCGCAGTCGGCTGCCCACAGATGCATCACACAGGTGACCAATGCCATATTTCATAAGTCAGCCAATTATATCAACTTTGTCACTGATGAGGCCTGTTGCTGAGTGAGCACTCGGCTTTGCGGCTCTAGCTGGCTTCCCACAGGTACAGGGCGTCATCGACTGCACACATATGGCCATCAGGACACCCCATCATCAGCCAGGAGTGTTTGTGAACCGCAAGGGCTTCCACTCCCTCAATGTGCAGCTCGTCTGCAACCATAAAAAGATCATCATGCATGTGTGCGCCAGATTCCCTGGCAGCTGTCATGACTCTTTCGTGCAGTGCCAGTCCACCCTCCCTCAGCTCTTCACACCTCCAAGCAGACTTACCAGCTGGCTGCTTGGAGACAAGGGCTATCCACTGAAGACATGGCTCATAACACCCCTGAGGAGGACAAGTACTGAGGCCGAGGAGCGTTATAATGAGAGCCACATCTCCACCAGATGTGTCATAGAACAAGCAATAGGCATGCTGAAGATGCACTTCAGATGCCTTTACAGATCTGGAGGAGCCCTTCAGTACGCATCAGCCAGGGTCTCCAGAATCATCGTCACCTGCTGCATGCTTCACAACCTAGCGCAGCAGCGAGGATTGGAGCTGCAGAAGGAGCAAGGCGCAGAGTGTACAGCCTCTTCGGAGGAGGAGGAGGAACAGGTGGAAGGTAAGGAAGAGGAGGAGGAGGAACCTGAGATGCAGATGGTACTAGCAGCGGCGCACACTGCTGCTCGGAAGACCCAGGATGGCTTCATAATGTCCCGATTTAATAAAGTTGCACTGGTGCACCTGTCTGGCTCCCAGATGCAGTACCAACTTCCTCCCACCCCCTCCCCCCCACCAACACCATAAAGCAGTTCTAAAATGACCAAACTATTCCTGTCAACCGAACACCCATTGCTCAAAGTTAAGTAATGTCTCACCATTCACTCTAAGTGAGGAGATCACTTCCCAGGTAGCAGGCAAAAATGGACAAGTCGGGAAAGTGTTGCAAAGTAATAAATTTATGTGCATCATAAATAGAACTGAAACTTAACACTAACATTTTGGCAAACAGCCATGTGCATATCCTTGGGCATCTAAGATAGTGTTTTTTCTCTTTTTCGAGTGCTTCTATGAGGTGCAACCCCTGTGGCTTCAGCAGAGGTAGAGGCAGGCTGCTCACTTCCCTGCTGTGAATGCTTCAACAATTTTGGTGGACGTCCTCTGGGTTTTAGGGCCGGTGAAGGCCCTGTCAAAGACTGCTCCTCCTGCATCTGTGCAGGGGCAGACTCGGCCATCGCGATCCAAGTCAGCATGTGGGGCCCTGACTGAGGGGGAGACAACGGGGGAGAAGTGTGAGCGCTTTGGGCAGAGCCACCACTTCCATGTCCCTTCTCACCATCATCCCTCTCATGGGCCACCCGCACTTCCCTGGAGAGCACCTTGCTGCACATCAGTGGGGCAATAAACACCTTAGTCTATGTTGCTATCCCTTCTAGAGATGAGTTCAATGAGAGTCTGCAATCTGTTGTTCACAGCAAGCATGTTCTCGTCTGACTGGTGCATTTGCTGCTCCATGCAGGTGGCTATCCTTTTCATGGAAGACCACATCATCGCCATCGCCTGTGATATGGTGCTGCTCATGTTGGAGATGGCCTCCTCCATTCTCTCTACAATCGCGCACATCATGGCTGGGAAAGCTGCCAGTGCCTCGCGCATTTGTTGCTGCTCCTCCAAGATCAACTTCTTTGTTGACGGCCCCCGTCAGCATTTAAATCCAGCTGAGCAGAGCTTGAACTCTCCACTGCTGTCCCTGTCTCCACCATCTGCTTTTGCTCACTTGTGATATGTGAGACACCAGGTGACAACACTACTCTATGTCTCGCAGGACCCACCGACATGCTGCTCAGAGCGACTTTCACTTAACAGCCCCAATTCCCGGCCCTATTAAATGGTACGGGTCTGATGACGTCATCAAGGACTAATTTCCAGCGCCCATATGTAAAGCAGCCTTGCATTGAACTCACTTGAAGGTTGCTAGAGGAGGGTGGAAGGCGTCAAAGTAAGGCCACAGTACAGCTAAAACTTTGCAAGGATGGACAGCCAAAGGCAGAGGACTGCACCATGGTTCTCTGATTCTTTGTGTATAGGTTTGTGGAGTCTGACAGGCAAAGGAGACCGCCACAAGAAACAAAAAGAGCCTGGCTGGATATAGCTGAGGAGGTCAGCAACAGGGATGTGGTGAGGAGGACCTGGATCCAGTGCAGGAAATGCTTCAATGATCTCATGAGGTCAGGAAAGGTGAGTGCAATGCGATATCCTGAAGTGCCTGTCAACACATCCCCATCACTCTGCCTTCCCAAACCTACTTCTGCACATCATTCCTCACACCAACATACCTTGCACGTCCACCCATCCCTCTCTCTCTATCTACATACTCACATCCCCATCTGACTAACCATCTCTCATCCTAATGCAATCATAGCAAGTAACACCACAGGAGGCCATTTGGCACTGCCACCCCACTCCCTCATAGTCACCCTCTACAGATGTAACCCATCGATTCTTTACACTCATTCCATCACTTTCACTCAAACTTCTCTTCTTTCCCTCCTTGCAGAAGAGAGCCCACAACAACAGGGAGAGGGAGAGAACCGGAGGTGGCCCTCCAGTAATAGTACATCTTAAAGCAGCAGAGGAGGAGGCTCTGGAAATTTCTGGAGCTTGAGAGATGCTGGCAGTGGGAGACGGAGAGAGGGACACATCCCAGCAACCTGGTGACAGAATCACATCTCATAAAGCCACATGGCATACAATAGTCATGGCATACAATAGGTGACTGATGTCAGCAGCCAGTGAAATATCATCATGTGCATCATGGTAACGTTACCCATTCTTATTATAACACTTCTAATTCATCTCTTTACTCTCCCACAGGTCCATCAACTGTACCACCCCCACCCCCACTGTCCGGCCAGAGGAGGAAGACGACTCCTCAGAGGAGCCTCCAGCCTCTGAGGGTGCAGCACCAGCAGACCCAAGCACAGCCAGCACCAGCGCAGATACTCACACCTCGGTGGGTCCTTTGCGCTATAGAGTAGAGTTGTCACCTGGTGTCTCATAATTCACAAGTGAGCAAGAGCAGGTGGTGTTGACAGGGACAGCAGTGGAGACTCCTCGCCGGAGGGCGCAGGACGCTCCGAGCTCTGCTGAGCTGCATGCAGACGCTGAGCCTCGGGGGCCATTGAGAAAGAGGCGATCCTGGAGGGGCAGCAACAATTGCAGGAGGCTCTGGCATCTTTTGCAGCCGCGATGACTGCAAATGTTCAGAGGATGGAGGAGTCCATCTCCAACATGAGCACCACTATGTCGCAGGCGATGGCGACGATGTGCTCTTCCAGGGAAAAGATGGCCACCTACATGGAGCAGCAAATGTGCCATTCACATGAGCACATGCTAGCTGTGGACAACAGATGGCAGGCGCTCATAGACCTCCTCTCAAGGAGGGATGTAAACATTGACTTGGGCCTTCATCACCCCACTGCTGTGCAGCAAGATGTTTGCCAGCTCCTTGCTAGCAGGGAAGTGTAGGTAGCTCATGAGAGGGATGATACTGAGAGGGGACATGGAAGTGGGGGCTCTTCTCAAAGCGCTCACACTTCTCCCCTGTTGCCTCCCTCTCAGTCAGAGCCCCACATGCTTCCTCGAATCTCGATTGCCGAATCTGCCCCTGCACAGTCGCAGGAGGAGCAGACTTTGGCGGGGCCATCAGAAAACCCAGGGGACGTCCGCCAAAAGTGTCTACGTAGTCACAGCAGGGAAGTGAGCAGCCTGCAACTACCTCTGCTGAAGCCACAGGGGTTGCACCTAGAAGATGCACTCACAAAAGAAAAATAACACAAAAGTAGATGCATACGGGTATGTATGTGGGTGTATCAAAAAATGTTACTGCTAAGTTTCAGTTGTTTTGATCACACACATAAATGTTTTCCTTTGCACCACTTTTGGGGCTTGTCCATTTTTGCCACAAACCTTGGAAGTGGCTTTGAGTATGGTGCAGGCCAAAATTAGGCAGATCAGACAGCTTGAAATGGTAGGGGAAGGCCTGCATATGGGAACAATGTCCTGATGTCCAGTTTATTGGATGAAAAACACCTGATAAATGGAGAAAAATACCAGAAAATTGGAAAATAAATGATGGCACACAAGGAGATATACAACCTGCACCAAAGTGGGGGCAGACTGCAACTACATTGTGACAGGCTACTGTTTACATAGGAAAATTAACACTATAAATGATTCTGTGGGCAGATTCAATTATAAATGTTGACATCAAAGCGTTACTAAAAATTGTGACAAGAAGAAGTAAGATTTGTGGACAGGATGTGCATACCATATGGAAGTTTTAACATTCTATAGGTAAATCTGTTTTACACATATATAAATGCCTGTCAAAACCAGATATCACACTTCAAAGTCCCACATATTACTGATGCAAAATTATCTTAAATAAAAAAGAGAAAGAAAGACAGTCATTTCATGATGTGTTTTTCTAACCTGAACCCATAAATTTATAAGTAGTTACAACTGCTCTCTGATTGACCTCAACTAAAATAATCTGGATTTGCTTATTTAGATCACTTCTGCCCAAGGACTTCTTGTGCAGTGACCATAAAAGAGCAAGTCAACTTGCCGGTTAAAAATCATAATTGTATTTGAAACCCTGTGCGAGCAATGCCATGGAAGATCTGCCAGTATATGTAACATATATATAGCATCCTTATTTCCCACTAATCCACTGCAGACTAAATTCTGCCAATATTGCAGTAACTACAACAAAAATTTGAATCAAGCTTTTGCCCTCTCCAGATCCAGCAATTTCAGAGCTATAATTTGAGTTTTTCGTGAAATTAGGCTCTGACATTCTATTAAACCATTTGACCGTTGTACGTGTTCATTGCAATCATGCCAACATCTATAAATAGACAGCACCAAAATAATCAAGCAAAATTTTGTTCCCTCTCCCCAAAAATTGTTGTAATATTTCAAGCTTTTATTGGAACTCTATGCACATTTTAAAATTTATTTAGAGTTCTATCATTTTAAAAAACAAATCCTTAATCTCTGAGCACTGGGCGTCCTTTACATCTTTCAAAAAGATACATTACATGCTGCCAAAGAACATCTGCAAAAATTATTGCCTGCATATTTCTAATACCAATTTATTATAAAATAGAATGTAACAGCCTCCAGAGTCACAAGACAGTTATGATTTCTCTGAAGGGATTAAAACAAATTGGCCTGGAAAATTCACAGGGGTACGAAGCTGGCAATTACATTCGGATCACGCCCAGTGTGGAACTCTTCTGTCAACCCTACCAAAGTTGGCAGGATCAGGGAAAGGGAATTCCAAGAGTGAGCCTTCAGCATATTAGGATGCAGCTGTGGCATCTGCCAAATATGACTGAACTGCCAACGGAAGTCGACTGCTCACCCGCCCCGCAAAAAAGGTATATCCATCATGGGGTCCCTTTAAAAAAAAAAATCCACTTGATCTCCGGAGCCCTGGCCCCCAGGTAGGTCCCACCTCCACCTGCACCAATATTATGCCATGTCCTGGCTGAGGGCCAAGGATCAGGAACTCCTGACTTAGGGAGTCTCCATGTCTCTCTTACGTCAATGGTCTTGTAGGGGTGGGCGGAGGCTCTGCACCCATCAGGCAATCCCAGAGACTGTGGCTGATGGTCGGGTCCCAGTTGAGCTCACAGGCATTTGGAATGGCTGTGGATTTTCAGCGCTATTGGGGAGAGAATTTCTATGGGGTTCTCCTGATCACCTGCTGTAACATCAGCAGAAGATCAACAGAAACTCTGGAGAAACAGCATAAACGGCCGTTTTTAACCATTGACCCAAGTTCCCACTTGGTCTTGTAAAAGGTGGCGCCTCTTCCCACCCCTTACAAAGCCAGTGACATGGTGGGACTGGGTACTTCCTGCACTGAGACATTGAGAATCCCCACAACTTTGGCCTTGCAGAAGGGCATCTTCGGTGGTCAGTACACCCAATGAGAAGAAATGTACTGACATCTTCCTAGGTTGATGTGGTTACTACAGCAGAGTATTCCCCATCTCAGAAGGTACAGTACCTGCTCCCAGGCCCCCACCAATGCTGCTCTTCAGTTGAATGCCAAGACTGGAAGAGACACCCTCAGGTTGATTAGCAGTCTGATTTCTGTTTGCTGCTTGACAGGAAATCCCTGGCCTAAAATCCATTTAGCTTCAACACCAATTCCCAACATTGCAGCTGTGACCAGGAGATTACCAGTTCTTAAATGGTTAAATTGTGGCAATGGTTGCATAAACTTGGCTTGTGTTCCCTTGAGCTTAGAAGGTTGAGAGGTGATCTAATTGAGGTGTTTAAAGTGATAAAGCAATTTGATAGGGTAGTTACAGAAAAACTGTTTCCTCTGGTTGCGGAATCCAGAACGAGAGGGCATAATTTTAAAATTATGAGGAAATCAGGAAGCACTTTTTCACACAAAGTGCAGTGGAAATTTGGAATTCTCTCCCCAAAAGGCTATGGATACTGGGAAAATTAAAAATATCAAGAGTGGGATTGGCATTTTTTTTATTTGGTAAGGGTATCAAGGGATATAAATCAAAGGCACAAAGGAGTCGAAGGCCAACATACCATTTGCTATGAAGGCCAACATACCATTTGCCTTCTTAACCGCCTGCTGCACCTGCATGCTTACCTTCAGCGACTGGTGCACAAGGACACCCAGGTCTCGTTGCACTTCCCCTTTTCCCAATCTATTGCCGTTCAGATAATAATCTGCCTTCCTGTTTTTGCCACCAAAGTGGATAACCTCGCATTTATCCACATTATACTGCATCTGCCATGCATCTGCCCAATCACCCAACCTGTCCAAATCATATTGGAGTTTCTCTGCATCCTCCTCACAGCACACACGCCCACCCAACTTTGTGTCGTCTGCAAACTTGGAGATATTACATCTAGTTCCCTCGTCTAGATCATTAATATATATTGTGAATAACTGGGGTCCTAGCACCGATCCCTGCGGTACCCCACTAGTCACTGCCTGCCACTCGGAAAAAGACCCATTTATTCCAACTCTTTGCTTCCTGTCTGCCAACCAGTTTTCTATCCAAGACAGTACCTTACCCCCAATCCCATGTGCTTTAACTTTGCACGGTAATCTCTTATGTGGGACCTTATCGAAAACCTTCTGAAAGTCCAAATACACCACATCCACTGGTTCTCCCTTATCTTTTCTACCAGTTACATCCTCAAAAAATTCCAGTAGATTAGTCAAGCATGATTTACCTTTTGTAAATCCATGTTGACTTTGTCCGATCCTGTCACTGTTTTCCAAGTGCTCTGCTATTACATCTTTTATAATGGACTCCAGCATTTTCCCCACTATCGATGTCAGGCTTACCGGTCTATAATTCCGCATTTTCTCTCTACCACCTTGTGGTATGTCTTCCTGCAGTTGTACAGGGCCTTGGTGAGACCACACCTTGAGTATTGTGTGCAGTTTTGGGCGCCTTATCTGAGGAAGGATGTTCTTTCCATGGAGAGAATGCAGCGAAGATTCACCAGACTGATACCTGGGATGGCAGGAATGACGTATGAAGAGAGATTGGGTCGATTGGGCTTGTATTCGCTAGAGTTTAGAAGAATGAGAGGGGATTTCATTGAAACTTATAAAATTCTAACAGGACTAGACAGACTAGATGCAGGAAGGATGTTCCCGATGGTGGGGGAGTCCAGAACCGGGGTCACAGTCGAAGGATAAGGGGTAAGCCATTTAGGACTGAGATGAGGAGGAATTTCTTCACCCAGAGAGTGGTGAACCTATGGAATTCTCTACCACAGAAGACAGTTGAGTCCAATTTATTAAATATATTCAAGAAGGAGTTAGATATATTTCTTAAGGCTAAGGGGATCAAGGGATATGGGGAGAAAGCAGGGACAGGGTACTGAATTTGGATGATCAGCCATTCTCGCATTGAATGGCGGAGCAGGCTCGAGGGGCCGAATGGCCTACTCCTGCTCCTATCTTCTATGTTTCTATGTTTGAGGATCAGTCATGACGAATTGAATGACAGAACAGGCTTGAGGGGCTTAACAGCCTACTCCTGTTCCTATGTCAGGTTACCAGAACTCCCTGTTCTTCTTTAAATAATGCCATGAGATCTTTTACATCCACCTAAGCAAGTAAATTGAGTCCAGTTTAACATCATGTCAGCAAACAGCATCTCTGACAAGGTACACACTCTCAGTACTGCACCCAAGTGTCAACCTACATGATGTACTTAAGTACATAGTGTGGCTTGATCCTACCACCTTCTGACTCAGAGGCAAAAGATTTACCAACTGAACCAAGCTACCAATGCACCAATCATTATGCTAATCCTATGACTGGTATCTTTATTCTGGCTCATGTATCAGGAATCGCAGAGTACATAGAAACATAGAAACATAGAATCTAGGAGCAGGAGTAGGCCATTTGGCCCGTCGAGCCTGCTCCACCATTCAATACGATCATGGCTGATCATCCAAATCCAGTACCCTATCCCTGCTTTAATCCCCACAGTACACATATCCCACCCTACCCCCGTAAAACCCCATATTTAATCCCCCCCTAACACTAAGGGTCAATTTATCATAGCCAAATCAACCTAACCCGCACATTTTTGGACTGTGGGAGGAAACCGGAGAACCCGGAGGAAACCCACGCAAACACAGGGAGAATGTGCAAACTCCACACAGACAGTCACCCGAGGTCAGATTTGAACCCGGGTCCCTGGCGCTGTGAGGCACCAGTGCTAACCACTAACAGTATGTACATCATAGTTTACAAATTGTGTAATTTATCTCCTCATAGCTGGTGATGCATTTAGATAGATAAACAGATGGACAGATATACATGGATATCCATGATGTCATTTTACAGCATAATTCTAACTCCATATCCCCAAGACTGCCGTCTTCTACTTCAAAACCATTGCCTATTTCCAACCCAACCTCACTTCCAGTGCTGCTGAGCCCTTATCCATGTTTTCTTTTCACCTCCAGATTCAACTTTTCCAATGCCTTCTTTGCTCCACCTTCATAAACTCCAACCCATCCAGAACTCTGCTGCCCCTGCCTGCTCTGCATAAACACGACTCACCTATCACCTCAATCTGTACCAACCTCTACTGGCAACCCATCATCATGCATCAATTTCAAATCTTCACCTTTGGCTTCACATTTCTCCATGACCTTGCTCCTTCCTATCTTTGGATATTCTTCCAGTCCTATGTTCCTACTCGTGCCCCCGCAGTCGAGAACTCCTTTCATCTTCGTACATGCCTTTTTGCACCTTCAAAATTTTCATTACCAACCTCTAACTGCTCTTTATATCACTTCTGGAAAAGAAAGGACTCACATCTATATAACACCTTTCATGACCTCAAGACGTCCCAAAGCACTTTACAGCCAATTAAGTATTTTTGATATGTAGTTACTGTTGTAATGTAGGGAAACTTCCCTAATCCTGCTTCCCATTCTTGCTCAAGTGTGGCGCTCAACTGTGGGGCATCTTGCTACATTATAGGTGCTATATAAGTGGAAATGATTTTTAGAGGTAAGGAGATTAAACAATTTCCCATTATTAGAAATAGAGGAGTTACATAAATTAGGTTGAAATCATGCTGTGCGATATTCGTAATTAATTTGTTAACTGTTTGCGTGAATTTTTTCTGCCTGCTAATTTTAAAAAGGGGGTTAACCCATTTAAAATAAAAAGTTAACATTTTGTTAAAATCGCAGATGAAAGAATTTCATATGAACACTTTAACGCATGTGTTACTAATAGAATACAGTAGGCCAAAAATTCGGCCCTTCCCGGGTGAGTACACAGTCCGTACTCACCCGTAATGCGTCCCGAAGTGCCGGTTTCCTGCATGCACTGCGCATGCGCGGGAAACCGGAACTTCCGGTATGATGAAGGGGGCGGTTCCTAGGTGAACCGCATGCACGGTAGAGGCTGCGCGCACGCAGCAAACTTAGATTTTTTTTCAGGTTTCTACGCGAGGGTAAGTAGTGAAGAAACTACGCTATTAAAAAAGAGGCGCAGGACCCGTTTTCAACAAGGTAAGTGATTAATTAAGTATAATTTTAAAAAAATTTCAACAGGTTTATCTTTTTTAGATACTTTAAAGAAAGGTAAGTTTATTTTTAGCACTTTTAAAAAGTATTTTAATTTTTTCAAAAATTTAAATTTTTGTTTAAAGTGGTTAATTTATTTAACTATAGTTATTTTATAAATGTGATGGTTTTTTTTAAATTTATTTTAAGTTTAGCTGTTCTTTTTGGGCTGATTTCAATTCACAGATTTGACAGGTCTCCTGTCAAATCTATGAATGAAAGATGGTCTGCTGCCATTGGCTCTCCATGGCCCACGTGATCCCAGGGGATGCATCGCACTAACTATGCCCCTGGGACACGCAAGCACTGCGCGCCGGCTCTTGGAGCAGGACCAGGAGCTGAAGTTCCCGTGGGCCCAAAACACAACGGCAGGCGCGGCAGGTAAGTGCGCGTGTGATCCTTACCCCCGCGGCAAGCCGGAGAGGCGAATTTCTGGGCCATTGTAATTTCAGCCTAGAGATGTCCTATGGCATGCTTTGCTAAGGATCTGAAAGAATCCCTAGGTGCATAGTACATTTGATCTATTGGGGGCCAATTCAGTTACATCTTAATTGGGATTTGTTACTGACCAAGAAGTTGATATTATGGCCGCCTAGTGGTGACTTGGGTGTATCATGCTATCATGCTGGGTCACTGATCAGATCAATATCAAATGAATGACATTCTGTGTATAAAGGACACAGACAAAGATGCAGTCAAATCAAATCTAACATGATCACCAGGGACTGGGTGATGCAGTGATTTGGAATGTTATGTTTTCATGTCTAGGAGCTGGGTCAAATTCAGTTCAAACTGATGGAAAGAATATCTCCTTTCTCTGGTAGCTGCTAAAAATCCTAAGTTAAATTAATTTGGGCAGCCTCAAGCACTCCAGTTCCTAGTGCACCCATGTCCATTGCAAAACACTGCCACAATTCATCACTAATTGGATAGCTTTACTGAGAGAAGCACCATAGATACCTATGCGGGGAATGGAAATACCATAATAGTGTAGTGGGAGGGATCACTCTTGTGAGGTTGGAAATCAAGACAGATTGTTGAAGTAATGCACAGAAATTGTTACCCTGCATCCAACTCATGCATCTAACCATGGATACCTAAATTCTTCCAGTTCTGATGAAAGATCGACCTGAAACATTAACTCTGTTTCTCTGTCCATAGATACAGCCTGAGCTGCTGAGTGTTTTCAGCATTTTCTTTTTTATATTTCAGATTTCCAGCATCCACAGTATTTTGCTTTTGTACTAAAAGTAAGGAACTGTTCCATTTCAAATAGTGATTCCCTTTACCTGCATGAGATACGGTAGCATAGTGGTAATGTCACTGGGCTAGTAATCCAGAGGCCTGCACTAATGATTCCGTGAGACGTGAGTTCATAATCCCACCACGGCAACTGGGAAATTTAAATTCAGTTAATTAAATAAATCTGGAATAAAATGCTACTGTCAGTAATGGTGACCATGAAACTAATAGATTGTTGTAAAAACCCATCTGGTTCACTAATGTCCTTACCTAATCTGGCCTATATGTGACTCCAGACCCACAGCAATGTGCTTGACTCTTAACTGCCCTCTGAAATGGCCTAGCAAGCCACTCAGTTGTACCAAACCAAACCAAAGAAACTAAGAATAAAACTACAACAAAGGCACACCAAGCCCATTAAACCCTGCAAAGTCCTCCTCGGTAACATCTGGGGACTTTTTTATTATATTCGTTCATGGGATGTGGGCGTCACTGGCAAGGCCAACATTTATTACCCATCCCTAATTGCCCTTGAGAAGATGGTGGTGAGCCGCCTTCTTGAACCGCTGCAGTGCATGTGGTGAAGGTACTCCCACAGTACTGTTAAGGAGGGAGTTCCAGGATTTTGACCCAGCGACGATGAAGGATCAGTGATATACTTCTAAGTCAGGATGGTGTGTGACTTGGAGGGGAACTAGGAGGTGGTGGTGTTCCCATGCACCTATTGCCCTTGTCCTTCTAGGTGGTAGAGGTTACGGGTTTGGGAGGTGCTGCCGAAGAAGCCTTGGTGAGTTGCTGCAGTGCATCTTGTAGATGGTACACACTGCAGCCATGTATGACGGTGGTGGAGGGAGTGAATGTTTAAGGTGGTGGATGGGGTGCTAATCAAGCGGGCTGCTTTGTCCTGCATGGTGTTGAGCTTCTTAAGTGTTGTTGGAGCTGCACTCATCCAGGCAAGTGGAGAGTATTCCATCACACTCCTTACTTGTGCCTTGTAGATGGTGGAAAGGCTTTGGAGAGTCAGGAGGTGAGACACGTGTGCAGAATACCTAGCATCTGACCTACTCTTGTTGCCACAGTATTTATGTGGCTGGTCCAGTTACGTTTCTGGTCAATGGTGACCCCCAGGATGTTGATGGTGGGGGATTCAGCAATGGTAATGCCGTTGAATGTCAAGGGGTGGTGGTTAGACTCTCGCTTGTTGGAGATAGTCATTGCCTGGTACTTTTCGTGGACCTCATTATAGCATTGGTCCAAACATGGACTGAATTCCAGAGATGAGGTGAGAGTGACTGCCCTTGACATCAAAGCAGCATTTGGGCAGGACTGGAACTGATGTCCTCGGGGTAATATTTGCTAAGGCAGTTCGGGAGGATTTAAACTAATATGGCAGGGGAATGGGAACCTATGTAGCGAAACAGGGGGAAGTAATATGCAGTCAGAAACAAATGTTAGAAGGGTGAGAAACAATAGGGGAAGGCCGAGTAAACAAAGGCAAGAAACACAAAGGGCCATACTAAATCATAAGTCTAAAAGGACAAGGGATGTTAATAAAACAAGCCTAAAGGCTCTGTGTCTTAATGCAAGGAGTATCCGTAATAAGGTGGATGAATTGACTGTGCAAATAGATGTTAATGGATACGATGTGATTGGGATTACAGAGACATGGCTCCAGAACAATCAAGGCTGTGAACTGAACATCCAGGGGTATTCAACATTCAGAAAGGATAGAATAAAAGGAAAAGGGGGTGGGGTAGCATTGCTGGTTAAAGAGGAGATTAATGCAATAGCTAGGAAGGACATCAGCTTGGAGGATGTGGAATCAATATGGGTTGAGCTGCAGAACACCAAAGGGCAGAAAACGTGAGTGGGAGTTGTGTACAGACCTCCAAACAGCAGTAGTGAGGTGGGGGAGGGTATGAAACAGGAAATCAGAGGTGCGTGCAAAAAAGGCACGGCAGTTATCATGGGTGACTTTAATATGCATATAGATTGGGTTACTCAAACTGGAAGCAATACGGTGGAGGAGGATTTCCTGGAGTGTTTAAGGGATGGTTTCCTAAACCAATATGTTGAGGAACCAACTCGAGGGGAGGCCATCCTGGACTGGGTGTTGTGTAATGAGGAAGGACTAATCAGCAATCTTGTGGTACGAGGCCCCCTGGGGAAGAGTGACCATAGTATGGTGGAGTTCTACATTAGGATGGAGAAGGAAACAGTTAAGTCAGAGACCATGGTCCAGAACTTAAATAAGGGCAACTTTGAGGGTATGAGGCATGAATTGGCGAGGTTAAATTGGCAAGCGATATTTAAGGGGCTATCAGTGGAAGGGCAATGGCAGACATTTAGAGATCGCATGGATGAACTACAACAATTGTACATCCCGGTCTGGCGTAAAAATAAAAAAGGGAAGGTGGCTCAACCATGGCTAACAAGGGAAATCAGGGATAGTATTAAAACCAAGGAAGTTGCATACAAATTGGCCAGAAGTAGCAGCAAACCCGGGGACTGGGAGAACTTCAAAACTCAGCAGAGGAGGACGAAGGGTTTGATTAGGGCAGGGAAAATAAAATATGAAAGGAAGCTTGCAGAGAACATTAAAATGGACTGCAAGAGCTTCTATAAATATGTAAAAAGAAAGAGGTTAGTAAAAACAAATGTTGGTCCCCTGCAGTCGGAAACAGGGGAAGTCGTAATGGGGAACAAGGAAATGGCAGATCAATTGAACAAGTACTTTGGTTCGGTGTTTACTGTGGAGGACACACACAACCTGCCGGAAATAAAAGGGGTCAGAGGATCTGGTAAGAGGGAGGAGCTGAGGAAAATCCTTATTAGTCGGGAAAAGGTATTGGGGAAATTGATGGGACTGAAGGCTGAAAAATCCCTGGGGCCTGATGGTCTGCATCCCAGAGTACTTAAGGAGGTGGCCTTGGAAATAGTGGATGCATTGACGATCATTTTCCAACATTCCTTAGACTCTGGATCAGTTCCGATGGAGTGGAGGGTGGCCAATGTAACCCCTCTTTTTAAAAAAGGAGGGAGGGAGAAAGCAGGGAATTATAGACCTTTCAGCCTGACATCGGTCGTGGGTAAAATGATAGAAGCAATTATTAAAGATGTCATAACAGACCATTTGGAAAGTGGTGACATGATAGGTCCAAGTCAGCATGGATTTGTGAAAGGGAAATAATGCTTGACAAATCTTCTGGAATTTTTTGAGGATGTTTCCAATAGGGTGGACAGGGGGGAACCAGTAGATGTGGTGTATTTGGACTTTCAGAAGGCCTTCGACAAGGTCCCACACAAGAGATTGGTGAGCAAAGTTAAAGCACATGGGTTTGGGGGTAATGTGTTGACGTGGATTGAGAACTGGTTGGCACACAGGAAACAAAGAGTAGGAGTAAATGGGTACTTTTCAGAATGGCAGGCAGTGACCAGCGGGGTACCGCAGGGTTCGGTGCTGGGACCCCAGCTGTTTACATTATATATTAATGATTTGGACGAAGGGATTAAATGTAATATCTCCAAATTTGCGGATGACACTAAATTGGGAGGCAGTGTGAACAATGAGGAGGATGCTAGGAGGCTACAGAGTGACTTGGACAGGTTGGGTGAATGGGCAAATGTATGGCAGATGAAGTACAATGTGGATAAATGTGAGGTTATCCACTTTGGTGGTAAAAATAGAGAGGCGGACTATTACCTGAATGGTGGCAGATTAGGGAAAGGGGAGGTGCAACGAGACCTGGGCGTCATGGTACATCAGTCACTGAAGGTGGGAATGCAAGTGCAGCAGGCAGTCAAGAAAGCAAACGGAATGATGGCCTTCATAGTAAGGGGATTTGAGTACAGGAGTAGGGAGGTGATGCTGCAGTTGTACAGGGCCTTGGTGAGGCCACACCTGGAGTATTGTGCGCAGTTTTGGTCTCCTAACTTAAGGAAGGACATTCTTGCTATTGAGGGAGTGCAGCGAAGGTTCACTAGATTGATTCCTGGGATGGCCGGACTGACATATCAAGAAAGATTGGGTCAACTGAACTTGTATCCTCTGGAGTTCAGAAGAATGAGGGGGGATCTTATAGAGACATTTAAAATCCTGACTGGTTTAGACAAATTAGATGCGGGCAGAATGTTCCCAATGTTAGGGAAAACTAGAACCAGGGGTCACAGTCTAAGGATTAAGGGGAAGCCATTTAAGACTGAGCTGAGGAGGATCTTCTTCACCCAGAGAGTGGTGAATCTATGGAATTCTCTTCCACAGAAGGTTGTTGAGGCCAGTTCGCTACATATATTCAAAAGGGAGTTAGATATAACACTCACAACTAGGGGGATCAAGGGGTATGGCGAGAAAGCAGGAATGGGGTACTGAGGTAGCATGTTCAGCCATGAACGCATTGAATGGCGGTGCAGGCTCGAAGGACCGAATGGTCTACTCCTGTACCTATTTTCTATTTTCTATGTCTATGTATTTGACCGAGTGTTGCATCAAGGAGCCCTAGTAAAATTGAAGTTAATTGGAATCAGGGGACAACTCTCCACTAGCTGGAGTCATACCTAGCACAAAGGAAGATGGTTGTGGCTGTTGGAGGACATTGTTGCAGGAGTTCCTCAGGGCAGTGTCCTAGGCCCAACCACCTTCAGCTGCCTCATCAATGACCTTCCCTCCATCATAAGGTCAGAGGTGGGGATGTTCACTGATGATTGCAGTGTTCAGTTCCATTTGCAACTCCACAGAAAATGAAGCAGTCTGTGCCTGCATGCAGCAAGATCTGGACGACATTCAGGCTTGGGAAGATAAGTGGCAACTAACATTCGTGACACATAAGTGACAAGCAATGATTATCTCCAACAAGAGAGAGTCTAACCGCCGCCCCTTGCCATTCAAACAGCATTACCATCGCTGAATCCCCCACCATCAATATCCTGGGGGTCACCATTGATCAGAAACTTAACTGGACCGGCCACATAAATACTGTGGCAACAAGGGCAGGTCATAGGCTAGGTATTCTGCGGCAAGTGTCTCACCTCCTGACTCCCCAAAGTCTTTCCACCATCTACAAGGCACAAGTCAGGAGTGTGATGGTATACTTTCTACTTGCCTGCATGAGTGCAGCTCCAACAATACTCAAGAAGCTTGGCACCATCCATGACAAAGCAGTCCACTTGATTGGAACCCCATTCACCATTTTAAACAGTCACTCCCTCCACCACCGGCGTACCGTGACTGCAGTGTGTACCATCCACAAGATGCACTGCAGCAAATCACCAAGGCTTCTTTGACAGCACCTCCCAAACACACAAGCTCTACCATCTAGAAGGAAAAGGGCACCAAGCACATAAGAACACCTGCATGTTCCTCTCTAAGTCACGCACCATCATGACTTGGAAGTATATCGCTGTTCCTTCATAGCCGCTGGGTCAAAAACCTGGAACTCCCTCCCTAACAGTACTGTGAGAGTACCTTCACCTCACGGACTGCAACGGTTCAAGAAGGCAGTTCACCACCACCTACTCAAGGGCAATTATTGATTGGCAATAAATGCTGGCCTTGCCAGCGACGCCCACATCCCACGAACTAATAAAAAAAGAGTACAGACAAATTACGTCACCAAATATTACAGCCAGGAGCTGCTCTCGCTCCTCTGCCGCCGTAACATCACTGCAGCAGAAACCCTGTTTGCGCACAAAATCCTCAACACCCCTCTAATCCGTCTACCAATTACTTTAAATCTATGCCCCCTGGTTATTGACCTCTCTGCTAATGGAAATAGGTGCTTCCTATCCATTCTATCTAGGCCCCTCATAATTTTATATACCTCAATTAAGTCTCCCCTCAGCCTCCTCTGTTCCAAAGAAAACAACCCCAGCCTATCCAATCTTTCCTCATAGCTAAAATTCTCCAGTCCTGGCAACATCCTCGTAAATCTCCTCTATACCCTCTCTAGTGCAATCACATCCTTCCTGTAATGTGGCAACCAGAACTGCACGCAGTACTCTAGCTGTGGCTTAACTAGTGTTTTATACAATTCAAGCATAACCTCCCTGCTCTTATATTCTATGCCTTGGCTAATAAAGGAAAGCATCCCATATTCCTTCTTAACCACCTTATCTACCTGTCCTGCTACCTTCAGGGATCTGTGGACATGCACTCCAAGGTCCCTCTGTTCCTCTACACTTCTCAGAATCCTACCATTTATTGTGTATTCCCTTGCCTTGTTAGCCCTCCCCAAATGCATTACCTTATACTTCTCCGGATTGAATTCCATTTGCCACTTTACGGCCCACCTGACCAGTCCATTGATATCTTCCTGCAGTCTACAGCTTTCTTCCTCACTATCAATCACACGACCAATTTTTGTATCATCTGCAAACTTCTTAATCATGCCCCCTACATTTAAGTCTAAATCATTGATATAAAGCACATAAAGCAGGGGACCTAGTACTGAGCCCTGTAAAACCCCAATGAAACAGCCTTCCAGTCACAAAAACACCTGTCGACCATTACCCTTTGCTTCCTGCCACTGAGCCAATTTTGGATCCAATTTGCAACTTTCCCTTGGATCCCATGGGCTTTTACTTTTTTTGACCTACAAAATACCACAGAACAATAAATCTTCTCTCACAGATTGCATGATGCTATAAATTACCACGGCGCAATGCTACAGAGTGGTGAGGGTGGCTGTAGGTTTGCATTTATGAAATGCTCCCATCACTGATACTAATCTTGGGCAGCTAATTGTGAAGAATCATCGAGTGAAACTCAGGACCTTCCCCATAGAGAGGGGAAATCAGAAGCCAAGGCCATGCACATATACCACCCTAATGGCCAGTTTCAGATATCACAGAGCAGGTTATTTGTTCAGTCTCTCAGTTGTGAATGGTACAAGGAGGCCTAACTGGGGAAATCCATGAAAATGAGTTGAAAAAAGGAATGTTACCTCACAAAAAGTAAAGTTCTTTGGTTCTGCCCATTTATAAAATTATATCTTGTGTCAATTGCCTTTAGATATCTGCACCTAATTTCTGTACAGGCCAATTCTACTAAACAGTTTGTGTTGGTATGAAACAGTTTCGGCTTTGCATCAATGCAAACTGTGTAGTCTAATTTTGGTGCAATGTAACCTGAAGCTCGGGTCTGAGGCCACCTCCGGGAGATATTCTCACAGAGCCTGGCCTCATACCTGCAGCAGTATAACTGCAGCCCTGTGTGAAGCAAAGTTTAAAATGTTCTCAGTCCATTGGTCCTCCTGGAACTTTTTTAAACTTAATGTTGAATGTTAGCAAATTTCAGCTTTTTCCTAACATTATTGTTTAAATTAGCACTCAGATGCTGGTGAGTGGAGCTTCTGTCGTCCCTGGGCGAAGAGCGACACAGCAGCCATCAGTATAACTTGGGTCTGCTCACTCCCGTATCTCATGTAACAAAACTCTTTATAGCTGCTACATGAGAGGAGATCTGTAGTTTGAAATTGAAAGCGGAAAAGTGCTTACAGAGTTAATAAAGACTGCAGCAAGATAAACTATTTCTCTGCTACATAAACAGGAAATGACTGCAGCTGTCACAAATGTGATGAGCGTTTTGAGGGTTAAACACAGATATAAAGTACATTACGTTCTGCTGTAGATTCCTGGTCTGGCTGCCTCACAATTTTAAATATTTATAGTGTTTAGTTTTAAGATGCATTACTTCATCCCATTAAGAAATACAGCAAGATAAACACTGCTGATTGCACAACATTAACATTTATAAGCTGCAACAGTATCCTTTTCCAAGCTAATTATTGACCAGTTAAAAGAGTTAAGTAATGTTTAGTGCTCATCAGACCAACCTCCCATCTTCTTTAAAATAAATTACGACCATTTTATATAATGCAGCAACTTTGCCAGGAAGAAGACAACAGAGCCAACTGCCTTGAATCAACAGCACTTGAATGTAATATTATGCTTTCTGCTGCCTTCCAAGTTTGTATTATATGGAGCACTGACTGTTAACAAGTTACATTTTTATCGTGACTTCAACATAAGAGTCAGGAAGAGAGAGATTAGGAGATGAGGTGGGAAGCTTGGCTGAAGCGATGGGTTTTGAGAAGATATTTAAAGTGGTAAGAAAGAGGGAAAGGTGCAAAGGTCAAGGATAAGAGTTCTAGAGAGCAGGACCAATACCAATGAAGGTTCTATCACCAAAAGTGGGATGAGGTAGGAGAGAATGAATAGAAGGCCAGAATCAGAGAAATAGAACATTCAGAAGGAGCTATAGAGCTTGAAGAACTTGTACCAATAGGGTGGGGCAAGACCATGGAAGGCTTCGTAGACAAGGATGGGGTTTTAACTTCATACATTTGATAAAGGGGAGTCAGTGAAGAGCAGCAAGGAAATGGGTCATGGACGAACATGGCTTAGAATCATAGAATGATGCAACACAGAAGGAGGCCATTCGGCCCATCGTGCCTGTGCCAAATCTTTGAAAAGCTATCCAATTAGTCCTACTCCCCTACTCTTTTCCCATACCCCTGCAATCTTTCCCCTTCAAGTATTTATCTAATTGCTTTTTGAAAGTTATTATTGAATCTACTTCCATCACCCTTTCAGGCAGTACATTCCAGATCATAACAACTCGCTGCTTCATTTATTTTCTTCATGTTGGTTCTTTTGCTATTTACCTTAAATCTGTGTCCTTTGGTTACCGACCCTTCTGCCACTGGAAACAGTTTCTCCTTATTCACTCTATCAAAACCTTTCATGATTTTGAACAACTCTACAAATCTCCCCTTAACTTTCTCTGCTCTAAGAAGAACAATCTCAGTTTTTTTAGTCTCTCCACATAACTGAAGTCTCACATCCCTAGTATAATTCTCGTAAATCTCCCCTGCACCCTCTCTAAGGCCTTAATATCCTTCCTAAAGTGTGGTGCCAAGAATTGGCCACAATACTCAAGCTAGGGCCTAACCAGTGTTTTATATAGGTTTAGCATAATTTCCTTGCTTTTGTACTCTATGCCTCTATTTGTAAAGCCAATGATCGCATATGCCTTTTTAGCAGCCTTGCCAACTTGTCCTGCCACCTTCAGACTTGTGTGCGTACATCCCCAGTTCTCTCTGTCCCTTTAAAATGTTACCATTTAGTTTATATTGCCTCTCGTCATTCTTCTTACCAAAGTGAATCACTTCACACTTCTCTGCATTAAATGCAGGTCGGGACCCCGCTGTCAATCCGCCGCTACGTGCCTTTCACAAATGTCAGGTCTGTCAATGCTGAGCAGACCCAACACGCAGTGGCAGGGGAGGCAATTCAGGTCATTATGACCTTGTTAACAGCCCATTAAGATTTATGTTGAGCTCAACTTTACATTTTACGAGGTCGCCCACGAGGTCCAGGCTGCTCGGGGATCACATCAGGTAAGCATGTCGGGAGTTGTATGACCATGGAATCATCTCATTACTTGACAGCTGCCAATGTGCTATAAAAGCTCCCATCTCACAGCTGTTCACTTTCCAAGCTCAGAAGCTGTTGCTTACTGCATTTGGAAGACAAATTGAGCTTTATGCAGGTTGCAAGTGTTTGGAGTAAACTCTCTATCCAGTGTCACCTTATTGGAACAACCTCTCTCACCATTGACAGATCGCTTCTGTCATCTCAAGTTCACCTGCCATCTATTACATCAGCATCGGTGCCCTTGAATCTATCTAACTTTGGTCCTCAGAATCCCACCACAGTCAGCCCCAACACCAGCAGCACCAGGCACACCAGCAGCACAAACAACAACACCGATCTTCTCCACAATCAACTGATGCTGCACAGGACACAGGGCATCAGCACCCGACCACATTGCTGCCTGGGACACCAGGGATGGCCTCACCATGGCCACATTTACTTCACGACGCTGTACACCCTGGCTGCCACATGATGCGCCAAGTTGGCACCACCCCACACCAACACCATAAAGCATCCCTACAATGCCCAAGCCATTCCTTTCACACTTATCACCATTGCGGGGGGTATTATTATGTCTCACCATTCACTGCAACTCACTAAGCCACTTCCAAAGGTGCACACAGATCTGTCCAAGAATGCAAAGTGTTGAAAATAAAGGTTTCAATGTTTGACACCACATTAACAGAAACTTTCCATGAACATTGCATAAAACATCCAAGTGCCTACCCTTATGTGTTGTTAGTTGGTATGATTGGACTAGGATGAGGGTGAGGGGTGGCTCCTGAGATGGGGAAGTGATAATGTAGATAGAGAGGGATGGGTGGAGGTACAAGGTAAGTTGGTATGAGTAAGGATGTGCAGGAGTCAGGTAGGGAAGGCAGAGTGATGGGGATGTGATGAGTGGCACAGCAGGATGAAAGAAGAAAGAAAGCCTTACATTTATATAGTGGCTTTCACGACCACCGGACGTCTCAAAGCGCTTTACAGCCGATTAAGTACTTTTTTGGAGTGTAGTTACTGTTGTGATGTGGGAAATGAGGCTGAGTGTGGCTTTGTACTAACATTTTGTAATCTACTGGGATCATTGAAAGGTTTGTGCCACTGCAGCCTGGTCCTCCTGATGACATCCCTGTTTGTGTCCTCCTGTGCAATGTGCAACCAAGCTGTGTTGGTCTCCTGCAGAGCTGTCTTCTGCTCATTGGAAGGGAAGAGAACCTCCCTGCGTGCTGTGACTCCCTCCATAAGCATATGGAGTGAGTCATGGGAGAGCCTGGGTGCAGCCATGCACCTCTGTGCAGTGTTTGTCAGTGTTTGCAGCACATTAATGCTGTAGAACACTGACAGCACAAATGTCAAAATCAATTTGAGCATGGTCCCTTTAAGGAAACCGGCTGATGACGCATCATCAAATGACATCATCAGACCCGCTTCCTTCAATTGGCTGGGAAACGCGCTGGGCGGGCTTAACAAGCCTAATCAGGGGAAAATCATTTTGGACAGCAGGCTGGGGCCAGTAGTGAGGCCGGTACCCGCCACGGACGTTGCCTGCCACGGCAGGGGAAATCGCGGCCTACATTTCTGAGTTTCATGCCATCTGCAATCTTTGAAATTATGCCCTGTATACCCAAGTACAGGTCATTAATATATTAAAAAGAGCAGTGGTCCCTACACCGACCCTGGCGGACACCATTGCACACTTTCCTCCAGTCTGATAAACAACCGTTCATCACTACTCTCTGCTTTCTGTCCTTTAACCAATTTCGTATCCACACAGTCACTGCCCCATTATTCCATGAGCTTCAATTTTGCTAGCAAGTCTATTATGTGGGATAGAGCACAACAGGTCCTAGGCACAAATTGGAGTTTATGAAGCGAGGACGATCAGAGTTGAGCAGGAGTGTGTTGAAATAATTTAGCCGAGAAGTGGTAAAAACATGTATGAGGGTTTCAGTACAAGTGGGGTTGAGGTAGTAGCAGAGACAGGCAATGTTATGAAGGTGGAAGTAAGCAATCTTGGTGATGGTTAGGATGTAGCGTTTAAAAGTTAGCTTCGGATCAATAGCATGAATGGGCTGATGGAGCCCGAGAGATTGGTTGGGAAAGCAGATGGAACATCGACGAGGGAGCAGAGACTATGGGGAGAATTTTAAAATGGGTGAGTGGGTGGGAGTGTGTGCAGGTGGGGGGTAAAGGGGCCAAATTTCAAATCACGTTGGGAGCTGGCTCCAACCCGCTGACTTCCGGGTTTTACTGAGGCAGGGCAAGGAGCCAACCCACTCCCGAGACTCGGGAATTCAGGCAGCTGCAGCGAGGTGAGGATAGCCTCGGAGAGCACTCCTGTGGGCCAAGAGTGCTTCCTACCTGCTCCCCAAACTCCCCACCATCAGACCAGCCCCGCCATCCAAACCCCCCCACCCCCCAGGATTGGACCCCTCCCCCCCGGGATCGGAGCCCCCGGGATTGGACTCCCCCCCGCCCCCCAGGATCGGAACCCCCCGCTCAGGGTCAGGGATTGGACACCCCCCCCCCCCGGGATCGGACCCCCCCGACCTGGGATTGGACTCCTCCCCCACCCGGGATCGGACCCCACCCCCAGGATCGGACCCCTCCCCCCCCGGGATTGGACCCACCAGGATCGGACCCCGCCCAGGGTCAGGGATCGGACCCCCCTTCGGGATCAAACACTCCCACCGGGGTCAGGGATCAGACTCCACTTCGGGATCGGACCCCCCCTAGGGTCGGGCATCAGACCCTCCTTTGGGATCGGACAACCTCCGAGTTGGGGATTGGACCCCACTTCGGGATCGTATCCCCTTCGGGATCAGATCCCTCCCGGAGTTGGGGATCGGCCCTATCTGGTCCTGCGGCCTCCTCCGGAGTGTTCCCCACCCAACTGGAAGCCAAGCCAGTCAATCAGGCTGACTTGCGGGTGGGGAACCTGTCAGGGCCAAAGGTCGCACATTGTGGAGCTAAATCTCCACAACATGCAGGAAAACCCAGACTTCTGGGTTTCTCATCCGAAACTCTGCCTCCCTTGCCTAAGCGACCTGCCTCAGTAAATATTCAGCCCAATGACTCGGACCAAAGATAATGGGTTCGTCTTCTCAATGTTGAACTGGAGGTAACACTATCATAATAACAAGAATGCCATTCACGACTTTGGCACCTTTGCAGTGCTCTGAGAGGGGCAGAGGCCAGACTGGAAGGGCTCAAAAGGGAGTTTCAGGAGAGATGGACACAGAGCTGGGAGGTGATGACCAGTTCAAAGACCTTATGGAATAAAAAGAGGCTAGTAATGAGGAGATAATTAGAGAGAACAAATGGGTAAAAGAGTGGGATTTTTAAGGAGGGGAGTGATGATGTTGGTTTTGCTGAAGGTTGCTGCCTGAGGAATGGGAACCATTTAAGATTATGGCTAGCATAAAGGCTAGGAAAGCAAGTTGTGTTCCCAGGAGTTGTGTGGTAGAATATCAGGAGAACACATTGTGCGTCTCATATAAAGGGTGGGGGATGGGGAGTGGGGCAGAGTTTGGGCAAAACTGCATGAAAGGCAACAATGCAAGATTAGAATGAGTAGGAGACATGGGAGAGGTTAGGGTAGGGTCCAAGACAGGAGTGAGGAATTGGTGGAGAGAATTTCATGGATGCTCTCAATCTTTGACAGGAAGAAATCTATGAGCTCCTAATACATGATGTTTGAGGTGAATATAGAATGGGCATGAAAGAGGGATTTAAGGAAGTGATTGGCTGTGGAAAAAATGAGCCTAGATTGTCTTTACCTTCCAGGATGATCATGGAATAGTAAGTGATTTTAGCTAAGGACAGTGAGACGCAGTATTGTGATTGCGTCAGATCTCGCAATTGTCAATTTTTTTGTCTTATAATACTCCTGTGAAGCGCCTTGGGATGTTTTACTATGTTAAAGGTGCTGTATAAATACAAGTTGTTGTTGTTGTTGTTGATAACAAGGCCAGTTGCATCCCATAAATATTCAACTTTGTGCCTCTTGGTCTTGAGAGAGAGGAAGTGGGGCTGCAGCAGAAGAGTAATGGGGTGAGAATTAGTGATCAATTTGATGGGAGTAAGGACAATGAAAACAGAAGTGAGAGAAGAGTTAAGCAAATCAATAGTGGCTGATAAATCAAGACCGATGTCCTCGGGGTAATATTTGCTAAGGCAGTTCGGGAGGATTTAAACTAATATGGCAGGGGAATGGGAACCTATGTAGCGAAACAGGGGGAAGTAATATGCAGTCAGAAACAAATGTTAGAAGGGTGAGAAACAATAAGGGAAATCCGAGTAAACGAAGGCAAGAAACACAAAGGGCCATACTAAATCATAAGTCTAAAAGGACAAAGGGTGTTAATAAAACAAGCCTAAAAGCTCTGTGTCTTAATGCAAGGAGTATCCGTAATAAGGTGGATGAATTGACTGTGCAAATTGATGTTAACGGATATGATGTGATTGGGATTACAGAGACGTGGCTCCAGAACAATCAAGGCTGGGAATTGAATATCCAGGGGTATTCAACATTCAGGAAGGATAGAATAAAAGGAAAAGGGGGTGGGGTAGCATTGCTGGTTAAAAAGGAGATTAATGCAATAGCTAGGAAGGACATTAGCTTGGAGGATGTGGAATCAATATGGGTTGAGCTGCAGAACACCAAAGGGCAGAAAACGTTAGTGGGGGTTGTGTACAGACCTCCAAACAGTAGTAGTGAGGTGGGGGAGGGTATGAAACAGGAAATCAGAGGTGCGTGCAAAAAAGGCGCAGCAGTTATCATGGGTGACTTTAATATGCATATAGATTGGGCTACTCAAACTGGAAGCAATATGGTGGAGGAGGATTTCCTGGAGTGTTTAAGGGATGGTTTCCTAAACCAATATGTTGAGGAACCAACTAGAGGGGAGGCCATCCTGGACTGGGTGTTGTGTAATGAGGAAGGACTAATCAGCAACCTTGTGGTGCGAGGCCCCTTGGGGAAGAGTGACCATAGTATGGTGGAGTTCTACATTAGGATGGAGAAGGAAACAGTTAATTCAGAGACCATGGTCCAGAACTTAAATAAGGGCAACTTTGAGGGTATGAAGCGTGAATTGGCGAGGTTAGATTGGCAAGCGATATTTAAGGGGTTATCAGTGGAAGGGCAATGGCGGACATTTGGAGATCGCATGGATGAACTACAGCAATTGTACATCCCTGTCTGGCGTAAAAATAAAAAAGGGAAGGTGGCTCAACCATGGCTAACAAGGGAAATCAGGGATAGTATTAAAAGCAAGGAAGTGGCATACAAATTGGCCAGAAGTAGCAGCAAACCTGGGGACTGGGAGAACTTTGAAACTCAGCAGAGGAGGACAAAGGGTTTTTTTAGGGCAGGGAAAATAAAATATGAAAGGAAGCTTGCGGAGAACATTAAAACGGACTGCAAAAGCTTCTATAAATATGTAAAAAGAAAGAGGTTAGTAAAAACAAACGTAGGTTCCCCTGCAGTCAGAAACAGGGGAAGTCATAATGGGGAACAAAGAAATGGCAAATCAATTGAACAAGTACTTTGGTTCGGTGTTTACTGTGGAGGACACAAACAACCTTCCGGAAATAAAAGAGATCAAAGGATCTGGTAAGAGGGAGGAGCTGAGGGAAATCCTTATCAGTCGGGAAAAGGTGTTGGGGAAATTGATGGGACTGAAGGCTGATAAATCCCCAGGGCCTGATGGTCTGCATCCCAGAGTACTTAAGGAGGTGGCCTTGGAAATAGTGGATGCATTGACGATCATTTTCCAACATTCCTTAGACTCTGGATCAGTTCCGAAGGAGTGGAGGGTGGCTAATGTAACCCCTCTTTTTTTAAAAAGGAGGGAGGGAGAAAGCAGGGAATTATAGACCGGTCAGCATGACATCGGTGGTGGGTAAAATGATGGAATCAATTATTAAAGATGTCATAACAGACCATTTGGAAAGTGGCGACATGATAGGTCCAAGTCAGCATGGATTTGTGAAAGGGAAATCATGCTTGACAAATCTTCTGGAATTTTTTGAGGATGTTTCCAATAGGGTGGACGGGGGGAACCAGTAGATGTGGTGTATTTGGACTTTCAGAAGGCCTTCGACAAGGTCCCACACAAGAGATTGGTGTGAAAAGTTAAAGCACATGGGATTGGGGGTAATGTGTTGACGTGGATTGAGAACTGGTTGGCACACAGGAAACAAAGAGTAGGAGTAAATGGGTACTTTTCAGAATGGCAAGCAGTGACCAGCGGGGTACCGCAGGGTTCGGTGCTGGGACCCCAGCTGTTTACATTATATATTAATGATTTGGACGAAGGGATTAATTGTAATATCTCCAAATTTGCGGATGACACTAAATTGGGAGGCAGTGTGAACAATGAGGAGGATGCTAGGAGGCTACAGAGTGACTTGGACAGGTTGGGTGAATGGGCAAATGTATGGCAGATGAAGTACAATGTGGATAAATGTGAGGTTATCCACTTTGGTGGTAAAAATAGGGAGGCAGACTATTACCTGAATGGTGGCAGATTAGGGAAAGGGGAGGTGCAACGAGACCTGGGCGTCATGGTACATCAGTCACTGAAGGTGGGAAGGCAAGTGCAGCAGGCAGTCAAGAAAGCAAATGGCATGATGGCCTTCATAGCAAGGGGATTTGAGTACAGGAGTAGGGAGGTGATGCTACAGTTGTACAGGGCCTTGGTGAGGCCACACCTGGAGTATTGTGTACAGTTTTGGTCTCCTAACTTGAGGAAGCACATTCTTGCTGTTGAGGGAGTGCAACGAAGGTTCACTAGATTGATTCCTGGGATGGCCAGACTGACATATCAAGAAAGATTGGATCAACTGAACTTGTATCCTCTGGAGTTCAGAAGAATGAGGGGGGAACTTATAGAGACGTTTAAAATCCTGACTGGTTTAGACAAATTAGATGCGGGCAGAATGTTCCCAATGTTAGGGGAAACTAGAACCAGGGGTCACAGTCTAAGGATAAAGGGGAAGCCATTTAAGACTGAGATGAGGAGGAACTTCTTCACCCAGAGAGTGGTGAATCTGTGGAATTCTCTACCACAGAAGGTTGTTGAGGCCAGTTCGCTAAATATATTCAAAAGGGAGTTAGATATAATACTCACAACTAGGGGGATCAAGGGGTATGGCGAGAAAGCAGGAATGGGGTACTGAGGTAGCATGTTCAGCCATGAACGCATTAAATGGCGGTGCAGGCTCGAAGGACCGAATGGTCTACTCCTGCACCTATTTTCTATGTTTCTATGTTTCTATGTTTCTAAGACTCATAGGTCAAAGGTAGGTAAGTTGGGAGTTACAGAGTGAGTCTCTGAGGAAGCTGGTCAGAGATTTTACCAGCGGCAGAAGGTATGAATAATAGGAGTGAAAGGGAATAGGGAAATGTGAGCAAAAAGAGAGATAAGAAAGTGGTCAGAGCTAATCTTGTTGTTGATTGAGATCTTAGATGCAAAGAGGTAACGAAAGATGATGAGGTAAAGGGATGGCCAAGGATATAGAAATAAAAGAGAAAGAACTTGTGTATATATATATATATATATATATATAGTGCCTTTCACAACCTCAGGATGTCAGAAAGTGCTTTACAGCCAATGAAGTGTAGTCAGTGTTGTAATGTAGAAAACATATGGGTAGAAAGGTTTCTATAAAGTGTGGTTAAGGGAGTGCAGGACAGTGGTGAAGTCAGAGGACAGGGGCTGGGGGAATTAAGGTTGAAATCACTGAGGATGAGAAGTGACAAAAGGTAAGAGAAGAGAGAAAAGAGGACATCTTGGGAAGGAAGATGACACTGAATTTGGGACGGCAATAAATGATGATTTGAATAAGAGGCATAAGGAATTACAAAGGTGAGGTAGTCCAGGGAGAAGAAGTCAGAAGAATTAAGGGAGATGCCAAGATGAGACTTAGCAATTATGAAATGTGGGCCCATTAAAGACAGATGCAGGTGAGACTATAATGGATAATAAGAAATGGCAGACTTGTTAAATTAACACTTTGGGCTGCATTTTACCAACCTCGGCGGGTCCGTGGCGGGCGATGTTGGTGACGGGTCTCGGTCTCCATCCCGCTGTCCAAACTGATTTTCCCGATTGGACTTGTTAAGCCCGCCCAGCGCATTTGCCAGCCAATTGAAGGAAGCAGGTCTGATGACGTCATTTGATGACGCGTCATCAGCCGGCTTCCTTAAAGGATGCGACTGCTGCCAACGAACCAGAAGCTGTGTAGCAGCGTTCTGCGCATGCTCACTTCCGGTTCGTTACAATCTCACTTGTGCGGCGATTGAAAACATTTGCGCATGTGCAGATGTAGGCCGGGACTGGAAACTTGTTTTGATCAAGCTGCCTGAAGCTGGAACTGTGCACCTTGTCCGAGGCTGCCATGGCCTCTCTTGCACACGGCGGCTGATGGTTGGCGGTGCGCAGAGCTCGGCTGGAGTTGCGGAGTGAGAGATTGCCACCCGCCTGGGGCTGCTGACCTTTTGCCAGATGAACAGAGCTGCCGGCTGGGGTCCCGGGGGTGCTCAGCCCGTCACTCACCATCAGCCCTAATTCTGTAGGTGCAGCAGAGTGCTGTTATTAAATTACATGCTGAATTATTGCTCATTGAGGGCCCAATAAGGTTCATTAAAGTGAAAAAAGATGAGACAGACCAGCAGCTCTCACCCACCAGTAAGGGTTGGGGTGGGGTTTCGTAATGAGAATTGGCCCCTTTCCTGTCCTTGTTGACATTACTCCCCCTCCCCGTTCCTTCCCATGTGACATTACTCCCCCTCCCCGCTCCTTCCCATGTGACGTTACTCCCCCTCCCCGCTCCTTCCCATGTGACGTTACTCCCCCTCCCCGCTCCTTCCCATGTGACGTTACTCCCCCTCCCCGCTCCTTCCCATGTGACGTTACTCCCCCTCCCCGCTCCTTCCCATGTGACGTTACTCCCCCGCCCCGCTCCTTCCCATGTGACGTTGCTCCCCCTCCCCCCCATGTGATGTTACTCCCCCTCCCCGCTCCTTCCCATGTGACGTTACTCCCCCTCCCCACTCCTTCCCATGTGACATTGCTCCCCCACCCCCCCATGTGACATTACTCCCCACACCTGGAGCCTCGCTCCCCCACACCCGGGCCGATCCTCGCTCGGACGGTGAACAGGGTCTTATTTTGTTCTGTTCAGTAGATTGCGTTGCTTTGCGTGGTTGATTACAGCGCTGGGCGATGCCTGGCGGCTAAGGTTTTCGAGTGTTCCTTTCACAGCCAAAACAGAGGATTCCTCGCGCACAGGCCCTCAGCTTGATCCAAAGCAGTTTCGGTGTCAGAGGGACCCAACCGACATTGGACTTTGCGCAAAACCGCACCGACATTTGCGCATATGCAAATGTTTTCAATCGGGTCGCATGGTGTGACAGAGTGAACCGGAAGCCGCTCATGCGCAAAACGTCACGGCGCAGCTTCTGGTTCATTGGCAGCAGTCACTCCATTCCTTAAAGGGACCATGCGCAAATTTACTTTGACAGTTGTGCTGTCAGTGTTCTACAGCATTCAGGTACTGCAAACACTGACAATGACTGCACAGAGGTGCACGGCTGCACCCAGGCTCTCCCATGACTACCTCCATATGGTTATGGAGGGAGTCACAGCATGCAGTGAGGTTCTCTTCCCTTCCAATGGGCGGAAGAGACCTCCCCAGGACACCAACGCAGCCTGGTTGCACATTGCACAGGAGGACACAAGCAGGGATGTCGTAAGGAGGACCAGGCTGCAGTGGCACAAACCTTTCAATGATCTCAGTAGATCTCGAAACGTTACAGCAAAGCCACACTCAACCTCATCCTGCTGTGCCACTCATCACATCCCCATCACTCTGCCTTCCCTACCCTACTCCTGCACATCCTTACTCACACCAACTTACCTTGCACCTCCACCCATCCCTCTCTATCTACATTATCACTTCCCCATCTCACTGGCCACCCTTCACACTCATCCTCATCCTAGTCCAATCATACCAACTAACAACAAACAAGGTTAGGCACTTGTGTGCTTTAGCCAATGTTCATGTGAAGTTTCTGTTAACGTGCTGTCAATCATTGAAATCTTTATTTTCAATGCTTTGCGTTCTTGGACAGATTTGTGTGAACCTTTGGAAGTGGCTTAGTGAGTTGCAATGAATGGTGAGACATAACGATACACCCCGCAATGGTGATGAGTGTGAAAGGAATGGCTTGGGCATTGTAGGGATGCTTTATGGTGTTGGTGTGGGGTGGTGCCAACCTAGCGCATCATGTGGCAGCCAGGGTGTAGAGCGTCAAGTGAAGTAAATCTGGCCAAGGTGAGGCCATCCCTGGCATCCCGGGCAGCAATGTGGTTGGGTGCTGATGCCCTCTGTCCTGTGCAGCATCAGTTGATTGCGGAGAAGGTTGGTGTTGCTGTTGGTGCTGCTAGTGTGCCTGGTGCTACTGATGTTGAGGCTGATTGTGGTGGGATTCTGAGGACCAAGGTGAGATAATTTCAAGGGCACTGATGCTGATGTAATAGATGGCAGGTGAACTTGCGATGACAGAAGTGAGAGAGCTTGCTCCAATGATGTGACACTGGATAGAGAGTTTACTCCAAACACTTGCAACCTGCATAAAGCTCAGCTTCTGGGCTTGAAAAGGGAACAGATGTGAGATGGGAGCTTTTATAGCACATTGGCAGTAATGAGATGATTCCATGGTCATACAACAGCCAACCTGCTTACCTGACATGATCCCCGAGCAGCGTGGACCTCGTGGGCATCCTCGTAAAATGTAAAGATGAGCTCAAAATGCTTCTTAATGGGCTGTTAACAAGGTCATAATGACCTGAATTGCCTCCTCCGCCGCTGTGTGTCAGGTCTGTTCAGTGCTGACAGACCCGACATCTGGGAAAGGCATGTGGCAGCGGGTTGACAGCAGGGTACCGACCTGCTGTGGAAAAAAACATTTTCTCACCCGACCCACCACTGAACGTGCCCGCTGACCCCCCGAAAAACTCCCCCCTTTGTATCTGTTTTCACAGTAGAGGAAGAGGACAAAATACCAGCAGCAAAAACCTAAAAATAAGTCAATGGGAGGGACATAGTGGGGTAGAAATTAGGTCGCGCCCCATTTGGGGCGCAAATATCGTCTGGACGCAAATATTAGCGCCTGGCGCTAATTATCGGCACTGACTGGAAACTTCACTTTTACCGCCCCGGGAGGTGAGTGGAGCGCTAAAGCAGGCGCAGCACACCTGTCTTAAGGCGCAAAGGCCAAGGAGTGAGGCGCTAACTCAGCGCGCGAGCGCAGCGCAGCTGCTGCCAGTTAGCGAGGGAACACAGACACACTGGCGCCGGCCACTTCTTAAAGCGGGGGGGGGCACTTGCTCCCCAGCCACACCCTGCTCATTGCAGCCTTGAATCACGGCCTGGAGAGACCTGTGAATCCATTTTGCTGCCAAGCATGGAGAGGGTGAGAGAACGCGCTCATCACTTCACCGAACGGGCCTTGGATGCTCTGGTTGGCGCGGTGGAGCGCAGACGATGTATGCTCTTCCCTGAGAGTGGCAGGAGGCCTTTGCCACGCGAGTTCAGAAGAGTGTGGAGGGAGGTGGCTCAGAGCGTCTCCTCCAGGAGCATGGTGCCCAGGACCCATACTCAATGCCGCAAAAAGTTCAACGACCTCACTCGAGTCGTCAGGGTGAGTGGCTTTTTCTCAATACCTCTCCATCCCTCCATCTCAACCTCACTCAATGGCCAGAGGGTCTTAAAACCCCAATGCACAACACTCATCCAACACCTATGGCCCTTTCATCAAACACACACACACATTCCACACTTTGCATACAGTAAGGGCTATTCACCTATGGGAGGCACATCAGGCAAGACCATGGCTGCATACAGTAAGGGCTATTCACCTATGGGAGGCACATCAGGCAAGACCATGGCTGCATACAGTAAGGGCTATTCACCTATGGGAGGCACATCAGGCAAGACCATGGCTGTATATTTACTCAGACGCCGTCCTTTTTCTTGCAGGCCAAGCTGGCTCATAATAGGAGACAGCAGCAACGGACAGGTGGAGGGCGGCCTCAGCTGCAACCCCTCAGCGATCTTGAGGAGCGCGTCCACAGGATTGTGGCAAGCCGGGTGATCGGTCCCGTCGCCACTGGAGACGCCGACCCCGTTCTGGACAGCAATGGTAAGGTCATCACCTTTTTGTCCTCTGTCCTTCCACTTGTCCCTCACAACACCAGCCTTTGACACTTTCAATCCAACTTGCTAACTCGCTGCACTTATTCCTCCCTTACTGCCACCCTGTCCTCACGCTAAAGCCACTCTTGTACCTCCCTGCTTTCAGATGGTGATTCACCAGCTGAGGAGACGGGCCCTGAAGCTGCCACTGGGAGTGATGCTGCAGCTGAGGAGGAAGAGGAAGCCAGAGCATCAGTGCCACCCTCTCCCGAGGAAGCCCATGCCCACACTGGGAACACGCCTTCCCCAGAGGGGAGCAGGGGGGAAGGGGCTGATGAGGGTGAAGCTCCAGGACCCAGCGGGCTGCAGCAACGCCATGGGAGGGGTAGGGAAGAACGGGGGCCTTCTCCCCAGAGGGAGAGTATGCCAGACACTCCTACTGCAATGGACGCAGAGGAGGAGCGGCTGATCGCAGAAATGAACACCCAGGCGGTGGGCATGCAAACTGAGCTCATGGGTGCAGTGGGAAGGGTGCCCGAATGCATTGAGTCACTGGCAAGGAGTGTGGAGCACTTCGCTGTAGCACAGGCGGATGCCACACTAACGCTTAGTGCTGCAATTCAGTCACTGGCTGCCTTGATCCCATCTCTGACTGCTCTCATACAGACTCAGATTGAGGCCACGCGAGCACAGACTGCTGCCAACCTCGATGGTTCGTGCACATGTCCCCGGGGCTGTCACCGCGCCGCAGCAGGCCAGCAATCTGTTCTCCGGCAAATTGCTCCGGATGCTGAAGTGCTGCCCCGTGGGAGTGCCAGTGTGTCGGGCGAGCAGGGAGTTGCTGTCCTCTCTCACGATGACAGCATTCCTGCTGCCAACACTGTCACTTCTCCACTGCACTTGCCACCGCCTGTAGGACAGACTGCTGCCGCCCATGCCGAGTTGGTGCAGTCTGCAGCCGGGCCCTCCAGGCCCAGAAGTGGTCGAGGCCGTCCTTCAGGGGCATCTGCAGTGTCAGGGTCTGACGAGCAGCAGCCTTCCACCAGCCTTGCTGCAGCCACTGAGGTCCCATTACGGAGGAGCAGTAGGGTTAGAAGGGGGGAAGTGCGCAAGGGAAGGAGATCACCCTCGAAGGGCAAAAAGTAGGAGGTGTGCCAAAATGCTGGTCATTTTTTTATTAAAGGCCGAGGTTCATGGTCCAACTTTTGTTTAGTGTTTTGGACATTATCTCCAGGTTGTGAGAACCAGTTATGTTATTGACTGTTTTTTTGTGTTTATTTCTATGAGTTTGTCATGAGGAATTGACACACACAGAGTTTGTAAAATAAATAAGTTTCTGTATTCAAAATATACATGGTTGGTGGTTGGAATTATTGGTGCCTTGGCCGGCTTAGGGGTTGCGTGCTGGGTTCATTAATGTTGGTAGCAATGGCAGGGGCCCTAGAAGCGGCTTGCTATTAGCCGTTGACGGACGGCCCTTGCAGTTTCACCATTGTGGGCCGCCCTCCTGTCTTGGTGCTGCTGATGATCATCGTCCTCGTCCTCTTCCTCCTCTTCCTCCTCCTCCTCTGGTGGTGCTCCAAGGCCTGGTGGCATTGGCTGGGTCCTGAGGATTGCCATGTTATGCAACATGCAGCACACGACTACGAAGTTCGATACTCGCTCAGGCGAGTACTGCAGGGCTCCTCCGGAATGGTCCAGACAGCGGAACCGTTGCTTCAGCACTCCGATTGTGCGCTCAATAATGTTCCTGGTTGCTTGATGGCTCTCATTGTACCGCAGCTCAGCGGGGGTGTTGGGCGTACGGAGCGGTGTCATCAGCCAGGTGCTCAATGCATACCCCTTGTCCCCGAGAAGCCAACCAACTGGCTGATGCGGTGCCTCGAAAAGTTCTGCCACAGTAGTCTGGCGCAGGATAAAAGCATCGTGGCAGCTGCCAGGATACTGGGCATTGACAGCGAGTATCAGCTGTCTGTGGTCACAGACCAACTGGACATTCAAGGAATGGAACCCCTTTCTGTTCCTGAATTCCTCGGCATTCTCACGCGGAGCACGCAAAGCCACATGCGTGCAGTCAATGGCGCCCTGCACCATGGGGAAGCCCGCTACCCTCGCAAAGCCCAGAGCGCGGTCACGCTGCTTGTCTGGGGTCATGGGGAAAGAGATGAACTCTCGTCTCCTTCTGAAGAGTGCATTTGTGACCTGCCGGATGCAGCAATGCACCGCGAACTGGGAGATATTGGCGAGGTCCCCAGCAGCAGCTTGAAATGAGCCAGTGGCGTAAAAGTTCAAAGCCACTGTGACCTTCACTGCCACCGACAGAGACGTCCTGGACCTCAGTTGAGGCTGCAGATCTGGCTGCAGCAGGTGGCAGAGCTCAGTGACCACCTCCTTGCTGAATCGCAGCCTTCGCAAACACAGCTCCTCGGACATATGGATGCAGGAGAGCTGTTCACGATATACCCTGGGAGGGTAAGCTCTCCTGTACATACGCCTGATGGCCCTCCTCCGTCTGGCCATCATTGCCACTCTCTCTCTGCGTCTCTGTATCCTCCGATTCAGCTGGAGCAGGACGACGCCCCCAATCAGTGCAGCCCCCATATTCTCTTTGCAAGCAAAGTAATGAAGGACAGCAACTAAAGTAGCAGCAAAGTTAGGATCAATAGGCAAAACTACCTCACAAAGCGTTGAGTCAATGTAGAAGTCTCTCTTTCTCTCTCTCCGAATCTCTCTCTCTCTCTCAGAACGAGTGGTGCATAAATGTCGACCACAGAAAAAGACAGGAAGAGGCCCCCTTTAAATAGCGCCCCCCCAGCCCCACAGCGATTGATAGCGTTCCAGTCTTCCGGTCGTTGGAAGCGCCAGGCGGTAAGGCAGGGGGCACCACTCAATTTCCACTCCGGGGCGCCACAAGGGCGTTGCACCATGGAATGACGTCACAATCTGCGCGCGCAGGTGGTCGCAGCGGTAAGTTTTAGCGCCGCCGCACAATGTCAAGTTAAGTTCCCGAGCGGTGCAAACATCGCTGCGCCCGGGCGTTAGCAGCTTTGCGCCCCATTAGCGCCCTCTTAAGGCGCTAACGGGAGGCGCAACCAACTGAATTTTTACCCCAGTGGATTTAATATAAGTAAAAAAACTATTAATGGAGAAAATAGACAATTAGCAGAACCTGATAGTTTCCACCCTAGGGTATTAAAAGACACAGGTGGGGTAATTGCAGATGCATTTGTCAGAATTTTCTAAGTTCTTTAGATTGAGGAATTGCACCCTTGAATTGGAAAATTGCACATGTTACTCCATTATTTAAGACAGGAGGAAGGGGGAAACCAGCAAACTACAGACCTGTCAGTTTAACGTCAGTTGTAGGGAACTTACTGGGATCTATCATCAGGGACAGAGTGACTGAATATTTGAACAAGTATGAGCTCATCAAATTGCGTCAACATAGATTTGTGAAGGGCAGGTATTGTCTGACTAATCCAGTTGAATTTTTTGAGGAGGTCATAACAAGATGGACAGGAAAGTGTTTATGGATGTTGTCTATATGGACTTCCAGAAGGCATGCGATAAGATTCCGCACAAAAGATTAGCAAAGATAAGAGCGCATGGAATTGGAGATAACCTTGCGATATCAGTTGATAATTGGTTGGGAAGTAGGAGATAGAGAGTAGGGATAATGGGAATGTACTCTGATTGGCGGAATGGGACAAGTGGTGTTCTCCAGGGATCTATTCTGGAGCCTCAGCTTTTCACCATATATATCAATGCCTTGGATGAACGAATGGAGTGTTGTACTGTATATCTATCTTTGCAGATGATACTAAGTTAGGATTAACAGTAAGTTATATAGATGGGAGCAGGAAGTTATTAAGTCACATAATCAATAGACATTGAAGTCAGTGGAAATAAAAATTCTGAGAGAAGTAAAACGAACTGCCGATTCATTATCAGCCATTTTACACTATCGCACAAAGTCAAAGTTACCCCCATTAAGTGAGTGGACAAAACTGTGACAGATGGAGTTCATGTAGGGGAAGTGTAAGGTAATCCACTTTGGATCCAAGAAAGACAAATATTTTCTAAATGGCAAGAGATTAGAAACTGTGGCGGGGCAAAGGGATTTGGGTGTCCAGGTACATAAATCACTAAAATCTAGTGCACAGATACAAAACATAATCAAAAAGGATAATGGAATGTTGGTATTTATCTCAAGGGGGCTGGAATACAAAGGCGAGAAAGTTATGGTTCAGTTGTACACAGCCTTGGTCAGGACCCATCTGGAGTATTGCGTTCCGTTCTGGTCACCGCACCTCAGGAAGGATATATTGACCTTGGAGTGGGTACAGTGCAGATTTACCAGTGGGCATTAAAGGGGACAGGTACTTTGTTGCAAGGATAATTTAGGTGTAAAATGTTAGCAGTAAATTTGATACAATATGCTTTAAGAACCCATTTTACTCCATTTGCTACCCCAAGACAGAGAATGCACTTTGCCATCTTCGTCTGCCGTCCGGACATGCCTTGGCGTACCATCTTGCCGTCCGGCGGAGGCGAAGGTCCCCAATGGAGGGCTCTCTACGCGGGAGTCTTCCCTTGTTCTATTGGGGACTTGGCCTGGAGGGTGTTGCACGGAGCAGTCCCGTGCAATAGGTTATTAAGTAGGTTTACGGACTCCCAGGCCGCTTGCCATTTCTGCAGCCTGGAGGAGTCCGTATTTCACATATGAGTGTGAGAGGTTGCAGCCCCTCTTTCATTACCTGAAGGGGCTGCTCCTCAATTTCTGGTTGCACTTCAGCCCCACGCTCCTGATCTACGGTCACCCGGTGCGGAGGGGAGCGGGCAGGTCGGAGGACCTCCTCGTGGGACTGCTCCTGGGCCTGGCTAAGAAAGCCATTAATTGGTCCAGGCAGCGGGCGGTCGAGGGGGTCGTTCGGCCCAATTGCCTGCCTCTCTTCCGCGGCCATGTTCGCACCCGGGTGGCCCTGGAGATGGAGCACGCGGTGTCCGCCGGCACGCTTGAGTTTTTCCGCGACTGGTGGGCGCCGCGGGGGCTGGAATGCATCGTCACCCCGGACTACCAAATTTTAATTTGATTTGTTAAGTTTCCTTTAAAGTTTTATTTAGTTACAGACAATTGATTGGTTTGATCAAAATAGTAAGACAGAGAATGCAAACTTAGGCACTCTTGGGTCATTAGATACAACATTACCAAAACAAGATAGAAAATATGCAAGGGATATTTATTTATTTATCCCACTTACATATTAACTGTTAACTAAAATCTTTAATACATTTAAAAAAAATATATAAACATACTTTTTGAATCAAGCTAACTTTTGACAACCAACACATGTGACAGGAGACAGCAAAGGTGAAATAAAAGGTTTCAATTAGAAGCATGAGAAATAGATTTCAAAACATACCTGGGAACCTTCGATCTTGCATTTTCCGAGTGATTACCAGTCCATCTTTCTTGGATCCCCCTGCTGCGAGTGTCTCATTCAGAGCCATAGCGTACAGCATGACCCCATCATAAAAACAACCAGCAATAAAATTCACCTGCAAAAAAAAATGGAAAATGCATTTTCAGCTAAGCCTTTGGATACAACAATAATGAGCCAATCAAACAGGCTGGTGGGGAATGGTCCTGGGTTTTAGCAACGCTGGGAAATGGTCCTCAGCTTTGCCTGAACTGCAGTAGAGGGTCCTATAGTTTGGTAGCACTATGGTGGGGCTGCTTGGCAGCGTCCAGCATCTCTTTGGAGGGAGAACTGGGATTTGTCAAGACCTGAGGTTTGGCATTTCCTGGTGCTACAAAAGAAATCAGGACCATCCATCCCCCATTGCTACCAAAGCACACATTGTCCTCAATTTTTTTCAGGTTTTTTTCATTCATTTACAGGATGTGGGTGTCGCTGCAGATCCCTAGTTGCCCTTGAACCGCTGCAGTATGTGTGGTGAGCGGTTTGATACAACTGAGTGGTTTGTTAGGCCATTTCAGAGGGCAGGTAAAAGTCAACCACATTGCTGTGGGTCTGGAGTCATATATATGCCAGACTGGGTAAGGATGGCAGGTTTCCTTCCTTAAAGGACATTAGTGAACCAGTTGGGTTTTTACGACAATCGGATAGCTTCAGGGTCACCATTACTGATACTAGCAGTTTTATGCCAGATTTATATAATAAATTGAATTCAAATTCACAAACTGCCATGGTGGAATTTTAACTCACATCTCCGTATTTCTAGTCCAGTAGCATAACCACTATGCTACCGTACCCCCGGTAGTGCAACTAAACCCCATTTCCTCTTCACAACTCCGATTGGCACAAAGGAGCAATCTTGGAAAATCTCTGGATTGGCACCAGAAAATGGGGTGGAACCCAGTTTCACCAGGATTCTGCCCATAAGAACATAAGAAGTAAGAGCAGGAGTAGGCCATACAGCCCCTTGAGCCTGCTCCGCCATTCAATAAGATCATGGCTGATCATTGACCTCAACTCCACTTTCCTGCCCAATCTCCATATCCCTTGATTCCCCTAGAGTCCAAAAATCTATCTATCTCAGCTTTGAATATACTCAAAGACTCAGCATCCACAGCCCTTTGGGGTAGAGAATTCTAAAGATTCACAACCCTCTGAGTGAAGAAATTCCTCCTCAACTCAGTCTTAAATGGCCTACCCCTTGTCCTGAGACTATGCCCCCTAGCTCTAGACACTCCAGCCAGGGGAAACAATGCCTCAGCATCTAACCTGTCAATCGAATATATTTTCCATTTTCCGTGGGGGCCATAGGTTCTGTCTGCCCCTATGTCGAGGGGGCATGTATATGGGAGTTCCTGTGCTACCCCAGAAATTCAGCTCTTTATATGTGGGACTCAGAGGACCTCAAGCTAGCTGAGAGCTACCGTGAGTTCTGCTGAGGCCTACAAAAGGGCCCCAACCTTTTTTAGGGAAAGTTATTTGATTTCTCAAGGGATCAATTACCTTCCCAAAGAGGCCCACTTCCAGAAGAAAGGAAGAGACATTTCTTCAGGACATCCTCTCTGCTGTCGGACTAGATTGGCACCGCTCCAAAATTCCACTGCCAGTTCAGAGCAGGAAGCAAATCGGGTGGGTTCTACAACGGGCAGGCAAAATCCACTCCGCTAAGTTAGCGTCTAGTCAGCAAAGTTGAAAATTACCCCTGGCCCCACTATATCCTCAACCTGCCATAAGCAGCACCATAGATCAATGAATATATATATTATCAACACATCGTAATACATGGTTTAAGATTTTATTGATGTAACACAGGATTCTGGCCAGACCGCAACGTTTACAGCTTTTTTTTGCCTAAAACTGAGGTTTAATTCAGAATAAATAAGCTTCATAATCATAGGCTGCTTGGAAGCAGATCTTATCTTCCCACTGAAAATCTGTTTGCCTTCAAACTGCAGTATCTTTGAGACCAGTGTAATCTAATGGCTTGAGCATTTTGTGGTTATAAACAAGATAATGGAAATAAAGTGCCAACATTTCAGGTATTAAGAATTTCAGTTCTGGGGAAAGGTAACAGAAATGTCCTTTATTTTCCTTGGAAAGAGAATTTGGGGAACTATCGATCAGTTAGTCTAACGCCAGTTGTGAGCAAACTCTTAACTCATAATTCAAGATAAAATGAGTGAGCATTTAGAAATCCATGTGTTAATCAAGGACAGCCAGGATGGATTTGTTAAAGGTGTTTGGCAAATACAGAAGTGGTCACTTTCAGTGTTGGTGTAAAATGGGAAATTTTGGATATTGGAGAATCTGAGTTCACATCCCACTATGGCATCTTAAGAATTTGAATTCCGTTTAAACAAAAAGTTGGACTCCATAATCCCTTAATACCCTTAGCTAGCAAAAATCGATCGATCGATCTCACATTTAAAATTATTAATTGAGCTAGCATCGATTGCTTTTTGTGGGAGAGAGTTCCACACTTCAACCACCCTTTGCATGAAGAAGTGTTTCCTAACTTCTCTCCTGAATGGCCTGGCTCTGATTTTATGGTTATTGTGAGGGGGGTGTGGGGGAGGGTGATAGAGTGCACTGCATATCAGGCAAACAGAAACTCTATGTGAATTTCTCAGTCAGGGATTCTTCTGCATGTTGATGGGTTTCTTTGCATGTCAAGCACCCAGCTGATCAAAAAAATCTCCTTACCCCCATAGTACAGTATCACATCAGTCTGATTATATGCTGTCCCTCACGATCACATCACCATTGTTATATTGATACCTCATTATACAATCTCCCTTGACATCCCAGCACCTTTATTAACTGCTTGTCATTGCAATGCTGCCCTGCTCTTTAAATGGCCATTGTGGTGTTATATGAACTGCACTATTACAGTCCTTCTCACCTCCTGTCACCCTTTTTGTCCACCCATTTTTGTCCACCCTCACCATAGACAGTCATCACATGCTGTGCCGTTGTTCTTATCATCCTATCTTGCAGCAGTATAGTGAGCTTAATATGTCTGGATGGGTATTAGCAGTGGAATGCAGGCATTGCTGTGCCTGGGCTACACAGCAGCAACAAACTGGAAGTTAATGGCTTTTCTGGGCTTTGCTGCTGAAGTTCAGTGATGATTCATAATCAGCTGAGCACTATTTTAAGTTAAGAATCATGCTTTGACTGAGAAGGGTCAAAGCAGTGCCAATCAGGTTAGTGGTCTGTCTGAGCTGTGATGTGACAATGTAATGGGGCTTTATTGTCCATTTGAGATGTGTTGTAAAGCGCCTTCTATTTGTCCCCACAGAAGTTAAGGAAGCATTATGTGCTCTGGGGCAAGTTGTAAAGCATTTATTACCAGGATGATTTAATGATCAGAAACTGGTGTGCACAGTGAGCAGTGATTAATTTTTGAATAAGAGTGATTAACATGCACACATTAACTTCAATAGCAGTGATGGATCAGTAACAACAATTTGCATAAATAATACATTTAAACATCTCAGAGCACTCTCCTGGGGAAGAACTTGACGCCAAACATGATGTAAGGGTTGGGTGATAAACTAAAGGCATAGTCGACGAGCTAGGATTTTAGGAGGCTTTTGAAGGCAAGGAGAGAGGCAGGAAGTCAAAGTGTTTTAGGAAGAGAATTTCAGACAGGAAGAGTACAATGACAAAGCTTGTATTGGCTTCTGATGGTGTAATGGAAGGGTAAGTAGTAATCTGGAATCAGATGAATAGAAAATATGGCTGAGATGTATAGCTGGAGATGATTTCCAAAATAGGGTGTGGTAAGGCCATGGGGGGATTTTAAAAGGAGGGTAAGAACCTTGCTGATTTTCTAGACAACAGGGAACCGAGTGGATATGGAGGTGATGGTTTTGAGGGAATTGATGTGGAAGTGTACTCAAACTGCAAAGTTCTGGGTTACTAAAATTTGTGAAAGATGGAGGTGGGGAGGCATATATAAAATTAATCCTTGAGGTAATGAAAATGAATTGAAGGTTTGAACAGTGAAAGAGGTGAAACAGGAACATAAATGAGTAATCTTGGTGGAAGAAGGTGATCTTGGCAACAGACTGAATATAGTACAGAAAGCACAGTTCAGAGTCAAACTGCACACTGAAGTTGTGCACCACCAGCGCAGCCCAAATGAGCAGTCAGGAAACATGATCAAGCTGGCAACAGAGGCATGCAGTTGTCAGCAAGAACCAAACAGAATGGCTTCAGTTTTCCCAATGTTAAGCTGCAGGGAGTTTTAATTCATCCATGACCTGAATAGGCATCTATTGTAATTTTCTAAATGTCGGCTGGGTTCAGTTAGTAGCACTCTAAACTTCTGTATAAGTAAGTTGTGGGTTCAAGCCACACTCCAGCACTTGAGCACATAATCTAGGTCCACACTTTTTTGCTGTCAGTCAGATGAGACACTAAACAGAGGCATGGCTACCTGCTCAGTTGGACATAAAATATCCCACAACACTATTCAAAGAGGAGCAGGGAGTTCCCCATTGTTTAGGCTAACATTTCTCCCTCAACCAACACCAAAAAAAATCTAGACTTTCATTCATTTGCTGTTTAAGGAACCTTGCTGTCTGCAAACTAAGAGAACACAGGATGGTCTAAGATGGGTTTACAGTGTGTGTATGTGAACGCACGAAGCGTAGTAAACAAGATAAGTGATCTGCAGGCATAAATAGCCACATGGGAATATGGGGCGCGATCTTGCCAGCCCTGGGGAGGCAGGTATGGAGGCGGGACTGCCGGGAAAATGGTAGAATGTGGGGGTGGGTGCCCAACCCGCCCCCAACCCGCCTCCATGCCATCTTGCCAGGAGGCGGGTAGCCGACCCTGCGCTGGGTCCCGTCTCCTTGAAGGCGGGAAGGGGATTAATGCCACTTATCTTCCTGTTAACAGGTAGTTTTACCCACACAAGTGCGGGCTTCCCGAAGGCTGCGAACCCCGCCAGGGTCACCAAGGCGAGCAGATGGTCTGCGGGGATCAGAGGGGTGCAAAAATGCGCTGTGAAGGTAAATGATGGGTGCAAGTGTGGAGAGGTGAGTATGTGAGGTAAGTGGAAAGTGTTAGTAAAAGTTTACTTACCTTTGTTTCTTCCTGCAGGCTTCAATCGGTGGGTATGCGGAGAGTCTCGCACCTCCGCGGCAGAGATGACAGATGGCCGTTGCATTCTCCAATGCAACAACCATCTAATTTCTGCTAAATAAAGAGGTTTGATGAGTCTTGAATTCAAGAACTCATCAAGCTACAGAGAATGTCAGTGTTTGACAGCTTCACAGAGCTGTCAAACGATGACAATTCATCTGTCAAAAATTTTCTGTAACTGGCTTTCCCTTAATTGGCCTGCTAAACCCGCTGGGCGTGGGTTGGCCAGAAGTTGATGGAGGCGGGATTGAAACCTGACAAGTGGGAGTCCTGCCTCCAAAACCTCCCCATTGGCAAAATCCAGCCCATGGTGTTGTGGCAATAACTGAGACCTGGCTCAAAAACAGGCAGGATTGGGTATTAAATATTCCTGGTTAAAAACTTAAAAGGAACTCCCATAAGTATGAATGGGGATTCCCTTCTTTTATTGGTTGGGCTGGCCCACGTGATCCCAGAGGGGCTTGCGAACTGCATGTGCCCCTGGGATACGTGGGCCTCTGCCCGCGCGTACCCAGAGAGGCCTCCGTATCTCCCGGGCCACCAGGTAAATGCGTAGATATTTTACAGGTCGGAGGCATCCGCCCGCAGGAAGCCACCGATCGCAAATGTTGGGCCAATATCTTTATTTACCCTCTTAACATCATATTGTTCCTAAAATAAAATTCAAAATAAAAGTGTTACTGCACCACAATCAAAGAAACAGTTCTATTTACAACAATAAAAGAAAATAATTCTCTCTTTTAACACTCTGGTATTGTTGGAGTATCTCATTTCTATTCTCCATCCTTGCATAAGCATTCACCCTCATGCTTCACCTTATGAGATGCCTTCAGAAGCCAAATGAAATATGTTATCTTGAAACACTTTCTTTGCCATAACATTCAGTTTATATGGGGCTGACATTTCTTGGAGCTTATCAGGCTTTAAATTTCTATTACGGAAGGAAATATGTGTGATATGCTGCTAAAGGATTTTAAAAGTAAAATAAACAGAAACATTCCTTCCTTTTACCAGCTCAAATAACCCTTCCTGACTCAACAGGGGTGATAGTCTGACGTTGTGCTGTAGACAGGGTGCCTCGCACACAGGATCACTTACCTCCCTCTGTATTTTCTTCCTTCTACAATCTTCAGATTTTTATCATCTAAGCTTCTTGTCACCTAATCAGTACTTCCTTATTTACCTCATTTTGTTTTTTACTCTTTACATCCTTGGTGTCATTCTGCCTTGGTCATTCAACTTAAGTTTCACAAAGAACAGAACAAAAATCTAACCATTTAATTTGATTAAATAATCATCAGGTGATCTGTGCATGTCTGGATTATTGAGAATCAGCAACAAAACCAAAAGAGAAAAAGGTACAGCATTGAAACTTCGGGGTAGAGTTTTCGCTTTGGGCGCAATCGGCGATCCGGGTGCAAATTGCGCCCAAAATTGGGCGAGTTTTGCTAAGTTTTTTTCTCTCGAGTTTCTGCTCAAGCTCGTTTGCATATGGTCACATGTAAAATCTGCCGTGAACCAGCACAACCGGGCAGCATTTTAGAACGTAATTTTTTCTTTAAAATATTTTTGCTTTAAAAAATATTCCTTGATTTATTTAAGAGTGGTGCCTTGGTGCAGTTTGATTAATACAGCTGAAAATAGGTTTATCACAAAAAGTAAGCATTATAATCAGAGTGCCTAGTCCACCACCTGTGAGTAAACTGATTTTAAATAATTGAAAATGACTTTAAAAAAAAACTATACAGAACTATTTGCTAGTTATATTGGTGTTCTGTAGTAAATTAAGAAAAATTATATTCAATTAAAATTTGCCTATTAGTGTCCTTGAACTGAAAAAAAGCTAAATTTTTGGAGCCTCCTCGAAGGCCTACAGATGAGCGCAATTAGCAGAAACTCCCAATGGTAATTAATTCAATCTGGGGGCGAGCCAGTTTTGTGGGTGGGGCCGGCTTCTAGCGTGATTTGTTTAAACTTGCGCAAAAGATTGCAGAAACTCGATTTGCGCTGAACCTAATTTGCGCAAAAAATTCCGCGATATTTTGCAGCGGTTTCGCCGATTTCGGGTGCATTACGCCAAGAAAACCAACGTAACCGAATGGAAACTCCAGGCCTTCGTGTTTATTTGCACTATGAACTAACACTGTGGTTATACAATCTACCCCTGTTAATGCCCAATTTGTTTTTGCACTAAAAATAAACTTAATTAACCAATAACCAGACTGTGATGCACGAGTGGACAAAGACCAATAGCTTTAGTGTGCAATTCCCGGCTGTCAACATTTGGGTTATGTTGTGGGTTAGGCATTACATCTGCGCACCAGAAGAGACCTTTGCACATGCATGCTTACAGATGTGCATGCAGCTCTGCGCTCTGGCCAATACTTTTTGAATGTTTTCATAACATGGGCAAAAGAGGAAACCTCTGACAATGCAGCACTAACAGAGTACTGCACAGAGTACTGCCTGGATTATGCGCTTAAATCCAGTGCGGGGCTCAAACTCACAACCTTCTGATTCAGAGGTTTATTTATTCGTTCACAGGATGTGAATGTCGCTGGCAATTTAATGCAGAAAAGTGCAAATTGATACATTGTGATAGAAAGAATGAAGAGAGGAAATATAAACTAAAGGGTACAATCCTAAAGTGGGTGCATGAACAGAGAGACCTGGGGGTATATGTGCACAAATCGTTGAAGGAGGTTGAGAAAGCGGTTAAAAAAGCTTACAGGATCCTGGGCTTCAGAAATAGAGGTATAGAGTACAAAAATGTGGAAATTATGATGAACCTTTACAAAACACTGGTTCGGCCTCAACTGGAGGATTGTGTCCAATTCTGGGCTCCGCACTTTAGGAAGGATGTGAAGGACTTAGAGAGGGTGTAGAAAAGATTTACAAGAATGATTCCAGGGAGGAGGGACTTCAGTTATGTGGACAGATTGGAAAAGCTGGGGTTGTTCTCCTTAGAGCAGTGAAGATTGAGAGCAGATTTGATAGAAGTGCTCAAAATCATGATGGGTCTGGACAGAGTAGATAGAGGGAAACTGTTCCCATTGGCAGAAGGGTCGAGAACCAGAGGACACAGATTTAAGGTGATTGGCAGAAGAACCAAAGGCGAGATGAGGAAAAACATTTTTACTCAGCGAGTGGTTAGGATCTGGAATGCACTGCCTGAAAGGGTGGTGGAGGCAGATTCAATTGTGGCTTTCAAAAGGGAGTTGGATAAGTACCTGAAGGCTACGGGGAAAGGGTGGGGGAGTGGGACTACCGGAAGTGCTCTTGCAGAGAGCCGGCACAAGCTCAAATGGCCGAATGGCCGTCTTCCGTGCTGTAACCATTCTATGATTCTATTTATTGCCCATCCCTAATTGCCCTTGAGAAGGTAGTGGTGAGCTGCCGCCTTGAACTACTGCAGTCTGTGTGGTGAAGGTACTCCCACAGTTGCTATTAGGTAGGGAGTTCCAGGATTTTGACCCAGCAATGATGAAGGAACGGTGATATATTTCCAAGTCAGGATGGTGTGTGACTTTTAGGGGATCTTGGAGGTGATGGTGGTCCCCTAGTATTCCCAGGTGAGAGCGTTAACAACTGAATCAAGATGACATTTAAAAACTAGTGACTATTTGGGTAATAAATGGAACAAGCAGTGACGCTTTAGCTTTCAATTCTAAACCACCTTTCATTTAGAAAAAGTGGTTTTCAGAAACTATAGGAAGATATCTGAAAACACTCTATAATGTGGATTACAGTTAATGTTAGTACAGTAACTAGAAGCAGGAGGCCAATTAGCCTGAAAAATTGTTCCACACAATGAATGATTTCCAATGGTAGTCTTTTTAAAGTAAACTAAAGAATGTAATTGTAAAAAGACAAAAGTTGAGTTTATTTTCCTAAGTGAACAGTCATGCCATCTAAAGTTACAAAAATACTAAAAAGAGCAGCTAATTGCCACATGTCAGGCCCCCAACAACAACAAGCTATCTGTTAATTGTCTGCACAGAATTATGTCAGCCAGCTAAATGTTACTGAAGGTGATTGGGCTGCTCAATCCAGCAAAATCCAATATGAGTGGTAACAGGACAAACAATAGATAACCATCACTGGAGAAAAATGTATTTGTTCAAATGCAGATTATTTATCTTCCACTTGATTTATTCTTTACTTGTACTAAATAGACAAAGTTTCATAGCCTGCACTTAATCCTTCAAGAGCTGCCAATAGCACATGTGCAGGAAGGTAAGTCAGCTGTTCGCTGGAGAATGTGTCTCAAAGCAGCTGAGCATAATTTTTGAAAATGTTGGAAATACTCACCAGGTCAGGCAACATCTGTAGAGAGAGAAACAGAGTTAACGTTTCAGGTCGATGACCTTTCGTCAGACCATGACCTGAAACGTTAACTCTATTTCTCTCTCTACAGATGCTGCCTGACCTGCTGAGTATTTCCAGCATTTTCTGTTTTTACTTCAGATTTCCAGCATCCGCAGTATGTTGCTTTTGTATGAGCATAATTTTACTTTTGTAAGATTTGACTCTACTTTCTTTAAATCTATGACATTGATTCCAATTCTTTCACCTTTTTTTGCAGCAGAGATTATATCCAGGTATCTATTAGGGATGAGCTTAGAATGACAGTTTAAATCCAAATAAATCAACAGTTAAACTCACGTATATTTATTCTGAAAATACTGTTTACAATATTCATGTACATAATATATTCATAAGATATTTCTCTATCCATTGTTTTAACAGTAGTGTTAACCTATTTATTGTAATGGTGTTAACTTGTTTTGTGTTTATACACTACTATTTCTAACAGTAATTTCTGGGCTTATAACTTTTGAAAAAATGTCTTGATATTTTTGTGGCAGCTGAAGGTATACCCTGATTTTGTTACTTTTGAAAATGGTATCTGCTAAACGAAAAGAAAACTTAATTTTGATCCAGCTGTATAGAATTTACATACCTAATCTTGGTGCTGAATCTTTTAGCACTAATATTCCAAACAGTCTTCACACTTCAGTTATCCCATGTTTATTGTTTTTCTAATTAAATTTATAAAATATAATTATGACTATAGCATGATGCAACACATCATAGATTTAACTGACTGAAAACATGATTGGAAACAAAGATATTCCAGAGGAAGCGACAACAACATTTCAGGAAACACAAGACCAGTTATTCCAAATACTCAACTTTATATTGCTTCAAGTTTTGCAACAGCATTACCAATAAATGCAGCAAATCGGTAAATAAAGCACTTGGCATTAGCTTTATTACATATATAGTCTACTTCCTGGTTAAAGGTGTGGAACCATCATCCGGCCCAATACATCCGAAGTAGAATATTGCTTCTTTGTGTCTACATGAAAAATTCTGCCACTAGGCACAATAAACTGCTGAGGTCAGCTGGAATGTCTGTTTGATAAACAAATAGCGCATCACACGAGCCGCGCGTGATTTACCTGCTACAACCAGGGAGCCACGGCTAATGGGACTGACTAATAATATGAGCTCACTGGTTGCTGTCTGATAGTTGCGGTGGCAAATGTGGGATTACATGTTCGAGGTGGTTTAGGATTCCATTAGACATTGACTGGGAATGCAGAATAATAACATATGATGTTGTAATACATTTGGATGGTCTAGATGACATCGTAAATTGAAAGAAGAACATTTAAGCGATTTCTAAAAGTATTTGACAGTGAAATTGGATTATAGTTTTCAGCTCACTTACTCTCTTTTGTTTGCCATTTTACACAATGCACATTTTGCATATTCTTAGATTATATTTGTTCTTAAAGTTTATTATATTGGACATAACAAGTGACTGAATGTGACATTTAGGCTGAAGAACCAGACGTCACATCACAGGAGTTGTAGTTTAGCATTAGCTTGCTACTTACGCATTAAATGTGATTGGCTAACAATTGACTAATATTGATATACAAAGCAGTAACTAAATTAAAGGGTTCTGAATATATTTTAAGTCCTGAATATGAAGCTGTCGTTTATATCATTAGAAACAAGAAAATAGAAGTATTCTCTTTCAAGCTGCTTTACAACTGCTAATGATATAAACCGCCAAAGTTTCATATTCACGAGCAGATAAATGGTAATAAAGCTATGGGTGACATTGGACCCAAAGGCACATGAGGTCACGTGACTGCTTTAATTGTAGTTCTAATTTTTGGCGTTCACAGAAAACAAACATTTTGCAGCAAAATACGAAAAAGATGTGAAATCGATTTACTGAGATAAAATGGCAGAAACTCTCTCAATCTATTTCCAAACAATATTCAGTCCCTTAATTGGGTCAGATTATGTCATGATCCAAATTAACTAAAGTAAATGTTCGTATTTTTTTGGTGTGCATTGGGTTACATGCTGGCATATTGTGTAATTAAATGTGGTGTTGTAAATCATTCCATGAAATGAACACACTCAGAGAAATAAAATCAACTTAAAGCCACAGACAAGCCCTCTATGAAAATCAAAATTTAGAACATGCACACAGTTACAAAAGTAATCATTTTGCTGGAGTCAACACAAATCAAATCCCCACAACAATCCGAATGGGAAAGTACGCTCAGTATTTACAGTTGGGATTGGGTGCAGCAATGTTCACTTTTTACTTCATGCGTAATATAGAAGTACCAAACATTACTAATCTGACTATTGTAGAAATTTAACAGTAACAATTAGAAAATGTAAAAAGAAAATACTGCAGATGCTGGAAATCTGAAATAAAAACAGAAAATGCTGGAGAAACTCAGATCAGGTCTGTCTGTTTTTCTTCTCTCCCATATGGCAGCTGTCTTTCATTCTGCCAGCGCAATTCACACTTCATCTAGAGCCATCCTTTGTTTCTTAACCTGTCCCATTACCACCTCCTCTTGCCTTAAATATCTCTTAATGTCTCTTAACCTCTTCCGCCTCCCATCCTATCACAGACCTTCCCTTTTGTTCTTTCATCCCCTCCTTTCCCAGCCTCTACACTTGCTTAAAAATCTGTTCCATTTCCTGCTTTTTTCCAGTTCTGACGAAAGGTCATCGACCTGAAACGTTAACTCTGTTTCTCTCTTCACAGATGCTGCCTGACCTGCTGAGTTTCTCCAGCATTTTCTGTTTTTATTAGAAAATGTAATTTGGTTTAGGGCCAAAAATGATATGAATGCCATCCATGGATAATGCCGTTACTTGAATTGTCTTTAAGTCTGGAGATTTTGCTCTGTAAGTCTGCAATTACTGAACTTCTTACAGGAATCATCACTTCTGCGAGAGAAGTAAACAGCTAAGTAAATTACTGGCAGTAGATTGGTTTACAACGGGTCTCCGAGATCGACTTCTTTTTAAACCAACTGTATTTTTATCTCCTAAAGCAATACAGCAGTAAAACACTGTTCTTTCAAGATAACAGTATTCCAATCTGCTACCCAGGTCATTGGATCAAAAAAAAGTAAACTAATGCATCTCAAATGTGATAAACATCTGTGCTTAAATGAAACATGAAGCACGCCCAGTGTTTGCACTGCAGTATGACGAGAATCACCCTTAATCGGAGATGCCCTGTGCCAGATAAGTGACAATCGAACGTATTTACTTATTTAGTTACTCCCTTCAGTGCGAGGGAAATGAGTGAAGGATCTCTCTATGTAAATGGACTATCTATCGTCTCTCAATCTGTCTGTGTCTATCTATCTAATTCATTATCGCGTCTGTGTCCAGTAACTGAGTTTCCAGTCCTGTATACCAGCGGATGCTTACCAGAGCGTTGTCCAGATCAGCACTCGACACATTTGTGGCTCTTCTTCGTAATTCTTCCTGAAACTCCAAATATTCCGGTTCTTCTGGGTGCCTGTAGGTAATGATCATCACCGACTGAAAAAAAATAGAGCAGCGACATCCCAATTAGTCTTAGTTCATTCTACATTCTCGAGCAGGTCCCATGCAGTTTGTGGGGGATACAGAACTTGAGTACAAAGATTTATGCCGCTGTGCTTTGGCGTTTCACTACCAACTTTTTACACAGAAACCACAGTCATAAAAAGTTGGAATTTCAACATGTTGTTCAACTTTTAATGTAATTGACTCTTTTTTTTGGGGGGGGGGAGGGGTTCGAACAAAATACGATGGGTGGAGTTTTCTGAATTGCAAGTAGGTTTCTTGTGAGAGGGTGTAAGGCCAGTAAAGTGATAATGTTCATTTGCCCGTGCTTTAACAGTATCGTAAGAAAGCGAAAGTGAAAATGTTATTCAATACACTTTCTTATTTCATTCTCACTCTTTACTGTTGCTTGAGAGCGGGAGGTTGTTGCTAGGTAAGTTATTAAGGAATCAAAGGCGGATAAATGGAGTTGAGGTAGGGAGCAGCCATTGAATGGCCGAACAGTCTCGATGGGTTGAATGGCCTACTCCTGTTCCTATGTTGACTTGTAGAGGCCATTATTATAATTATTTCTAGTCGCTTACTGACAGATAAAAGCAGACGGCAGCACCGCTTCAAATAAAACATCTACACAACCCTTCACAAATCGCAGTTTTACAAGCCGTTCTATCTCTCGCCACAAAGACCCCTGATAGTAAAGATAGTTGTAGATTTTTTTTAAGTACACAGACAAACTATCTCCTAGATGATGTGAAATGGGTTGAAAGAAATTCGTGTACTTTGAAAGCCTCCTTCAGGACGGACTCGCTGCTGTGGTTCATTTGCCAGGGTTTGTAAGACTCTCCGGGTGACTTCACTTTGAGACTTTCTCCGAACACATCCAGATAGAAAAAAACATAGTCTCCCCCCGTCAGTCCCTCTTTTTGCGCGTAGAACATTATCTGACGAAAATCTTCGAAAGGGAAACAGAGATACACAACTGGAAGAAAAGGGGAGAGACACTGTGTAAATCAAAGGGTCATGTTTGTCCAGCAAACCCCTCAATAGACCAAGATTGACCCTGTAACCCTTCACTAACAAAACTCATATTAAGCAAAGACATTTTTCATACATGTATTTTAGCTCAGATTAACCAAGTTAATCGTTTCATGTCAAACAGGTTCGCAGATGTTAATATCGCGGCGGCTTGTACACAAAGAGAGTCCACACGGTGAGCGCTATTTAACGGGCGAGGATCTGCTGCCTTTTAATCGGTCGCCGACACGCTCTTACGGGCACTGCGCTGCTTGCTCTCGATGTAGGTGTTGTGTCTTTCACTATTTAATGCTGTAAGTGGATTATGACGAACTGTAAAAACAGGCGACGGCACTTGTGTGTATCGGCAATTTGCATTCGTGCTCCTAAACTCACAGACAATGTTGTACTAGCTTCGTGTCCAGTGCGATATACACACCTGTCACAGTATGTCGGCACGCTCTTCAGAGTCGAATAAGTGAACGAATCAACGCTTTTGGGTCGATTTCGCACGTTATTATTAATCGAGAGGTTCCACTTAGAACGCTACCCAACTATGTTGCAATTTCCCCCCAAAAGGCGAACTTCCTTACTGTTCTAACTGACAGTGCCGTGCGGATAGTTCTGGCTGGGCAGCTGTGTTACAGATGTGCTTTTATATCGTACATTGTGTTCTAGTTTGCCATCATTAACGTTATTTGGTGTGGCACACCAAGAGCCAGACAGACATTCTTTTAACAGTGAAAGTGTTCAGTGTCGCACTAAACCCTTTGCAACAATCTATCCCGTTAAATGCAGGGTCATTTCTGAAAATCTAAACCCCCGTTAATTCCGCTTTCTCTCTCACCGGCGGGATACAGAAGTTACGACCGCAGTCAAAAAAAAATGATTGTTTCATCAAATTCCGCAACGAAAAAAAATGGGTCCGCGGGAAACAGGGCTGAAATCAAATAACTTAAAAAAAAGTAAATGTCCACTAAAGACGCGGGAGGCGGCTCGGTGAAGGTTGAAAAACCATGATTTTATTGAATGGCGGAGCAGGCTCGAGGGGCCGAGTGGCCTACTCCTGCTCCTATTTCCTATTTCTTATGTTCTTAAAATGCAACCTCAACTATTAGGATGCAGAATGTTACATCATTTGCTGACTTCACCCCTCTGAAGCCGGGACTCTGGGGAACAAGCCAGAACTGGGCAAGCATCTTCTTATATAGGATAGACTCCTAAACAATAGCAAACCACTTCAGTATTACCGCATTGATATAAGGGGTGGGGTCTGTAAATCCACTTACTCCGTGCATGCTGTTTAATAAATTGTATAATTTCGATGATAGCGCTCTGGTCCAGTTCCTCCTTCCCAATATGGTGGGGATGCATGGACAGGTTTGCAAACTCTTCTTGCAAAGAGGTGAAAATCCCTTCGGTGACAAAGAAAAAATGACGTTCGTCCGTCTTGAGGTCCAGGTAAAGCAGGGCCACCCTCGAGGTCCAGTTGAAGGTCTCGTGGATGTGGTTGGCAAATTCCCCAAGTTTGGCATAGGCCGGTCCCGTCCGGATGGTCGTGTTGTACTCTCCCGTCTTGTTGGAGAATCCGAAAGCCGACGCCGCGGCTGTGACCAGGGGCAGTCTCCAGTGAGTGGCGAACCTGGCCACCGGGGCGGTGGTGTATATACACCCGGGACCCACGAACACGTCGGGGTCGCTCTCCAGCTTCAAGTCCACGGCGTGCAAGGGGGCCAGGGAATCGGCGCACCCGCCGTTCTCCTCGCTGCTCTTGTACTTGTAGGTCAGGACGTAATCCTTCAGGAGGTCCCCGTCATTGTTAATCCTTTCGATGGCCATTTGGATGGCGGGTCCGACCCTCGGCCAAGCCCAGGCGTACTTGGTGTTGTGAGGCAGAACGATGGCGATGTTGATGGTTTCAGGGGGACTTTGCGATCGCCCCGTGCCGGAGGCGAAGTAGAGAAAAAGAAAGAAACATCCCACCTTCATGGTTCATGGAAATGAGCAATATGTTGTAATGAAACCTATCGATTTTTCTTTAAAATCCTTTTATGTTTTCGACGCAGGCATCAGGAAGGGAGAAAACAAGTGCTAAAGTGTAACTGACAAAGGTTGCTGAAATTGACCAAAAGTAGTGAAATTGATGAGGAGCAGTAAAGCATGTGCTATCTTTTTTTTCTTTCCTTCTTGTTTTCCTCACTTAGTCGTCAGCAGCTATTATTCTTCCTCCCGGTTCAAACCGCACTCATGAGGTTTCTCCTGGTCTTCATTCTGCTTCGCGCTGTCCCGTCTGGGTGACATTTGACCAGACCTGGTCCATTCATCTTTTTTTCTTTGCTCGTCTCTCGAACCACATCGATCGTTTAAGAAAAAAAAAAACCCTCCCAACCACAGTCATTACCATAGCGGGCCTCCACTCGGTGTGATCAGCCCTTTCTCAGCACGTCAGCGAGAGGCAACACGCTCGACACAGCCAAGACTAAAGCGCCATCTGCCAGAGCAAAGCGCCACCGACACCGGCTCAGTGCATTCTTCCCATTCAAAACACCGTAATCAGAGTGTTACTGCTTATTATACCGCGCCGACCTTATAAAATGACAGCAAAATAATGAATGAATAACGAGATCGCTGTCAACAGTAAACGTGTGTATTGCCGGTTTGGCAACTGTCTCGTGTTTCTCCCCGTTTTATTCAGAGTCTCCCGAGGATGTCAAAATATTAATTTCTATCAAGAAACTGATAGCGAGGTTCGGAGGAACGCATGCTTTCTGGAACTTCAAGCTGGATTATAACGATTGACAGGGAATTTAACACCATTCCGCTTTCCATGACTGTTCGGTTCGGCAGCCCAATGCTTTGCTGTAAATCGCAGTCGTATCGTTTGGTGGGGCCCAGCACCAAACAGCTGCCATATCAATAACAAAAAAGGTACCGAGCTCAGTTGACGTAAAATGTAAATAGTGGCGAGACTTCTTTTTATTAACTTCTTACCGACAACGTATTTGTAATTCTGAGACGGTAAGCACTCCGGTGTTGTTTGTTTTAAGGATACCTGCCCCTTTTTTCAGACTCACAAGGACTAGGATTAATGCTCGGCAAAAGTCTAACCTTTACGAGAATGTTTTTTTTATCATCTCAAGCTGGTCTTTAAATAGTTCAAGCCCAGGGAATAAAAGGAAGGGGAAATATAGTGATGATATCAGATCTGCTTGTATTTTCAAAGGTTGGCAGCGATCAATGATTAGCAGAAGCAGGCAAATACTGTGCGGACAATTTGGAGACGATAGCAGCTTAGCAGAATGTACTTCTGTAGTTTCCACCCTGCACTGACCAAACCGATATATCGATTTAAAATCACATTTAGTAATTAACGGGAACGCGATACCCAGTATGACACCTGTTGCATTTTTAACGACAAACATGACCTTTTGTTTGGGTCATTTACGCAATGAACAAGGGATGTAAGACTTATACAGGGAAATCCAAATAGCGAGAGTAGGAGAAAGGTAATAACAGTGAAATGTTTCAGCTAAAATGACAAGAAACGACGGTTTAACTTTATAGGCTGCACCTACAGTGAACAATCCTGAAAGTTTCAATGCTTAGTCTATTATTTGGCCGAAATCTGGGTTCATTTAGTTTTCTACTCGCCGCAGAAGTTGCCGGCGAAAGTACACGTTTAGTTTTCTCCCAAACCGATGACAGCATTTCGTAATCACAATAAGACCAATTGGAACGAACAGATTTGTTTTGCTAGATTTCTGTATATATTGGAGCTTTAGTCGCTTTCCTTTCCAGCAGCTGTTTTCAGTTCGTTGTGAAATGAGGAAACTGCCTCCAATCCATCGAGATGATGCATATCTGCTCTCCTCTTCTCTCAAACCCACGACAATAAACAAAACCGATTCTGTAAAAGGAATTGCTTTTCATTTGCACGGAACTGTCAGGAACACGTGAACAGGCGATCGCAGCTTTACAAAGGTCACTTTGAAGATGGACGTCAGGTGTGATAGGGATTGACGCTCAGCCCTCACAATGCATTGCAGCCTGTGGTACTGAAGTCAATGAGTAGCATTGGGAGTACAGGGAGCATTTGAGTGTTACCCAGTTATTAGCGCCTCCCAGTTGGAACTGAATAGTTTACCAATATAATAGCAAAGATCATCTCTTAATATTAATTATATTGAATATAATTTTGTAAAATTTGATTTTCTAATTTTATTTATCAATTGTTGGAATATGTTTTCTTTGTTTAACAAAGGCATGGACTCAATAATGCAAGGGGTTATAATCCAGTTGCTTTACCTTGGGTTGGTAATTGGTTGGGAGGTAGGAGACAGAAAGAGAATGTACTCTGATTGGCCGATGTGACAAGTGGTGTCCCCCAGAGATCTATACTGGGGCCTTGGCTTTTCACTGTATTTATCAATGACTTGGATGAAAGAATAGAGCTTTGTATGTCCGAGTTTGCAGATTAAACTAAGTTACGAGGCACAGTAAATTGTGTAGATGTGCGTGGGAAATTACAATGAGACATAGACAAATTAAGTGAGTGGGCAAAACTGTGGCAGAGTGAGTTCAATATGGTGAAGTGTGAAATCATCCATTTTGGATCTAATAAAGATAAATTCGAATATTTTCTTAACGGTGAGAGATTAGGGACTATGGAGGAGCAGAGAAAGTTGGGTATCTTTATACACAGATCACTAAAAGCTAGTGCACAGGTACAAAAAGTAATGTAAAAAGCCTCATGGACTGTCAGCCTTTATCTCAAGGGAGCTGGAATACAAATGGGAGTTGTACAGAGACTTGGTCAGACCCCATCTGAAGTATTGCTTTGAAGTTTTGGCACCACACCTCAGTAGGAATATATTGGCCTTGGAGTGCGTGCAGCGCAGATTCATCAGAATGATACCTGGGCTTAGAAGGTTAAATTATGAGGTCAGGTTGTGTAAACTTGGCTTGTATTCCCTTGCGTCTAATGATCTAATTGAAGTGTTTAAAATGGTAAAGGGATCAATAGAGTAGATATATTTCTTCCGGTCAGGGAATTCCAGAACAAGAAGCGCCATCTTAAAGTTAGAGCTAAGTCATTCAGGAGTGAAATCAGGAAGCACTTTTTAATACAAAGCATAGTGGAAGTTTGGAATTCTCTCCCTCATAAGGCTGTGGATGCTGAAACAATTAAAATGTCAAGACTGAGGTGGACATATTTTTATTAGGGAAAGGGTTTTAAGGGCTATGGAGCAAAGGCAGGTAAATGGAGTTGAGTTACAGATCAGTTATGATCTAATTGATGGTGGGACAGGCTTGTGGAGCTGAATGGCCTACTCCTGTTCCGATGTACCTCATAAATCAGAATTAGTTTGCAGCTCAGAATGATGGGAAGAATGTTTAATCTCTTGCCATCTGTATGGATCCAATGTATAACAATATATAACATTCACATTTTATTGGTATTCAGTATACACACACACATATATTTATATACGGAACATGTGGAGGGAGAGAGAGAGAGAATCACTGGAAGTACAAAGACAGCAGATACAATTTGCCCGAGCTTAATTGTATTTATCGCAAAGCAGTTTGCAGGTTCATAGCTTCCACAACTGTGGTAAAATGCGTACCTCGCACAAAGCAGTCCAAAGTAGGATTTGGAAAGTTGCTAGTTTAAAAACGCGGCGGTTTCAACAGTGTAGTATTATATTGTGTTAGCCAGATTATCGATTGTGAATCCTTTATAACTATGTCGATGTAAGTATTGGACGAGTTTTCTGCACAGATGTAAACCATCATGTTTATTAACTTGGATCTTCTAACAGTGAGACTTCGGCATTCACAAGAATTCGACTTGCGCTGTTCACAATACAGCTCGTGTTTAGTTATTTTTTTATCGTCTACACATTGGTCGCTAATTTTTAATGTTATTAAAATATCGTTTTCATCTACGTGGAGCAGTAGAATTACATGTGTGGGGAATTCTGCTTCCTGTCAGTTGTTTTTGATAATGTCAACGGTGTTGTAAACTTTGGAGAAACAGACATGGCACGCACTGTAAATAATGCCAGGCAGTGCAAAGATAATATAACATTTGAAAGGTCATACCGAGTGATTTATGACAAGAGAATCAAGTTTAGCATCACGGTCACAACCAGCAACAACTCTTGTCTCTGAATGTAACCGCAGTGAATGAAATGACAGACTTTTATGAACAGAATTTTACCTCTAAATTATTGCAAAACGGGTTGCTATTTATTTTCAGGGTATCGTGATTTATTCACACTGTCTATTTAGCGACTGGTCACCACAACCTCTAACGCGGGATATTTGGAAATAATTGTAGCCTTTCCTATTTCCTTTCGGATTGTTTTTTCTCTCTTTTTCAGACCTAGTCTGCCATCTGCTGGCCAGTAATAATTTTGTTTCCCTAAGGTTAACGTATCGACCAAGTTATTTACTTCAGTCCGTGCGAAGCAGAATAAATAGTGTAGTGCTTTTAATTATTGAATCGTATCTCGGTAATATCGGAAGTGAAATATGTTTTTCATGTTGTCCCCATTTTTCTCACTCAATGAAATATTGAAGTATTTATTGAATTAAAATATCTTTGTAAATTATCCTCAGTTGTCCGTAACCACATTTTACTGATCATTAGTGCCCCCTTACGGTTAATGGGAATTACAAGTCAACCGAAGTAAAATTAGATGTCCACACCTTAAGAATGTTTCAAATTAAATCCCAGTATTCTGATGAATAGGTAACCTGTGTTTTGCTTCAATAATGCATCACTATCAAAATATTACATTGGTTAATTGACGCACTATATGTACTGTATATAGAGTGATTCATATATATATACTATATATAGAGAGCGATTTTTGCAAGAAATAGTTGGCCAAGACATTTGAATCAGAACTGTTATAACTTGTAAGTTTATAGTGAATCAGCCCAGTCAGTCAATAATGTTGTGGTTTTATATAACCGCTAAACTGGGGTATGTTGAAAGACACTAAGGATAATTGTCAGAAGGTCCTTTATTTTAACAGGCGTTAACCCCGTCATTGGAAGTCAGGTGCTTTGGGGGATTTGGAAGGTGGGTTGCTTTCGGCAATTCTTGCACAGAGTACAAGCCAGTTACAGAGCGACATTAACCAAAGGCTACCAACAGGTTGCTTATATGCCTGCTTTTTGTATTCATGGGATGTGGGCGTCGCTGGCAAGGCCAGCATTTATTGTCCATCCCTAATTGCCCTTGAGAAGGTGGTGGTGGTGAGCCGCCGCCTTGAACCACTGCTTGGCGAATGATGTGTGTTTGGGTAATAAATGAAAAATTATCACAAAATAAAAGGCAGCCCAGAATTGGGAAAAAAATGGAGAATAGCTTGGGATAAGAGAAATAACTTACATTTATAGAGTGCCTTTGGTATTTTCAGAATGCTCCAAAGCACTTCACAGCCAATTATTAACTTTTGAAGTGTAGTCACTGTTATGTAGACAAACACAGCAGTCAATATGCACACAGCAAGGACCCATAAACAGAAGTGAGACAAATGGCCAGTTTGTTTTTCTGATGATGGTTGAGGTGTAAGTGTTAGCCAGGATACTGGGAGGACACTCGTGTGCTTCTTCAAATAGTTCCATGGGATCTTTTACATCCACATGAACAGGCAGGTGGAGCCTTAGTTTAATGTTTTATCCAAAAGCCAGACCCTCTGACCAGGCAGGCACTTCCTCAGTACTATGCTGAACTGTCATGCTTAGATTTTGTGCTCAAGTCCCTGGAATGGAATTTGAACCCCCAACTTTCCGATTCAGAGGCAAGATTGATACTGACCCAACCTGGCATTATACGGAAACAAAAAGCAAAGCAAAAGAAGAGATAACTGGGTGGGTGACAACATTGTCCTATTAATATCGGAGTTAGGGTTTGAAGCCAGCATAGCCAACTGGATGATATATTTTTGTTCTTGCCGGTTGCTGAAGTTCTAAGTGGAATGCGAACAGTTTTAACCCAATGTTTAATGACTTGCTGCGACTGTGATATATAAGAAATAGAAATGTCATACTGATGTGGGGGAGTGGGGATATAGCTTATAACTGGACCATTATAGTGAAATCAACACAGTGCCTGATTTGTTATTTGATGCTGGCACCAGTTAAGAATAATAAAAAAAACTATTTTCAAGTGCTGACATCACTCACCTTGTGCACAAAATTCATCAAAAGAAACTTTTTGAAAAAAATGTATCTAATATAAGAAATTACTTTTTGCTATTGCATAGTTATCTCAGCATGTGTGTAGGCCCCAAGTGAAAGGATTTTCAAGGTAGAAGAACTGTGAAAACCTAATAGATGCATCTATAAGGGAATTTAAAAGCTAGCAAAGGGGAAGGTGTTTCTAGATTATGATTTCTTGTAACTCAGTTGCCCTATATAAATAAGGAGTGTAAGCATGATAGATCTGCATGTTTGCATACTTTACATGATTTACAAAAAAAATGTTCAATTTTTACATTAGAAACAAAATCTTTTCTGGGAGCTGGATTGGATAGAAAGACATATGCAAAAGCAGATCGATCGATCTATCTATCATACATTTTTTGTTTCAATTTTCTCACTGGTTCACTTTGGACTCATTTCCTGATTTCTGATTAGTTCAACCAATCAGGTACTAAAGAAAAAAAATCAGCTCCTCTTTCTGATTGGCTGTTTTTTGTGTTGGAAACAGTGAACCAGATAGATTCTAGGACAAACATTTAGCTCTCCCTTTCAGCCACCATGACAACTCTCTGCTTACAGCCCAGCAAGACTAGAAAAAGAATGAAACATAGAAACATAGAAGATAGGAGCAGGAGTAGGCCATTCGGCCCCTCGAGCCTGCTCTGCCATTTAATGAGATCATGGCTGATCATCCAAATTCAGTACCCTGTTCCTGCTTTCTCCCCATATCCCTTGATCCCTTTAGCCATGAAGCTCTTTCCCACATAACCTTTCTAACCTGCCACTCCCCATCTGCATTCCCACGAGCACCCTCATTTACCAGGCTGTTTACCATTTGACCGGCCTTGGCCCTTGCCTACTGTTCGCTCCACTCACTTCTGTTACTTCTGTAAAATCATCCTGCTCCTCACTCCATGTTCTCCCTCAGCCCTGTACTTACTCCAGAACCCCCACATCTCAGCTTAAGAGTATTGCTGTGTGAGACGTACTAGTTATACATATGTAGATATATGTGTATGTGTTTAGATTACATTCTCAAACAGGAAATTCCAATCCCTAAAACTGCCATTCTATAACATTCCTGAACTAAATACAATATTGACCCAAGCATTGTATGTTACACAATGTATTTGTGTTTCTCATTTGGAACTGAATTGTTTACAAATATAATAGCAAAAAAAAATCATCTCTTAATATTAAATGTAATTCTGTTAAATTAGATTTTCTAAGTTTATTTATCAGTTGTTGGAATATGTTTTCTTTATTTAACAAAAGAAAGAACTGAGCAATTAGAAACTAGTTGCTTTACCTCGTGAATCAGAGTTAGTTTACAGCTCAGAATTATGGGCCAGCTGTATGGAGCCAATGCGAAATCAACTTGAGCTGTGTCAGCATAGTTGTCAGTGGATGTGTGTCCATACTGCAAAACCGGCCAGCGTTTAGCACAATCGAGAATTTCATTTGGAGAGATTCCAAGGTTGGCTCAAGCAGGAAATTGAAATGTTAAATTACTTTTCTGAAATTTGGTATAAGGCAGATTGTTGTGACAAAGTGGAAGAATTGTTGCTTTGCATTTCTCTTGTGCTCTGCTTGACCTGGGTTTGCTTGATGCAAAATGGAAAGGAGCTCAATCCCCCAAAGTGACACCCCTTACTGTGAGAAATCACAAAAAAAAATTGGTAATATTCATTTGTTTAATTTAATAGCCAAAATTCTCTGGAAACTTATACAGAACGTTTAGAGAAGACACACAGTGGTCATGTTAATATTGTCCTACCCAGCATGAATTTCATAAAGGAGAATGGATAGAATTCTCTTTGTGATTAAAAATGTGTTATTAAGGATAAAAGATTCTCTCTTATTGTCTTTTCCCTATTTGTCCTATAACCAGGATATGTCAGGTGTCAGCTGTGGCTTAGTGGTAGCCCCCTTGCCTCTGAGTCAGAAGGTTGTGGGTTCACAGTCCCCCTCCAGAGACTTGAGCACAAAACCTAGGCTGACACCCAGCCTGTCCGCGGTGCTGTCTGTCAGATCAGACATTAAACCGAGGCCTTATATCTCAGGTGGATATAAAAGATCCCATGGTGCTGTTTTGAAGTAGAGCAGGGGAGTTCTACCCAGTGTCCTGGCCAATATTTATCCCTCAACCAACATCACTAAAACAAATTATCATATTGCTGTTTGTGCTCAATTTGGCTGCCACGTTTCCTACATTACAGCAGTGACTACACTGTAAAAAGTAGTTAATTGGCTGTAAAGTGCTTCAGGTCGCCTTGAAGTCGTGAAAGGTGCTATATTACTGCAAGTCTTTCTTTCTAATCTATGCTATGCCTATGCAACCTGAATTCCATTTGTGTGCTCATTTTGGCTGCTGCTATGGACCTGAGCCATTCACCTTCCCCCTTCCTTTTGCATCCACCTTGGAAAAAACTCACCCCCAAGTCACAACGGCACTTTCAAACTCCCAACTGTCTAGCCTAAGGCCCTCCCTTTGCCACAGTACATCTGCACCTGTTGATCTGCTCAATCACTCCCTCACCTCCACCTTTGATGGCCTTATCCCCAGTAAAACCATTACTCTTTCCCACCCTGGTTGTTCCCCCTGATACGGCCCCCATCTTTTCTCCCTTAAGTCCAAGGGCCACAGACTTGAAAATATATGGTGCACAACTGGTTTAGCCATTCATCACCAGATCTGGCTGGACCACACGAAGCACTAAGAGGCCCTGCTCTCCTCTGTCAAAATTGCTCACCACTCTAGGATCATTCTGGAATGCAAAGGTAACCGCTGGCTTCTTTTCTTCACTACCAACCATCTGATTAAGCCCCTCCCCCCTGCCCCCTACACCCTCACCTTGAACAACAAGTACAAGGAACTCATGGCTTTTTTGTCACTAAGATTGAGAACATCCGTTCAGCTGCCTCTGCCGCATCCCTCCCTTTCCCTCGCCTACTAAGCCAAGATTCGCCCAAGGTTCCTCTCTGCCCTAGTCCTGAACCTGTATCTTTCTTTAGTTTCTCTCCTATCTCCCCTCATGCTCTCTCTGAGTTCATCTTGTCCATAAGACCCATCTCCGGCAATCTTGATTCTATTCCCACTAAACTAGTGACCATTTAACTGCCTTTCCTGGCTCCCATGCTAATGTACATTGTTCCCTCTCATCAAGTTCCTGGGATGAGAGGGTTGTCTTATGATGAGAGATTGTGTAGAATGGGCCTATACTCTCTGGACTTTAGAAGAATGAGAGGTGATCTCATTGAAACATACAAGATTCTGAAGGGGGTTGACTGGGTAGATGCTGAGAGGTTGTTTCCCCTGGCTGGAGTGTTTAGAACTAGGGGGCATAGTCTCAGGATAAGGGGTAGGCCCATTTAAGATTGAGATGAGGAGGAATTTCTTCACTCAGAGGGTTGTGAATCTTTGGATTTCTCTGCCCCAGAGGGCTGTGGATGCTGAGTCTTTGAGTATATTCAAGGCTGAGATAGATAGAATTTTGGACTCTAGGGGAATCAAGGGATATGGAGATTGGGCGGGAAAGTCGAGTTGAGATGGATGATCAGCCATGATCTTATTGAATGGCAGAGCAGGCTCGAGGGGCCGTATGGCCTACTCCTGCTCCTAATTCTTATGTTTTTAAGTACTGTCTCCCCCCCACCATTCAAATCTTACCTCATCCTAAAAAAAACACCCTCGATCCCTCCGTCCTTGCAAAATACCGCCCCCATCTCCAACCTCCCTTTCCTCTCAAGTCCCTGAACATGTTGTCGCCCATCTTTCCTGTAACTCGTTTGAACCTCTCCAATCAGCTTTATGCTCCTGCGACGTTACTGAATGGTCCTAATCAAAGTCACAAATTAAATCTGTGACCGTGGCCATGATGCATTACCCCTTCTGATTTTTCTCGGCCTCTCTGCAGCCTTTGACACAGTTGACCATGCCATCCTACTCCAACGCCTCTCCTGCATTGTCCAGCTGAGTGGGAGTGCCCACACCTGGTTTCACTTTTACCTATTCAAACGCAGCCACAGAATCTCCTACAATGGTTTCTCTTCCCACTCCCGCACCCTTACCAATGAAGTCCACCAAGGATCTATCCTTGGCACCCTCCTATTTCTCAAGTACATGCTATCCCTCGGCGACATCATCCAAAGACATGGGCCTAGAAATCCTATCACGCCCGGAATCGGGTGGGCAGGGGGTGGGGTGCAAGTCACTCAAGCAGCACGTAATGTTCGTGCTGTCTGATCAATATCATCATGCAGGTGTGCGCCTTGGGACATTTTACTAAATTAAAAGTGCTATATAAATGCAAGTTCTTGTTGTTTGTTGACATACTGCAATGCCGGAAGAAATTCAATGATCTAACTAGAGTTGTTAAGGTTAGAATACTGCTCTCTCACTCTGTGGTCACAGTTGCACCAATTACAGCTTCATTAATCACAACAATCACAGCACTAACAAGATGCCCCCCTGCACTTCCCATCGCTCTCGTACAATCACTTCACCACACTTCACTACCGCTTCTTCTCTTCATACTCAGACACTCACCACTATTACAACCCTCACTTACCCACAACTTACTTCTAAAAAAATGACTATCAGCTATTCCATCATGTCGGTCACATTCTCCAAATACCTCACAAGTCTCTCACTAACACATTCCCATCTTTCTTGCAGGAGAAGGTTGCACACAACTCCAGACTGCAGACTGGCACAGGAGGAGGACAATGGCACCCAATATGATAGAGCCTCTGCTGAAAGCACTGACAGCTTCCACGGCAGCACAGACTGCTATGGCCAGTCATACTGCTCCCCTGTAATCTCAGACGGCTGCGATCTTGGCTCTGGGGGTCAATTAGGAAAGGGGCCTCCAAAGCATCACAGTTGTACAAGTGCTGAGGCACAGTCCCAGGATAGTGACTTGGCTCCACGGGAAAGGCACCTGCTGTCTTTCTCTGTGGATGACAGCATTCCTGCTCCCTACCATGCCCGTGCTAGAGCTATGGGCCCCGACAACATCCCGGCTATCGTGCTGAAGACTTGTGCTCCAGAACTAGCCAAGCTGTTCCAGTACAGCTACAACACTGGCATCTATCCAACAATGTGGAAAACTGCCCAGGCATGTCCTGTCCACAAAAAGCAGGACAAATCCAACCTGGCCAATTACCGCCCCTTCAGCCTACTTTCAATCATCAGCAAAGTGATGGAAGGTGTCATCAACAGTGCTATCAAGCGGCACTTACTCACCCATAACCTGCTCACTGATGCCCAGTTTGGGTTCCGCCAAGACCACTCAGCTCCCAACCTCATTACAGCCTTGGTCCAAACATGGACAAAGGAGCTGAATTCCAGAGGTGAGGTGAGAGTGACTGCCCTTGACATCAAGGCAGCATTTGACCGAGTGTGGCAAGGAGCCCCAGTAAAACTGAAGTCAATGAGAATCGGGGGGAAAACTCTCCATTAGCTGGAGTCATACCTAGCACAAAGGAAGATGGTTGTGGTGGTTGAAGGTCAATCATCACAACCCCAGGACATAGCTGCAGGAGTTCCTCAGGACAGTGTCCTAGGCCCAACCATCTTCAGCTGCTTCATCAATGACCTTCTCTCCAACATTAGGTCAGAAATGGGGATGTTCGCTGATGACTGCACAGTGTTCAGCGCCATTCACAACTCCTCAGATAATGAAGCAGTCCATGCCCGCATACAACAAGACCTGGACGACGTTCAGGCTTTGGCTGATAATGGCAGGTAACATTTGCGTCACAAATGTGCCAGGCAATGACTATCTCTAACAAGTGAGAGTCTAACCACTACCACTTGACATTCAACGGCATTACCATCGCCAAATCCCCCACCATCAACATCCTGGGAGTCACCATTGACCAGAAATGTAACTGGACAAGCCACATGAATACTGTGGCTACAAGAGCAGGTCAGGGGTGGTGGGTCGGGGCTGTGTTGTGAGGTGTGGTGTGTCGGGGATGTGTTGTGAGGTGTGGTGTGTCGGGGATGTGTTGTGAGGTGTGGTGGGTCGGGGATGTGTTGTGAGGTGTGGTGTGTCGGGGATGTGTTGTGAGGTGTGGTGGGTCGGGGATGTGTTGTGAGGTGTGGTGGGTCGGGGATGTGTTGTGAGGTGTGGTGGTCGGGGATGTGTTGTGAGGTGTGGTGGGTCGGGGATGTGTTGTGAGGGATGGTGGGTCGGGGCTGTGCTGTGAGGGGTGGTGGGTTGGGCTGTGCTGTGAGGGTTGGTGGGTCGGGGATGTGTTGTGAGGTGTGGTGGGTCGGGGATGTGTTGTGAGGTGTGGTGGGTCGGGGCTGTGTTGTGAGGGTTGGTGGGTCGGGGCTGTGTTGTGAGGTGTGGTGGGTCGGGGCTGTGTTGTGAGGTGTGGTGGGTTGGGCTGTGCTGTGAGGGTTGGTGGGTCGGGGCTGTGTTGTGAGGGATGGTGGGTCAGGGCTGTGCTGTGAGGGGTGGTGGGTCAGGGCTGTGTTGTGAGGGTTGGTGGGTCGGGGATGTGTTGTGAGGTGTGGTGTGTCGGGGCTGTGCTGTGAGGGTTGGTGGGTCGGGCCTGTGCTGTGAGGGTTGGTGGGTCAGGGCTGTGTTGTGAGGGTTGGTGGGTCGGGGCTGTGCTGTGAGGGTTGGTGGGTCGGGGCTGTGCTGTGAGGGTTGGTGGGTCGGGGCTGTGTTGTGAGGGTTGGTGGGTTGGGGCTGTGCTGTGAGGGGTGGTGGGTCTGGAATGTGTTGTGAGGGTTGGTGGGTTGGGGCTGTGCTGTGAGGTGTGGTGGGTCTGGAATGTGTTGTGAGGGTTGGTGGGTCGGGGCTGTGCTGTGAGGGTTGGTGGGTCGGGGCTGTGCTGTGAGGGTTGGTGGGTCGGGGCTGTGTTGTGAGGGTTGGTGGGTCTGGAATGTGTTGTGAGGGTTGGTGGGTCTGGAATGTGCTGTGAGGGTTGGTGGGTTGGGGCTGTGTTGTGAGGGTTGGTGGGTCGGGGCTGTGTTGTGAGGGTTGGTGGGTCGGGGCTGTGCTGTGAGGGTTGGTGGGTTGGGGCTGTGTTGTGAGGGTTGGTGGGTCGGGGCTGTGTTGTGAGGGTTGGTGGGTCGGGGCTGTGTTGTGAGGGTTGGTGGGTCGAGGCTGTGCTGTGAGGGTTGGTGGGTCGGGGCTGTGTTGTGAGGGTTGGTGGGTCGGGGCTGTGCTGTGAGGGGTGGTGGGTCGGGGCTGTGCTGTGAGGGGTGGTGGGTCGGGGATATGTTGTGAGGGTTGGTGGGTCGGGGCTGTGCTGTGAGGGTTGGTGGGTCGGGGCTGTGTTGTGAGGGTTGGTGGGTCGGGGCTGTGCTGTGAGGGTTGGTGGGTCGGGGCTGTGCTGTGAGGGTTGGTGGGTCTGGAATGTGTTGTGAGGGTTGGTGGGTCGGGGCTGTGTTGTGAGGGTTGGTGGGTCGGGGCTGTGCTGTGAGGGTTGGTGGGTCGGGGCTGTGTTGTGAGGGTTGGTGGGTCGGGGCTGTGCTGTGAGGGTTGGTGGGTCGGGGCTGTGTTGTGAGGGTTGGTGGGTCTGGAATGTGTTGTGAGGGTTGGTGGGTTGGGGCTGTGCTGTGAGGGTTGGTGGGTCGGGCCTGTGCTGTGAGGGTTGGTGGGTCTGGAATGTGTTGTGAGGGTTGGTGGGTCGGGGCTTCGTTGCGAGTGCTGTGAATGTTGTAATTAACAAGGCTGTGAGTGATGCAGCTGTGAAGAGGAAGGGGGAAAAATTCGTTCTCGCCCGGAGAGCAGTCAGTGTCACCGCCAACTGCCGTTAACGGCCGCCCGCAGTGGCTGTCGCGCTAAAGAAAGAAAGACTTGCATTTATATAGCGCCTTTCACTACCACCTGATGTTTCAAAGCGCTTTACAGCCAATGAAGTACTTTTGGAGTGTAGTCGCTGTTGTAATGTGGGAAATGCGGCAGCCAATTTGTGCACAGCAAGCTCCCACAAACAGCAATGTGATAATGACCAGATAATCTGTTTTTGTTATGTTGGTTGAGTGATAAATATTGGCCAGGACACTGGGGATAACCCCCCTGCTCTTCTTCGAAATAGTGCCATGGGATCTTTTATGTCCACCTGAGAGAGCAGACAGGTCCTCAGTTTATCATCTGAAAGACGGCACCTCCGACAGTGCTGTACTAGGTAAATTGTAAATTGTAAACGAGGTAAATTGGTGTGGGGAGCATGGTGGTAGCTGGCGCAGCGCTAACCTTAGGCGCAAAGCCATCCTGGTGGCGTCGCTCGAGGGATCCGGGACCAATTTGTAGTCCTGGCGCGGTGTTGCTGCTTCCCCAGCGTCTGTGTGCGAGGCTGTGACGCTCGCAATGCATTGTGGGCAGTGAGGAGCTCTGAAATTTAAAGGGCCATGCACATTGAAGCAAGGGAAAATAAAATGCACTGATTCAATACATTTTTCAGTCCTTTCTGTCTTTTAACAAATAATCAATGTTTAAAAGAAGTTCCAAATGTCAATATTCAGCACTTAAAACTGAATTACCTTCCTAAACTCAACAAATGGGAAAACTGCCTCAGCACTACCACAAATGGCTCAGCAAGCCAGGGAAGGGGCACCCATGGTCTCGCATGCAGCACTCCAGCTTTGTGCAGGGGGCCAACACTGAAAGAGCTGCCCTCTACCCACAGGGGCCAGGAGGCCCTCCAGAAAGAATAGTGTGGGAGTACATTACCAAGGCCGTCACCACCAGCAGTGTCGCCCCCACCACCTGGCTCCTGTGTCCAAAGAAGCTTCATGACCTCAGACCACTGGCCAAGGTGAGTGAATGCATCTTCAAAAGCCATCTCCTACCAACTGCACCACTAGCCTCACACACTGCTCAATGCAGGACCCCCAATCACTCACCTACCAACAATCTGCACCAATGACGAGGCACATCTCCCATTCCTAGCATCACCTCACCCCCTTGGAGGGGACGGTGCTGGCCATTCTTGGCAGGGGCATGGCTGAGCCCTTGGCCAGCGGCGGGGCTGAAAGGATACAAGATGCGGAAATTCTCATACGTTATCCTCCTTCTGACATGCACCTCTAGGTTTCCTGCCCTCCTGTCAGCACAACTCCACCCTTGTGTCTTCCTCATTTCACACACCCAAGAAATGCATCCTGCCCAGCCAGTGGGACCGCAGGTGCATGATTCCATCCCGGATATACTGGCCACAAAGGGGTTGTCTGGGATGCATCCTTCTGTCTGATTGCTCCTTTTCAGCTTCCTCCTCTTCTGCGTCTTCCTCTTCCCTCTGCAAGCGGACGCTGTAAATGTGAAATGACAGCATAAAATGCTGCAAATACTCAGTTGCTCAGACAGCATGTCGACCTGAGACGTGAACTCCACAGATGTTGCGTGACCTGCTGGGTATTCGCAGCATGTTCTGTCTTCTCAAAGGCGTTCACTTACCATCTGAGCCCTTGCAAAGCATCCAGCAGCACTCTCAAAACACTTAAAAAACTTTTCACATCTATTGCAGCAAACCACCACTTCAATGAAATAAAAAAATCCCAGTCCAAACCCTTCCATTCAAACTTAACTGATTGATGTGTGTGTCCCTTTAACAGCTGCAGATATCGCCCTGTCAATGTCTGTAAGCCTGCTTGCACACCAGGTTAACCTGGCATGCTTAGGACCCAGCGCTGACTTGAGCGCTAGGGTCGAAGTTCGCGTAGGTGACATTAAGTCGGCGTCAAGTTGACGCAAGAGCGGCGGCCGCCATTTTTTCACACATCGCTGGGGCTACCAGGTGGCGCTAAGGACATCAATTTCTCACCCAAATATTTTAGTAGTCGTTACCTTTAGAACTCTATAGTTAGATCATTGATTTTTTTCTTGCATTGCAGCCATGTTCTTGGGGCAATGTTCGCCAGCAATCTCCTCCCACTGCCTCTTCAGTCGTTGCCTGGAGGGTTTCCTGCCCCCCTGGGAGAAAAAAAGATGTCCCTCCTCCTCTTCACTGGCTGCACCAAGGCCTTGAGTGCAGCATCTGAGAGCCTTGGTACCCGCACGCACCCGCCTTCAGTCATTTCTTCCAGAACTTGTTGCACAGTTTTTGCAGCCAGAATGCACCTGCCCCTTAAAAGGCTCTGCCTGCCTTCAAGTAGCATCCTGGATTCCTGATATCAATCCACCACGATAGGTATTCAGCCAAGAATAGTACGGGTAGCACTGACCGCACGCACAAATCATTAGTACATACTCGTGTGGGTAGTCTGCACTCACCCCGCCCTGTCCCCCACACACCCATTTTTGGTCACAATATGATTTCTAGACCCATAACATCATCGCAAAAAGACATTTAATTCATATTTGAAAAGGAAAAATATAAATGGATAACAGGAAGGAGCAAGCAGATGGGTTTAAAATAGACTTCTCCCTTTGAAGCACAGACACAATGGGCCAAAGATTTTCCTGTGTTTTAAATTCTATAATTCTATGGGGGAAAAATTCAGTTGGTTGCGCCTCCCGTTAGCGCCTTAAGAGGGCGCTAATGGGGCGCAAAGCAGCTAGCGCCCGGGCGCAGCGATGTTTGCGCCGCTCGCGAACTTAACTAGACATTTTGCGGCGGCGCTAAACTTTATCGCCGCGATCTCCTGCGCGCGCAGATTGTGACGTCATACGAGAGTGCAACGCCCTTGTGGCGCCCCGGAGCAGAATTTCAGTGGCGCCCCCATCCTTACCGCCTGGCGCATCCAACGACTGGAAGAGTGGAACGCTAAATATCGCTGTGGGGCTGGGGGGGGGCGCTATTTAAAGGGGGCCTCTTCCTGTCTTTCTCTGTGGTTGACATTTTTGCACCACTCGTTCTGAGAGAGAGAGAGAGATTCGGAGAGAGAGAAAGAGAGACTTCTGCATTGAGTCAATGCTGTGTGAGGTAGTTTTGGCTACTCATCCTAACTTCGCTGGTACTTTGGTTTCTGGCCTTCATAACTTTGCTTGCTAAGAGATATGGGGGCTGCACTGATGGGGGGCGTCGTCCTGCGCCAGCTGAATCGGAGGAGACAGAGACGCAGAGAGAGAGTGGCAATGATGGCCAGACGGAGGAGGGCCAACAGGCGTCTGTACAGGAGAGCTTACCCTCCCAGGGTATATCGTGAACAGCTCTCCTACATTCATATGTCTGATGAGCAGTGTCTGCGAAGGCTGCGCTTCAGCAAGGAGGTGGTCACTGAGCTCTGCCACCTGCTGCAGCCAGATCTGCAGCCTCAACTGAGGTCCAGGACGTCTCTGTCGGTGGCAGTGAAGGTCACAGTGGCTCTGAACTTTTATGCTACTGGCTCATTTCAATCTGCTGTTGGGGACATCGCCAATATCTCCCAGTTCGCGGTGCATTGCTGCATCAGGAAGGTCACAAATGCCCTCTTTAAAAGGAGACGAGAGTTCATCTCTTTCCCCATGACCCCAGACAAGCAGCAAGAACGCGCTCTGGGCTTTGCGAGGATAGCGGGCTTCCCCATGGTGCAGGGCGCCATTGACTGCACGCATGTGGCTTTGCGTGCTCCGCATGAGAATGCCGAGGATTTCCGGAACAGAAAGGGGTTCCATTCCTTGAACGTTCAGTTGGTCTGTGACCACAGACAGCTGATACTCGCTGTCAATGCCCACTATCCTGGCAGCTGCCACGATGCTTTCATCCTGCGCCAGACTACTGTGGCAGAACTTTTCGAGGCACCGCATCAGCCAGTTGGTTGGCTTCTCGGGGACAAGGGGTATCCACTGAGCACCTGGCTGATGACACCGCTCCGTATGCCCAACACCCCTGCTGAGCTGCGGTACAACGAGAGCCATCAAGCTACCAGGAACATCGTGGAGCACACAATCGGCGTGCTCAAGCAACGGTTCCGCTGTCTCGACCATTCTGGAGGAGCCCTGCAGTACTCGCCTGAGCGAGTTTCCAACATCGTAGTTGTGTGCTGCATGCTGCATAACATGGCAATCCTCAGGACCCAGCCAATGCCACCAGGCCTTGGAGCACCACCAGAGGAGGAGGAGGAAGAGGAGGAAGAGGAGGAGGAGGATGATCAGCAGCAGCACCAAGGCGTGAGGGCGGCCCACAATGGTGAAACTGCAAGGGCCGTCCGTCAGCGGCTGATAGCAAGCCGCTTCTAGGCCCCTGCTGTGGAAATGGCTTCTGCCATTGAGAACAGCATGAATGAACCCAACACGCAACCCCTAAGCCGGCCAAGGCACCAATGATTCCAAACACCAAACATGTATATTTTGAGTACCAAAACTTATTTATTTTACAAACTCTGTGTGTGTCATTTCTTCATGACAAACTCATACAAATAAACACAAAAAAACAGTCATTACCATAACTGGTTCTCACAACCTGGAGATCATGTGCAAAACACTCAACAAAAGTTTGACCACGAACCTCGGCCTTTAATAAAAAAATGACCAGCATTTTGTCACACCTCCTACATCGAGGGTGAACTCCTTCCCGTGCGCCCTTCCCCCCTTCTTACCCTACTGCTCCTCCGCAATGGGACCTCAGTGGCTGCAGCAAGGCTGGTGGAAGGCTGCTGACTGTCAGGCCCTGACAATGCAGATGCCCTTGAGGGACGGCCTCGACCAGTTCTGGGCCTGGAGGGCCCGGCTGCAGACTGCACCAACTCTGCATGGGCAGGCAGCAGTCTGTCCTACAGGCGGTGGCAACTGCAGTGGAGAAGTGACAGTGGTGGCAGCAGGAATGCTGTCATCTTGAGAGAGGACAGCAACTCCCTGCTCGACCGGCACACTGGCACTCCCACGGGGCAGCACCTCAGCATCCGGAGCAATCTGCTGGAGCACAGATTGCTGGCCTGCTGCGGCGCGGTGAGAGCCCCGGGGAAAATGTGAACGAACCAGCGAGGATGGCAGCAGACAGTGCTCGCGTGACCTCAATCTGAGTCTGCATGAGAGCAGTCTGAGATTGAATTGCAGCACTGAGCTTCAGTGTCGCATCCGCCTGCGCTGCAGCGAAGTGCTCCACACTCCTTGCCAGTGCTTCAATGCATTCGGGCACCCTACCCACTGCAGCCATGAGCTCAGTGTGCATGCCCACCGCCTGGGTGTTCATTTCCGCGATCAGCCGCTCCTCCTCTGCGTCCAGTGCAGCAGGACTCGCTGGCATACTCTCCCTCCGGGGAGAAGGCCCCCGAGCTTCCCTACCCCCATCGCGTTGCTGCAGCCCGCTGGGTCCTGGAGCTTCACCCTCATCAGACCCTTCCCCCCTGCTCCCCTCCAGGGAAGGCGTGTTCCCAGTGTCGGCATGGGCTTCCTCGGGAGAGGGTGGCACTGATGCTCCGGCTTCCTCTTCCTCCTCGGCTGCAGCTTCACTCCCACTGGCAGCTTCAGGGCCCGTCTCCTCAGCTGGTGAATCACCATCTGAAAGCAGGGAGGTACAAGAGTGGCTTTAGCGTGAGGACAGGGTGGCAGTAAGGGAGGAATAAGTGCAGCGAGTTAGTAAGTTGGATTGAAAGTGTCAAAGGCTGGTGTTGTGAGGGACAAGTGGAAGGACAGAGGACAAAAAGGTGATGACCTTACCATTGCTGTCCAGAACGGGGTCGCGTCTCCAGTGGCGACGGGACCGATCACCCGGCTTGCCACAATCCTGTGGACGCGCTCCTCAAGATCGCTGAGGGGTTGCAGCTGAGGCCGCCCTCCACCCGTCCGTTGCTGCTGTCTCCTATTATGCGCCAGCTTGGCCTGCAAGAAAAAGGACGGCATCTGAGTAAGTATACAGCCATGGTCTTGCCTGATGTGCCTCCCATAGGTGAATAGCCCTTACTGTATACAGCCATGGTCTTGCCTGATGTGCCTCCCATAGGTGAATAGCCCTTACTGTATACAGCCATGTTCTTGCCTGATGTGCCTCCCATAGGTGAATAGCCCTTACTGTATGCAAAGTATGGAATGTGTGTGTGTGCTTCCTAAAAGGGCCATAGGTGTTGGATGAGTGTTGTTAATTGTGGTTTTAAGACCCTCTGGCCATAGAGTGAGGTTGAGATGGAGGGATGGAGAGGTATTGCAAAAAAGCCACTCACCCTGACGACCCGAGTGAGGTCGTTGAACTTTTTCCGGCATTGGACATGGGTCCTGGGCACCATGCTCCTGGAGGAGACGCGCTGAGCCACCTCCCTCCACACTCTTCTGTAGTCGCGCGGCAAAGGCCTCCTGCCACTCTCTGGGTACAGTATTGGTCTTCGGCGCTCCACCGCGCCAACCAGAGCATCCAAGGCCCACTCGGTGAAGCGCTCAGCTCGTTCTCTCACCCTCTCCATCCTTGGCTGGAAAATGGATTCACAGGTCTCTCCAGGCCGAGATTCAAGGCTGCAATGAGCAGGGTGTGGCTGGGGAGCAAGATCGCCCTCCCCCCTTTAAGAACTGGCCGGCGCCAGTGTGTCTGTGTTCCCTCGCTAACTGGCAGCACCTGCGCTGCGCTTGCGCTCTGAGTTAGCGCCTCACTCCTCGGCCTTTGCGCCTTAAGACAGGTGTGCAGCGCCTGATTTAGCGCTCCAATCACCTCCCGGAGCGTTAAAAGTGAAGTTTCCAGTCAGTGGCGATAATTAGCGCCAGGCGCTAATTTTTGCGCCCGGACGATATTTGCGCCCCAAACGGGGCGCGACTGAATTTTTCCCCCTATGAGTCAAGTCTATTTTGCACACATAAAGAATGAAGAGAAAGAACTTGCATTTATATTGTGCTTTTCATGACATCCCAAAACATTTCACAGCCAGTGGAGTACTTTTGAAGTGTAGTAATGTAGTGAAACACAGCAGCCCATTTGTGCCCAGCAAGGTCCCACGAACATTAATAAGGTAAATGGCCAGATAATCCAATTTTAATGATGTTGGTTGAGGGATAAACTTTAACCAGGACACCAGGAGAATGTTCCTGTTCTTTGAATAATACAATAGAAACCTTTACATCTACCTGAGAAGGCAGATGGAGCCTCGATTTAACATCTCACCTAAAAGACAGAAAGGCCAGCAGAGAATGGATGGGTGGCCCGAGCTATTTAGAGGCCTGAAAATTTTCATGGGGCCTGGGAAGAGCAGAAATGACCCCATCTAAAAAGATGAGCTATTTCCTGAGCTGTGTTGTGAGTCGCCTCCAGCGGTCCCTTTTGGCTGCTAATAGCCAGGTACGAATGGGAAGAGCGTGCAAGCTGCACGTTCTGACGATTTGTACCTTGAAATTGCAATTGAGAACTGTGTACACCATAGAACTCCGATTTGCGTAATTTAATGAGGCTCCCCCCTCATTCAGGCAGATGCCTGGGCCACCCTTACAACCGTGGGCAAAATGGTGGTGAGTGGGATCGGAGCACTACTCTGATTTTAGAGCTTCGACCACCCCATTTTGCCAAGTGCACCATGTTAAAATCAGTCTTAGCACCTCTGACCGTGCAGCACTCCCTCACTACAACAACAACAACAACCACTTGCATTTATATAGCACCTATAATGGAGTAAAACATCCCAAGGCACTTCACAGGAGATTTATCAAAATAATTTGACACTGAGCCACATTAGGAGCCATTAGGACACTTGGTCAAAGTGGTAGGTTATAAGGAGCATTTTAAAGGAGGCGAGCTAGAGATGTGGAGAGATTTAGAGAGGAAATTCCAGAGCTTAGGGCCTTGGCAGCTGAAGGTACGGCTTGTAAGTGAGAAGAGATTGTGGTTTGAGAGGGAAGCGGGATGTGAGAAGAAGGATTAGGTATGAGCATACTGTCATCATCCATGCTCTCAGCCTCGCCGATCACCACGGCCTCAGTGACAGCCCCTCCAATTATCTCCAGAACTCTTTCCTTCAGCTGGGTCAGGTTCTGCAGCCATGCTTGCCCCCGCTTGTTTGCTCCTGCTCGTGCCAGTTTTGAGCCACCTTGGCCTGCAAGAGGAAGGGAAGTGAGTGAGGTGCAATGTGTTTGGGTGATGTGCCTGTCATGGTTGAATAGCTGGCATTGTGTGCAAAGTTTGAGCTGTGGATGTGAGGCTTGCAACAGTGGTATGTGTGTGAGGGTGAGGTGAAGCTATGATTGTGAGGAATGAGTTGTGATTGCTAGAGATTTTTGGTAGGTGAGTGATGGGGGTGTGGTGCATTGAGCAGTGTGTGAGGCTAGTGGTGCAGTTGGTGGGATATGGCATTGAAGATGCATTCACTCACCTTGACCACTTGTGTGAGGTCATTAAACTTCTTCCGGCACTGGATCCATGTCCTGGGGGAAAGACTGGTGGCACTGACCGCTTCAGAGATCTCCTCCCACTGCCTTTGAACAGTGTGCCTGGAAGGCCTCCTGGCCCCCTGTGAGTAGATGACCTGTCTCCTCCTATAGGCCCCCTGCACCAAGGCCTCCAGTGCTGCCTCCGAGAACCGAGGTGCCCTTTCTCTGCCCTGTTGTGACATTGTTAACTTCCAGTTCCAGTCACAATGAGATACTTCTCTCACAAAGCACAGACAGCGTTTCACTCTGCAGGCAACCTTTAAATACAGAGCAGACCTCCCACGATATTGGGGCCCCTGTTGAACGCTGAGCCAAATCAGCAGCGCATTTAATGCTGGGCTCAGCGCTGCAATCATGTTAATGAGCAGGCAGCACGAATTTTGCGTGCTGCCCGCACTACTTTCAACAGGAGCGATCCCCATGCCTATTTTCGGGCCTAATCTAATTTAGCCCCCCCTTTTGTTTTGTTATATGCACTACCAGATAGTGACTACAGATGGAGATATTCCTGAGGAAATATGCCAGGAAAGGAAAGGCAGAGGTTGTAATGACCGACTACGATAGAAGGAATTTGTCACAATTGTGGGAGAGGTGAGCATCTTTGTAGAGAGTGTGCAGAACAGGAGCTCAGGTTGGCTCAGTTGAAAGCACTCTTGCCTGAGTCAGAATTTGGGTATAGAAGCAACAAAAAATAGTTGCCATATTAGCCTAAATAACAATAGTCACTACCATTCAAAATTAATTGTACTTAAAGTGCTTTGAAGCATAATAAGTGCAAGTCTTTATGCATTTTTGGAAGAGAATTGCAGCCAATGAACAAAATAAGCAGAAGTGATAAAAAATCTCAAAGCAATCTTTTTTGGCTCTGATACTTTTCCATATTAAATGCAATTTCCGGTTACAGCAATGATTGACCATAAGTACATACATTCGAGTGAATATTGTTTATATTTCTTATTGACCCTGAACAACTATTGAGAGCCTCATTTTGTGATTTGGTTCCTGCTCCCCCTGGCCCCAAAAACAATTCTGTACTTACCTTTTGGGACCTTTTCAATTTAATTGCTGGATGAAATGTGCATGGCCATTCGGCCCATCAGGTCAGTGCCAGCTCTTTGAAAGAGCTATCCAATTAGTCGCACTAACCTGCTCTTTCCCCATAGCCCTGCAAATTTTTCCCTTTCAAGTATTTATCCAATTCCCTTTTGAAAGTTACTATTGAATCTGCTTCCACTACCCCTTTAGGCAGCGCATTCTAGATCATAACAGGTCCTCACAGAGAATTCCTTCTGTGTACAAGCCATGACCTTGCCATCCAGTAGGGCACACAAAACTGGACACAATGGGGAAGAAATTCATTTGCATTTTGCCAAGTTTTTGAGCGCAAAACTGACGTTCCAATTACGTGGTAGGTCATCCCGCGCCAAAAGTGTGCAGAAAAAGCAATGACCGCTATATTGGGAAAGACGCTCATTGGGCATCCTTTGCGGCCACTTAACATGATCACTGGACTCATTAAAATATATAAATAGGGGTTCTCGCTTGTATTAGGACCCCTTGTGGAATTTAGTACCTGAGAACATTTGATTCGCTCATTCTTCCGCTCAGAAAAACATGGCACGAACACTCAGAACAGACTGAAGCAACAATGGCCCGGATTTTGCAGAGGTAATGACTGTCAGTGTTTGCCGTCATTACCCCTCTGAAACTGATGACAACTTCAGGATTTAGCGCATGCGCAGATAAACGCGGAAATGCTGAAGCTGTGGTCAGTCATTCCCTGCTCCGCCACAGGCTGTGCTGTGGAACTCCCCATAGCCGGCAATCAGTGATATCAGTTGAACTGATAAAAACTTAAGCTTTCCGATCTAATTGTGTTGTTAAATACCCCATTAAAAGCTCAGGGGTTGGTTAGTGCCTCCCGTTAGCGCCTGGCGGTGGTGCTAACGGGGCGCTAACGGGGCGCTAGTGAAGTAGCGCCGGGGTAAGGTGAATCCAGCACCGCACGCCAAATCCAGTCACCCCTTAGCGACACTGCTAACAGTTAGCACCTGGGGCTTTAGCGCCAGGCAGATCGTGATGTCAGTGAACGTGTAACACTGACTCCGTGCCCGATCTGCCAAATTGATTATTGCTCCCTGCCTTAGCGCCTCGCCATGACAACGACAGGAAGAGGAGGCGTGAAGCAGGCAGATGGCGGCTCCGGGGCGATATTTAAAGGGATCAATCGCAACTGTCAGGTCAGTGCTGTTTCACTGCTTCCTTGTCAGTTTGCGATTGTGCAGAGTTTAATTCAGTCATTTAAAGGTTCTTTAGTATCAGGAGTGTTGTGGCTACTAAAAATTTGTTAGATTTATTCTGACAAAATTTCAAAGTGCTACACATCATTACATTAATGGGGGCTGTACTGGCAGGATCTACGGCAGAGGGAGCGGAGGCAATGATAAAGATTGGAACATGTGGCCAGAGGGAGGAGAAGGGCCATGAGGGGTCTCAACAGGAGACCTTACTCTCTGAGGGTATTCCGATAGCACTTCTCCTACCTCCAATTAAGCGAGGAGCAGTGCGTTAGCAGGCTCCACTTCAGCAAAGATGTGGTCACCAAACTGTGCCACCTCCTGCAACCAGACCTTGAGCCTCAGATCATGTCGACCAGGGCTCTCTCAGTGGCAGTCAAAATCACTGTCACATTCAATTTCTTCACCAACGGTTCCTTCCAGTCTACAACAGGAGCTATAGCGAACATCTCAGCAGTTCGCCGTCCATCGCTGCATCCGGGAGGTCACAGAGGCTCTCTACAGTAGGAGAAGGGGCTACATATCCTTCCCCATCACCAGAGAGAAGCAGAACAAATGTGCATGTGGCTTTGCCAGGATAGCGGGAATCCCCATGGTGCAGGGCGCCATCGAATGCACCCACGTGGCTTTGCGGGCACCACGTAACAATCCTGAGGTCTTCCATAACCGCAAAGGCTACCACTCACTTAATGTGCAGTTGGTGTGTGACCACGGACAGCGAATCCTCAATGTGAATGCCCACTATCCTGGCAGCAGCCACAATGCCTTCATCCTGTGCCAGACCAGTGTGCCAGCACTCTTCCAGCCGCCACGTCAAGCTTGCAGCTGGCTGGTCGAAAACAAGGGCTATTCACTCACCACCTGGCTCATGACTCCCCTCCGCAACCCCAACACTCCTGCTTAGCACTCATATAATGAGAGCCATGCTGCCACCAGGAACATCATTGAGCAGACCATCGGGGTGCTCAAGCAATGGTTCTGATGCCTTGACCGCTCGGGAGGAGCCCTCCGGTACTCGCCGGAGTGGGTGTCCCATTTCGTGGTGGTTTGCTGCATGCTCCACAATCTGGCCATCATGAGGGCCCAGCCCTTGCCACCAGGGATTGCGGGACCATCTCAGAAGGAGGAAGAGGAGAGGAGAGGAGGATGAGGACGAGGAGGAAGAAGAAGTCAAGGAGGAGGAAGAGGAAGAGGAGGAGGAGGAACAGTAGCGAGGGAGGAGGCAGCCACTCAATCAGCCTTCTGGAAGGATGGTCCATGACCGCCTCATCAGACTGAGGTTCCAATAAATTAAACCCCAGATCCCCGTTACTCACCACATCCCTATCATTCCATCCCCGTTGCAGGCCATATCACAGCGCAAAGCTGAAATGAGAGACACCACAAAATCATCCAAAGCCAATTAATAAATTTATCAATAATCAGTGAACACATATTTACAACAACAATATTAACTATTCACCCTTGTGCAATCCCTTAGTGCCTCTCGTTACTGTGCCTTTTCCTACTCTAGTGCTCCTACGAAGTGTTGGTCCAGTTGGCTGCAGCATGGCGGGTGGAAGGCTGCTCAGTGTCCATGCAGGAGACTTCAGATGGCCTTGCAGGATGCCCTCGACCAGCTCTGGACCTGGAAGGCCCGGCTGTAGACTACATCACCTCAGCATGGGCGGCAGCAGTCTGGACTGGCTGGATGACAGGCAGCGAAAGGGGCAATGACGGAGCGGCAGTGGTGGGAGCAGGAATGCTGTCATCCTGAGAGAGGACAGCAGCTTCCTGCTCCACTGACCCACTGGCACTCCCCCGGGGCAGCACCTCAGCATCGCTACCAATCTGCTGGAGCACAGATTGCTGGCCTGCTGCGACACCATGAAAGCCCCGGTGGATGGTGGTCGACCCAGCCACAATGGCAGCAGTCAGAGCTGAGACTGCATGAGAGCAGTCTGAGAATCGATGGCACCAAGCATAGACTGCATTACAGCAGTAAGACATTGCGTGGCTTCCCCCTGTGCTGCAACGGAAGCTGCGACATCGCCCATCACACGCGACATGAGGTCTGGGTTGCCACCGTCTCTCTGGGAGTCCACCATCCTTTGCAGAATGCAAATGATGGGCTCCATGGTGTTTGCAGAACTCTGTGCAATGTTGGAGGCGAACTCCACCACGTTCCTTACCATTGCCGAGAGGCTCTAGGGCACCCTTGCCATTGCGTCTATCATCTCTGTGTGCATGCCCATCACCCTTATTCTAAAGGCCTCCCCATCAAGGTCCTGATCTGAGTCCTGTGTAGCAGAACTCGCGCGCGAACTCGCCCTCCCACGAGCTGACTCCCGAGCTACCCTTTCCCCCTGGCCTTGCTGCAGCCCGCTTGTCCCCGGTGCCTCACCCTGTGCAGATCCCGCTACTATTCTAGCCTCGAAAGAACGCGTAGTGCCAGTATCTGAGCTGGTGTCTGCAGGTGACGCGGTGTGTTTTTCGTCCTCCTCTTCTTCCACCTCGCTCTCGACGGTGCCCTCAGGGACAGGCTGCTTGCTTATTATCTGAAAGCATAAAGGCACAAGAGTCAGGTTAAGGTGAGGGGAGGGGGGCAGGAAGAGAGAAAGGCATGAATACAGCATGATTAGCTGGAAAGTGGGAAAGGCTTGTGAGGTGAGGGGAAAGTGGGATGAGAGAAGAAGGAGTAGGGATGAACACACCTTTGTTGTCCCCAAGGGGGTCAACGTCGCCGGTGGCCACGGCACCCACCACCTGGCGCCCAATGATTTACAGCACTCTTTCCTCCAGCTCAGAAAGTGGTTGGGTGCTAGTTGTTCCCCCGCCTGTGTGCTCCTGCTCCCTCCTGTTGTGAATGGCCTTGGCCTGCAAGAGAGAGGAAAGTGTGTGAGTGAGTGTGGAACAATGTGTCTGGGTGATGTGCCTGCCATAGTTGAATAGCTGTCATTGTGTGCAAGGTGTGAGATGTAGGTGTGAGTGTTGGTAGATGGAGATTGTTGGTGGGTGAGTGCTGGGGGTCTGGTGCTTCGGGCAGTGTGTGCAGACTGAGGATCAGATGGTGGTATGTAGCAATTGTTGAAGCATTGACTCACCCTGACCACCCGAGTGAGGTCGTTAAATTTCTTCCTGCACTGGGTGTGGGTCCTGGGGACCACAGTGCTGCCCGAGACCTGCTGGGCTACCTCCCTCCACATGACGCAGAAGACTTGCGGTGAGGACCTCCTGCCACTTGCCGGGTAGAGCAACGCCCTCCGTCTCTCCACAGCGAGGACCAAGGCCTCCAATGCCTGGTCGCAGAATCTGCGAGCTCTCTCCCTGGGCCGTTGATCTGCCATAATGACACCTCCTTCAGTGGTCCGGTTCCTTCTCCTTGGCCTTCTGCTGCTTGCTGAGACAGCTGCAGAACCAACAATGCTGAGAATGAGGTTCTGCAGCATGATTGAACCTCCCCTTTAAGAACTGGAAAGAGCCTGTGGCAATGATGACAGCGATTAGACTGCACCTGAAATTGCTTAGCGCTTTGAGTCTAACGCCACTGAGCTAGGTCATTAGTGCTTGATTTAGCGCTCCACTCCTTTCTTTGAGCGATGACACTCACACCCATTCCTGGGCGATAACGAATTTCATCCCATGAGCCTTGTTGGAATAGGTGTAACTGGGGTTTTAATGGCATATTAACTGCTGAACAACCGTTCTGGCCCTGAAAAACAAATTTTATTTTTGTGGAATGTCAAATTTCTCCATGATGATAGAAAACTAATAGATTTTTAAAATAATAAAAAAATATTTTCTTTTAAAGTTTGTTTATGATATTTCAGCTTCTACCTCAGCCCCATCTGCATGTCCCAATCGTTATTTCGCTGTCTGTAAAAATGTTAAAAAGTGAATTGAATCAATGCTTTTAATTTCCTGGTTTGCTGTCTGTGAGAATTCTTTTTTTTTATTCGTTCATGGGATGTGGGCGTCGCTGGCAAAGCCAGCATTAATTGCCCATCCCTAATTGCCCTTGAGAAGGTGGTGGTGAGCCGCCTTCTTGAATCACTGCAGTCCGTGTGGTGAAGGTACTCCCACAGTGCACTTAGGGAGGGATTTCCTGGATTTTGAGTCAGCGATGATGAAGGAACGATGATATATTTCCAAGTCAGGATGGTGTGTAACTTGGAGGGAAACTTGGAGGTGATGGTCTTTCCATGCACCTGCTGCCTTGTCCTTCTAGGTGTAGAGGTCGCAGGTTTGGGAGGTGCTGCCGAAGAAGCCTTGGCGAGTTGCTGCAGTGCATCTTGTAGATGGTACACACTGCAGCCACAGTGCACCGGTGGTGGAGGGAGTGAATGCTTAAGATTGTGGATGGGGTGCCAATCAAGCGGGCTGCTTTGTCCTGGATGTTGTCGAGCTTCTTGAGTGTTGTTAGAGCTGCACTCATTCCAGCACATTCCTGACTTGTGCCTTGTAGATGGTGGAAAGGCTTTGGGGAGTCAGGAGGTGAGACACTTGCCGTAGAATACCCAACCTCTGACCTGCTCTTGTCGCCGCAGTATTTATGTGGCTGGTCCAGTTAAGTTTCTGGTCAATGGTGACCCCCCAGGATGTTGATGGTGGGGGATTTGGTGATGGTAGTGCCGTTGAATGTCAAGGGGCGGTGGTTAGACTCTCTCTTGTTGGAGGTAGTCATTGCCTGCCACTTGTGTGGCACAAATGTTACTTGCCACTTATCAGCTCAAGCTCGTCCAGGTCTTGCTGCATGCGGGCATGGACTGCTTCATTATCTGAGGAGTTGCGAATGGAACTGAACACTGAGCAATCATCAGCGAGCATCCCCACTTCTGACCTTATGATGGAGGGAGGGTCAATGACGAAGCAGGTGAAGATGGTTGGGCCTAGGACACTGCCCTGAGGAACTCCTGCAGTGATGTCCTGGGGTTGAGATGATTGACCTCCAACAACCACAACCATCTTCCTTTGTGCTAGGTATGACTCCAGCCAGTGGAGAGTTTTCCCCCTGATTCCCATTGACTTCAATTTTACTAGGGCTCCTTGATGTCACACTTAATCAAATGCTGCCTTGATGTCAAGGGCAGTCACTCTCACCTTACCTCTGTTATTCAGCTCTTTTGTCCATGTTTGGACCAAGGCTGTAATGAGGTTTGGAGCCGAGTGGTCCTGGCGGAACCCAAACTGAGCATCAATGAGCAGGTTATTGGTGAGTAAATGCCACTAGATAGCACTGTCGAAGAAACCTTCCATCACTTTGCTGATGATTGAGATAGACTGATGGGGCGGTAATTGGCCGGATTGTATTTGTCCTGCTTTTTGTGGACAGGACATACCTGGGCAGTTTTCCACATTGTCAGTTAGACGCCAGTGTTGTAGTTGTACTAGAACAGCTTGGCTAGAGGTACAGCTAGTTCTAGAGCATTAATCTTCAGCAAGACAGCCGGGATCCTGTTGGCGCCCATAGCCTTTGCTGTGTCCAGTGTGCTCAGCTGTTTCTTGATATCACATGGAGTGACTCAAATTGGCTGAAGACTGGCTTCTGTGATGGTGGGACCTCAGGACGAGGCTGATATGGATCATCCACTCGGCATTTCTGGCTGAAGATGGTTGCAAACACTTCAGCCTTGTCTTTTGCACTTGCGTGCTGGGCTCTACCATCATTGAGAATGAGGATATTCATGGAGCCTCTTTCACCCATTAGTTAGGGGTACAGTAGCATAGTGGTAATGTTACTGGGCTAGTAATTCTAGGCCTGGACTAATAATCCGGAGACATGAGTTCCAACCCCACCATGGCAGCTGGGGAATTTATAATTCAGTTAATTAAATACATTTGGAATAAAAAGCTGGTAGCAGTAATGGTGACCATGAAACTACCAAATTGTTGTAAAAACCCTTCTGGTTCACTAATGTCCTTTAGGGAAGGAAATCTGCCATCCTTACCCAGTCTGACTCCAGACCCACAGCAATGTGGTTGATTCTGAACTGTCCTCTGAAATGGTGGCTTGCCAAGGGCAATTAGGAGTGGGCAATAAATGCTGGCATTGCCAGCTTTTTTCGTGTTCAGCGGCGATCGGTGTTGCTTCACCGTTGACCTCAAATTCCGGCCAATATTTGAAGCAATGATATTTGGGGGGATGCCCACCTCCATTCAGGTAAGTCTCTGGATGGTTGCTTTTGGCTGCTGGGGATTTTTGGAGCCATATTTTGACTGAGATTTGGCAGTTTTTTATATAGCTGAGGTGTTGGAGAGCTGACTTTTGGCTGCAGCTGCATTGTTCGCAGGAGTACCGAAAAAAATGGGTGTGTTGCTTGGATTACCATTGAGGCCACCACAGCAGCAGCAGCAACATCAGCAGCAAAGGCCTGTGGAGGCTCAGAGATGACGGTGAAGGAGGCACGAGCCAAAGAGGTCTTACAGCACGTGAGTTGTCATGGGGATGTGTCTCTATGCTGCTTCTACACTGCGTGAGAACAGTGAAGGAGTGTACTGATGCTCTCCATGCACTCCTTCATTAATTGGAAAATGAGGAGATGCCAGACCCCAGTGCCATGATGGCAGCTGTCTGAGCTTCCAGTGAAGCTGTCAGAGCTGTCACAAGAGGTCCCATTGCAGTGTTCATAGATCTGACCACTCGCTCCATGGTTGACTGTACGGTCTCAATGCCTCAGAAAGAAATACTTTCATGACCACCAGATGTCCCAAAGCGCTTTACAGCCAAATAAATACTTTTTGAAGTGTAGTCACTGTTGTAATGTAGGAAACGTGGCAGCCTATTTGTGCACAGCAAGCTCCCACAAACAGCAATGTGATAATGACCAGAAAATCTATTTTTTTAGTGATGTTGATTGAGGGATAAATATTGGCCAGGACACCAGGGATAACTCCCCTACTCTTCTTCGAAATAGTGCCATGGGATCTTTTACGTCCACCTGGGAGGGCAGATGGGGCCTCGGTTTAACTTCTCATCTGAAAAACAGCACCTCCGACAGTGCAGCACTCCCTCAGTACTGCACTGGAGTGTCAGCCTAGATTTTTGTGCTCAAGTCTCTGGAGTTGGACTTGATCCCACAACCTTCTGATTTAGAGGCGAGAGTGCTACCATCTGAACCACTGGCTGAAACCATTTGCTGATGACCCCAGAAAAGTGAGAGCTGGCAAGCTGCCCAGTGCACTTAAAAGGTCTTGGTGTATAGGGATCAGTCTTTGAATGTAGGCTATGTCCTGGAGATCTTCATCGCTGCTCTCTGCAGAAGGACTAAGGTGCAAGCTCCCCCTCCGGCAAGCTGCTTCCCAGACCATCCCATCCCCCTTCCCATGCTCAGTGAGTCTCCCCTAGCCTATCCTGTAAAGTATGCATAGTGACAATCTCTGAGCTGGAGCTTGATGCTGTGTCACTTTGGGTGCTGCTTTCTGGCATGCTGGAGAAGTGGTTTGGCTGTATAACCCAGCAGAATATTTGAATTTGAATTTCATTTTAATATATGCAACTTGTGTATTTTTTAATTTTCATTTTATTATATTTAAGCAGTATAAATTGTGATTACTGCATGAACAACAGTACTGAGTGTGTGTATTCGTGTGATAATAGATGGAAGAAAGCATTTAAAAAATGGTCCTAGAACAATGCCCTTCAGTTAATAGATGATGAAGTAATAATCCGAAAGAAGGAATAGATTGGATGGTAACTGCACAAACTCAAAAGCATATGCCAAGCATGGCAGAAGATAGCAGATAAGGTGAATGCAGTGTCAAGGATCCAGCGTAATGAGACAAGGTGACAAAAAAACTTAAAAAACCAAAGTCATAGCAAGGTTTATTACTCATCATATATGGTCATCCAGGACAGTTATTAACAAGAGCAGGAAGAATAAAAATAATTTTATTGAATGTCATAACAACCGTGCTGCCAATACATCAGCAACATGTTAACATAGACATAGACATAGAAGGTAGGAGCAGGAGTAGGCCATTCGGCCCCTCTAGCCTGCTCCGCCATTTATCACTTTTATCACTTACTTGATATAGTACACATATAATAAAACCGAAAGGCACAGGCCTCACATATATAATATTTGTAATATTATTTATACCACTTCACAAAACTTGTTAAAGATGCAAAAGCTCTTATTCCCAGCCATGTAATTTATTTTTTAAAAACTTCTACCGTCCTGTGATAGATTTTCAGTACTTGCATCCTTTCCGAGTATTATTATTTGTTCATTCTTCTGTTCCTCCTGTCTAATCAAACAAAGCACTGGGATTCATTCTAGAGGGATATAATTGAAAGGCAGAGAAGATATGTTAAACTTGTATAGAACCTTGGTGAGAGCACGCTCGGAGTACTGTGCACAGTTCTGGTCTCCATATTATAAAAAGGATATAGAGGCACTGGAGAAGGTTCAATTTCACACTCCCAGCTCCTCGAGGTAGTCCTGCAAGGTCATCTGCAGTTTCACCCACTGAAAGTCAGCAGCCTTCCACCAGCCACGCTGCAGCCACTGGGGTAGCACTGCGTGGCATCAGTAGGATAGGCAAAGGCACACACAAGACACTCACTAAGGGAATGCATAAGGGATGCATATATCGATAAAGTTGGATTGGAAAGTTTGCTTTGTGGTGGCTTTTATTTCAGCATTGTGGCCAAGAGGATGCTGTGATGGTCAGTAACAAAGGGGAGGTAAGGTGTGGGACAAATGTTGAAAGGGGAATTGGGGTTGTGGTCACTGGTACCGCAGGTGGATGATTCGATCCCGGATATCCCGGCCAGAAAGGGGATGTCTGGGTTGCCTCCTTCCTTCAGCTTCTTCCTCTTCTGCTTCCTCCTCCCTCTTTGAGCAGCTTGTCCCTTTGCTGCCTCTGCTTCATCTCCATGTCATGCTGCAGCCCAAGGGGGACTGTAACTAGAGCCGCCAGGACTGGGAGCAAGTGGTGTTCTCAGAAGCCTTCCTTTAAGAGCCAAAGTCTTGCAAACAGCCAGCAGCACTCCCTGCACTCCCTTTACACTTTAACAACTTTTTAAATGTATCACACCAAGCCACTACTCCAATATAATGTAAAGAAACCAGTTCAAAAGTAAAAATCTAAACTTACCTGAAAGTGTGTCCCTTTAAGAAGTGCTGGTAGCCGGTCCATTGTACCATTGCACGTACGTTCTGCCGTGGATGCTTTCGTGAGGGCATTAATAGGAGCGGCGACGTCCAAAATACCAGATCGTGCATCAATTCAGCGTTGTACGCCGATTGACTCATCTAAATATCTAAAGCGAGCGCAGGCAACAGCAGCGCTGCCGACCTGCCCAAAATGGCAGCCACCGCGTTCCGCCCCGGAAGTAGGTGGAAGCGAGGCAGCCGCCATTCTTTCTTCTGTCCCTGCAGTGCTTCCCCATTATGTCACAAATCCACCTCACATCTTGGTTCTGGCTCTTACATGTGGGCCGAAGGAAGCTCTTACATTGCTTGCCTAGAAATTCTAAATCATTAAGAATAACTGTTTGGACAATGTTTATCCCACAAGCTTAACTTACTTTTAGAATTTGTTGTCATTGAGAAAATGCGAGAAAGACCATCCTTTTCAGTGTGAGCTCACAGGAATGTGTCCCAGGCTGAAGCTGACATTTGCCAGGTTCCCAGGTAGTGATCATAGAATCATAGAATCATAGAAATTTACAGCACAGAAGGAGGCTATTTGGCCCATCTTGTCTGTGCCGGCCGACAAAGAGTTATCCAGCCTAATCCCACTTTCCAGCACTTGGCCCGTATCCTTGTAGGTTACGGCACTTCAAGTGCATATCCAAGTACTTTTTAAATGTCATGAGGGTTTCTGCCTCTACCACCCTTTCAGGCAGTGAGTTCCAGACCCCAACCACCCTCCGGATGAAAAGATTTCTCCTCAAATCCCCTCTAAACCTTCCACCAATTACTTTAAATCTCTGCCCCCTAGTTATCGACCCCTTTGCTAAGGGAAATAGGTCCTTCCTATCCACTCTATCTAGGCCCCTCATAATTTTATACACCTCAATTGGGTCTCCCCTCAGCCTCCTCTGTTCCAAAGACAACAACCCCAGCCTGTCCAATCTTTCCTCATAGCTAAAATTCCCCAGCCCAGGCAACATCCTCGTAAATCTCCTCTGCACCCTCTCTAATGCAATCACATCCTTCCTGTAATGTGTAAAGTTTCGCAATTATCACGATTCAAAATAACAAGATAGAAGCAGATTCGGTTGATCAGTTTATTTAAACGAAATGCTGTCCTGATATAAAGGACACAGAAGCCTGTAAAATGGCCGCCGAGCATCGTGGCAGAAGCTTCCAGAATTACAGTGGGCAGACAAGATGGCGTTCGAATATACATTTCAATATAAGACGGGATCATACTCGATAAGCACTGATAAAGACAGGATGCAACCTGTTTGCATTCGAAACAATAGCAAAAGATATGAGTGCTGGAATCGTTTTCCATGCACAAGTAAGGACCATTGTACTGGGCAATCGAAGGCCCATCCAGACACATCAATACACATATACCCCCACAGCTCTAGAATGAGAGAGCCATTCTCGGGTGATTAAACAAGTATTCGGGGGCCCCCAAAACCCAGCCAGGGAGGCTCCTAGCCGGTCCAACAATGAGGAAAACATTAACGGGTAGTTGGCCAGTTTCAGGTGCTACCGAAACCCGTTAAAGACAAGAATCGTCCCATGCTGGGAGTTTTGAGCGCCAATATTTCACAAAGGACAAACATTAAGATTTGAGCGGGAGATAAGGGGACACAGCACTATAACTATAGACAACAAATGTCCATCGCTCTCTTATTCGCTTGATTCGTGCTCTTATCTCTGCGGACTCCTGACTCGGGCTGAACTTTTATTCTCCTATTCTGATCCTCGGGTATCGCTCTGCTGGACGAGCAGCCTTCTGTGTTTTCTCTGGACTCTGTTGACTCTGGACTTTTAGCCACACTGGACGGTTATTCGAATGTTGGGTGGGGCTCAATTGGAACGAGTCGCCTCGACGAAGGCCAGTGACCGGGTGCACCATCCCGAGAGTCGATAAACGGTGTTTGGACCCGAAGGCCCAACAAGACAAGACGAAATGACAAGAGAAGAAGAAGAATCCACATGCCGCCGCGGTCAGTAAAGCCCGACCGCGCCCGAAAATATACGACCCATTTCTTGAACTCTACAGGTTATTGCACGAACCGGTCAAAGACTCTTCTTTGAATTCTACCGGCAACTGGTGTCGGTACAGGAAGACTTTTCTTTGAGTTCTACAGCCGGGCCCGAGTGCTGTCGAGTTCTTCATGACAACGGGGAGCCCAGCCTGCTTGCCGCAGCAGCGAAGATAAACAAGTGGGGTACAGAGACCCCTCCAGACACGTGACAGTCAGGCGCTGCAACGAAACGAGCCGAGTGCCTCACTTTAAAATTCTCCGAAGTATCACGAGTGGTGAGCATGTTTCCCGATCCTACAAATCTAGATGTAGTGTAGGTATTGATAGGGGAGGGTGGTTTTATTAAGGATAAAGTATAATGTGTTCCCCTTTTTTACGATGTGCCGTGCGTTCTTCATTACCATAGACCAAGCTTTATGAATGTATGTATACTTGTACTCTCGTTAATTTGTGCCTATGACATGTACTTCATGATTTTGGACGCTATGCAATAAAGATTTCCATTTCGTACTATTCAACCGGGTCTATTTTGAGTTTTTCTCTGCATTACTGCTCTCGCACCTAAGTCCAGTGTTAGAACCGTAAGGGCGAGTGGGTCGAACCACTCACAGGTGCTTATTGCAACAAGGCTGGCTGGAGACCAGAGCAAGCAATAGTATTAGGCAACGAAGGCCTAACCTCGCACCAGCACCGTCTGCGATACAAGCACGACAAAACCCCTTACAAATGTGGTGACCAGAACTGCACGCAGTATTCTAGCTGCGGCCTAACTAGTGTTTTATAGAGTTCAAGCATAACCTCCCTGCTTTTATATTCTATGGCTTGGCTAATAAAGGCAAGTATCCCATACGCCTTCTTAACCACCTTATCTACCTGTCCTGCTACCTTCAGGGATCTGTGGACATGCACTCCAAGGTCCCTCTGATCCTCTGCACTTCTCAGTGTCCTACCATTTATTGTGTATAACCTTGCCTTGTTAGCCCTCCCCAAATGCATTACCTCACACTTCTCCGGATTGAAATCCATTTGCCACTGTTCTGCCCACCTGACCAGTCCATTGATATCTTCCTGCGGTCTACAGTTTCTTCTTCATTATCAGCCACATGGCCAGTTTTTGTATGATCTGCAAACTTCTTAATCATACTTCCTATGAATTAACATGCAACCCTAATGTGCCGTGCACGTGCCCATTTCCATTTTTACAGCAGCTGACATCGGGCGTCCAAGTAACCCACTCTGGAGGGGTGGGTCCGTCATTAATATATTTAAATGAGGCTCCAATCATGCGATTTTGAGCCCGATTTGGAATTAAGAGCTGCTACACGGGTTTTCCGGAGTTCGAGAAACTTGGCATGAAACCAGGGCAGATTGAATGGCACTTCATGGGGCTGGTTCACGAGGACCTATATGAATAAAAGCTGAATGCTCACAGCTGCTTTCTCAGTTCTCTCTGGGACACGGTGTGGTGAGAGTACTTTTTGTACAGTTTGGAGGTGTTCACACAGAGAACATCAGGATGGGTGGCTCTATGGCTGCTCTTGATTGGACTTCGGACGAGGAAGACAATCAGCATCATCAGCAGCATGGGTGTACTGTGGAGCGAGCTGCAGGTTGCCAGCAGAGAGGGGAGCAACAGAAGGGTCGAGTTCTCAGGAGGCACTACCTACGTAACAGGCTCTACAGACAGAGGCTGAGCTTCCTTAACCTCTCCGAAGAGCAGTGCTTCCGAAGGATGATATTGTCACGTCAGGTGGCCAGAAACATCTGCAGCCTCCTAGAGGAAGACCTGCTACCTGCTGAACCTGGTGGCCACGCATTACCAGTGGCTGAGAAAGTCGCCACCGTCCTCAATTTCTTTGCCCCTGGTTCCTTCTAGTGCGGCCCCTCACCTATTCCACTAAGCCCTCCACCCTGATGTCTACCGTGGAGTGTGTGGTCTCTCTATGGTAGACATGGACCACATGGATAGAGACTTTAAAGGCCGCAGCCCTGTGGTAGCGGCACTGGGACACTGGGAATGGCACATGTTGCTCTCTCTCATGGTAACAGCAAGCCTGCTCCCTGCCATCCCATCAATGTGCCAGAAAGCCAGCTGGGCCAGACTGCCCCAGCAGCGGTCGAGGTGCTATGATCTGCAGCCAGGCTCTCTCAGACCCAAGCTCCTAGAGGTTTCAGGGCCCCCATCTGAGCATCAGCTGCCTTCCACCACCCATGTTGAAGCCATAGGCAAACAATTTGTAGTTGTAGCAGAATACGAGAAAAGAGACGTAAAAAGCCATTATGGGCTGACATCTGAGTGATTATTATTTCTTTTGGCATTTATGAACATAATTAAAATGTGAAACACTTTATTTATGATGTTGTCTGCAGAGTGTTTCTGTAGTAGTTGTAGACTTGGCAAAGCCAGGTGACATGTATATGAATGATGGTTAATGGGATGAAAGTTCTTTATTGGAGGGTAGATGGGATGGTTCTGCTGATGCTCTGGGTGGGAAATGAAGGTTGTGGTGGGGGAAGGAGCTGTTTCGGAGAAGTGATTTCAATGAGATGATGGCGCACAGCTCTGGCTGCAGACTGATGTTGGAGATCTGCCACTGCTGCTGCTCATCAGCTTCCTTCTCGTTATGTGGCAGATGGTCTTCTTCATCTGCCAACAGTAGCTCTGCCTCTTGGATGGAAAAGTCATGCAGGAGGCAGTAGACCATTTAACACTCTCTCAGGAAACCCCCAGATCTGTCCAGGCAGTGAAATCATTACTTAATACCCCCTATGGACTGCTCGATGACTGCTCTAGTTGAGCCTTAACTGCTGTTGTATCTGATCTCCGCAGGCATCCGTGGGTTTTGGAGTGTGGTCATCAGCCAAGTCTGGAGAAGCTTTCCCTTTTCCCCTAGCAGCCTGCCTGTAACATGTTGCACCTTGTCAAACAGTGGGGTAATACTGGACTGCCGCAGGGTGTAGGCATCATGAGAGTTGCCTGGAAAGTGGACACAGACCTACATGAAGCATTGCCAGTGGTCAGACTAGCTAGTCATTAAAGGAGTGAAGCTGCCAGGCTGCTTGGCAGGAGCCCTGAAGGCCACATGTGTGCAGTCGATCGCATCTTGCACTTGTGGGAATCCATGGGACACAAGATAGAACCTTGGTTAGGCCACACTTGGAGTATTGTGTGCAGTTCTGGTCTCCATATTACTAAAAGTATATTGAAGCACTGGAGAAAGCGCAGAAAAGATTTGCAAGGATAATACCAGAATTGAGAGGATGCAACTATCAGGAAAGATTGAGCAGGCTGGCTAAGAGAAGACTAAAAGCAGTTCAATAGGGTGGACATGGAACAACTGTTTTCACTTGTGGGTGGGTCCAGAACAAGGGGGCATAAATATAAGATAGCCACTAACAGAGCAAATTATTAATTTAGGAGGAATTTCTTTACATAGAGTGGTGAGAATGTGGAACTTACTGCCACATGGAGTGGTTGAAGCAGAGAGCATTGATGTGTTTAAGGGAAGGCTTGATGCAAATATGAGGGAGAAGGGAATAGAGGAATATGGGGCAGGGTGGGAAGAAGTAATTAGAGTGGGAGGAGGCTCATGTGGAGTATAAACACTGGCATAGACCAGTCGAGCTGAATGGACTCTTGCTGTGCCGTAGATTCTATGTAATTCTCTGAATTCATTAGCCCTGGAAAACAGCACATCTGTGATCTTTATACAGGAGTGCATTGCAGTCCAATGCATGTGTCTCCAGCTCCAGCCTGAAATGACTTTGATGCAATAGAAAGTCAGGGCTGTGGTCAACCTTAAATGCTAGAGGCAATGTAGTGTCAGCTGTGGTTGTGGGCTCTAGCTCCGGCTGCAATATTCTGCAGAGTTCTGAAAAGGCCTCTCATGGGAAGTGCAATCTACTCCTCACTGAGATTTAGGGTGCTCAGTCTGGGTCTGCAGACTCCACGAGCAGAGTAAGGCTGCCTGCGGGTACATGGGCAAGGCCATGTGTTCCTCCCTAAAGTTCTCCCACCTGTTTCTGCTGCTGCCCTTGTTCCTGCAGCCAGTAAGTGATGGCCAATGTCTCTCTCATCCTTCAGTGAATCTCTCTGTATTAACAGAATGGTTCAAATGCCAGAAAACATTCTCAGTAAAGCTCCTTCAACTCTCTAGATAGACACCAATGATCTGACTATTTGCAGGTGAGTGTCCCTTTAAATATCATTGGAGATGTTAATTTCCGACCTGTACCACCCAGTAGCACTCATTGGGTCCAGCACTAAGCACTCACCATGTTAAAGTGAATGAAAATGACATCAGGGTCATATTGATTCATATGAGGCTCCTGCCCATTTGAGGTGGGAGTTCTGGCTGCCTATGTCTAGGCTCCGATCGAAATGGTGGCAGCTGGATTGGCAGCGGCAACAGGTCAGTAAGTTCTGCCCACCAATTTTTATTTGATACCACCCTGAAAACAGGGATGAAAATCGGCTCCAATAATTTAGTCAACTCTTTCTGGGAAGTATTGCAAGGATCTCACACCTCCAGAGTGGTTAAAGCATCAAAAATGAATGTAGGAAGCTGCATGTGAATAAGAGCAGCTGTCTCATCCTTGATGCCACAATGTACCAAACAATGGTTCAGCGAGAGATATCCATTGATAGGCACTGGAATGTCCCTTGCATCCAGAAAATTAGTGCTCTAATTACAGTGATTGCCAGTAGGATGGGAGTCCTAAGCATTGAGTGTGTCTGCAGGTCTTGCTCTAAGAGATGGTTTATGTCACTGACAGTCTCCCTGGGTGGCATATATCACTGACATCTCTGCTTAGCCTGAGCCTTTTCTCATGGCTCTTGTCAGATAGTTGACCCTGGGGCAGTACGTTCTTTGCTAGCGGTAGGGTAGGGAGGGTGTGTTCAGTGGCCTCTGCATTCATGAACTGTCAAGGCCTTTTCTTTCTCCAATACTTTATTGATATTGATACTGGCTTCTCCCCTAATGCTGATACAGCTAAGAAAAACAAAATGTTACTGAAATTAACTTGCTGCCAAGATCTTCACATCATCTCTAGCAGGAACCTGTACTGATCTAATGGCAACTCTTATTTGGAGACAAGCACCGTATGTCCCAGAATTTCCTGCAACAGTGATATCAGTGACGTACGCCATCAGATTTTTACACATTGTGAACTTACTCTAAAATGTACTGGATTTGTAATTTGTAATAAGTTATAGGAAGTTCCATGATTTACTTCAATATTCATTGCAGCCACTGATTTAAACCTGTTCTGATGACTGAACAGCTAAAACTGACAATTGCCTTTAAAAGGCATATCCTGCCTTGGATGGGATTTTGACTTAATTCTTCTTAGATCGGAAAGCACTGAATTGCCAAAATGATAAATAGCACAGACAATACCTTTTTATGTGATTGGAAAGGTGTGTGTTGTTTTAAATATCCAGCTTTATGCGGACACTACCTGCTTATATATATTATAAAGTCTACCAAGCATTAGAAAATATCATGATGCAGTTTATGAAATATTATTGACTGTGAGGTGCGCATAGTGGACTATAACATTTTATTGAAGAATTCAGGTGTTTTCTGAAAATGACTTTTGGAAGATTTGGTTATTTGGAACAATTTCAGTGAGCCCTGCAACGGTTGGCAATCCACATACAATTGATTTAGATTCTGATCATCATCTCAGGTATCAATGAGTCCCAGTGTCCATTACTCCTCCCACCACTCCCCCCACCCCCCAAATATAATTACCTTGTTTACTATATGTTCTGTTTTTGACATATTACAACTAGATATAACAATATAAATAAGCTCAAACAATTTTTGTCAATATAAAAACAGATTTGTTTTCTACAATGGCAAGGTCATGCTTTCACCTGTGATTTATTTACTGCTTAAATATCATATAAAGTGTAGAAAAGTTTTTTCTCAGCATTCTAATTAGGTGCAGTATGTTTTCAAAGGAATTATGCCAATCAAAATGAACCTGCCTATGTAAAGTGGCCACTGGGAAATTAACAATGCGCAGTCATGTAATTAAGAATGTTTTGTGTGTCTGTTCAGGGCTGTAATTCAGCTCTAACAACAGGCTGGCTGAGTCACAGAGCCGGTCTTACGGGTGGGTGCCGTGAGCGACCGCCCAGGGTGCTGTGGTCAGGGGGCGCTGTGGTCAAGAGGGTCTGACATTAACGGCGTCGACCTCTGCGAAGAACTTGGCGATCTCCGAAGTCTGCTTTGGACTGTAGTGCTCCTCAAGAAGAACAAACTTCCCAAACACATGGATAGCACTTGGGATCCTGTTAACCATGCCCGTATCGGTGGCAAGCAGCGAATGGAGCTTCTCAAAGTTGAAGCTCATAAAAACATATTTGCAATCGACCATGGGAGACGACAGACTATCTTCACTGGCCATCCTGTCTATCGAGAATGATGTGGCTCAAAATATTTTGGTGAACAATGGTTTTTATTTGTTATTGTTATTTATTAGTTTAGTGTTTAACTTAATGTTTAGTTTATTTGTCACTTAGCTATAATGTTATTTTATATGACATATCATTTATTATTTAAATTATAAGATACTTTTGAGATTACAGCTTTATTTCTGAAACTTACGTTAATACTACTACATACTTAAACTCAAAGAAAGGGCGCCAATACACAAGTTCGCCCATGGCGCCATTTTCCCTAAGGCCGGTCCTACTGAGTGGAGTCCTCCTATCCGGCTCACTGGCCAAAAGGAGCAAATATAAACAGAACCGTAAGTTGAAAAAAACTATTTGTTTCAATTAAATGACGATCCCTTTCATTCCACAAACAAACCTGGCTAACGTTTTGCATGATTTGAAATGTTACGGCCACAAGCCACATTTTCAATGCATTCACGAAATCATAACACAGTAATTAAATGATGACGAATTAACCAAGGTAATGAAATCCCTATAAATCTCCCAGCAGGTAGCCAAAGTAATTTCCTGCAGTTTTACTTGAAAAGTAGTAAATTGAACTGCCGATAGGTCCTTTAAATCCATAAATCACGCTGCTACTAAGAGCCCACCAGTGCCCTTATTATACAGTCTAAGTGGCAGCTGCAATAAAAGTAGTGTTAATTCAGGAAATTCTAGCACAGCAGCAGCTGGTACAGGCAGGAAAACAAGGAACGAGGGCATAGCACAGAATCAGAGAAGGAATCATAGAATAGTACAGCACAGCAGGAGGCCATTCACCCATCGAGTCTGTACCGGCTCCTTCGAAGAGCAATCCAGTTAGTCCCACTCCCCCGCTCTTTCCCCATATCCCTGCAACTTTTTCTCCTTCAAGTATTTATCCAATTACCTTTTGAAGGCTACTATTGAATCTGTATCCACCACCCGATCAGGCAGTGCACTCCAAATTGTAACTACTCGTTGCATAAAAAAGTTTTTCCTGATGTCGCCTCTGGTTCTTTTGCCAATCACCTTAAATCTGTGCCCTCTCATTATTGACCCTTTAGCCATTGCAAACGGTTTCTCTTTATTTACTCTATCTAAAACCTTCATGATTTTAAACACCTCTATCAAATTTCCTCTTAGCCTTCTCTGCTCTAAGGAGAACAACCCCAACTTCTCCAGTCTATCCACGTAACTGTAATCCCTCAGCCCTGGAACCATTCTAGTAAATCTCTTCTGTACCCTTTCCAAAGCCTTCATGTCCTTCCTAAAGTGTGGTGCCCAGAATTGGGCACAATACTCCAGCTGGGGCCAAACTAGTGTTTTATATAGGTTTAGCATAACTTCCTGGCTTTTGTACTCTATTCCTCTATTTCTAAAGCCTAAGAGATGCCATGATTTCTAGAAAATGGACCTGCAAACCTTCATGGTTGAATCTGAGCTCAGGAGACACACACACTGCTGGGAGTTCGTGGCAGGAAACCTGCCAAAAATGGCACTTGTGCCATGTGGAGGGAGGTAGCCATGGCAACTCTCCCACCCTAGGACTGCAGACCACTGCCCCCAAAATTTCAAGAGCAGGCAAGGTAACCAGCACACTCTTCACATTCTACAACAAACCCTTCACAATGCATTCCAGTTAAGGGGGGCACTAACTTGAGATTTTACAGTTAATGCTCCCGCGCAGCCGGCTCACCGGCTCAACGGCTCACCGGCTTTTAAGTAGGAAAAACCGCGCATACGCAGTATTTTGAATGGGCCGTGCAGCCCCTTAAAGGGGTTGCACACCCAAAAAAAGAATTAAAGGGAACATTGCTTACCTTATGGCTATCCATCTCCCCATATAGAAATTATTTTGATAATAATTTGGCATGATCATGCAGGGGCAAAAGATAGCTGATGTGTTGTCATGTTACAGGATAGATTGAAGGACAGTTCACTTAAGTTGGAGCATACAGAACTCCTCCTGACCTGCCTAGACAGCAAAAATGCCGCTTTAAGACCCCAATAGTCCTCTCGATGACCAATCTTACAGAGACATGTGGCTGATTGTAGTGCTCTTCTGCTGCTGGTCGGGTCACTCTTAGTGGGATCATTATCCATTGGAGTGGTGGTTAGACTTGGTCACCCACAAGCCATTTGTTGACATGATTTTCTTCCCTGAAAAGGTCAGGGAAGGCTGTATTTCGAAGAATAAATGCATCATGACAACTTCCAGCATATGCCATGTTGACTGCAGGATTTTTTTGCATGTCATCACATACAATTCCTGTTTGGGTAGTTGAGGTGGCTTTCTGTTGGAGTTCGCAAAGCAGTGTGGCTGCCGCCCATTGCACCCTGAAACGTTGAGAAAACCAGCAACTCCATAAAACTGGACCACCCTAGCTTGCTGCTGCCTCACTGTGATGCCAATGGTGATGAACTCCCCAGCTCTTCTCTAAAGTCACTTGATGAATACATGACCATACTGCAGCCTGGCTGATATTACAGTGATCTCCTGTGGCTACCTAAAATGAATCTTTTTTTTATTCGTTTATGGGATGTGGGCATCGCTGGTAAGGCCAGGATTTATTTCCCAGCCCTAATTGCCCTTGAGAAGGTGGTGGTGAGCCGCCTTCTTGAACCGCTGTAGACCGTGTGGTGAAGGTACTCCCACAGTGCTGTTAGGGAGGGAGTTCCAGGATTTTGGCCCAGCAACGATGAAGGAACAGCGATATACTTTCAAGTCAGGATAGTGTGTAACTTGGAGGGAAACTTGGAGGTGATGGTGTTCCCATGCGCCTGCTGCCATTGTCCTTCTAGGTGGTAGAGGTCGCGAGTTTGGGAGGTGCTGCCGAAGAAGCCTTGGCGAGTTGCTGCAGTGCATCTTGTAGATGGTACACACTGCAGCCACGGTGCGCCGGTGGTGGAGGGAGTGAATGTTTAATGTGTTGGATGGAGTGCCAATCAAGCGGGCTGCATTGTCCTAGATGGTGTCGAGCTTCTTGAGTGTTGTTGGAGCTGCACTCATCCAACCTGTGCCGTAAAAGATGAGTACAGTTGGGAACTTCATAGCCACCGATAGAGAGCACTGCAGGCACATGACCATGGCTACAGGTTGTCATGCAGTAGGTGGTTGAACTGCCCAATTGCATCTTTGGTGAAACGGAGTCTTCTTGTACACATCGTCTCAGTAAGGTCCTCATATGACCTATGTTGCCGATATATCCTATGGGAGGGGATAATATCTGGCGGGGTGCATCCTTATAAAATTCTGCTTGACTGTCTTTTGCTCCATCCTGTGCTGCTCATCATCCTCCTCCATGATAATGGCATACAAGGGCATGTCCATAAAGAATGTCATACCTGCTCCTGAGAAGCTCTCGCTGTGAGTAGGGGGTGAAAATCCACCAGTGGTTTCACACTGTCAGAAGCAGTGAGAAGCAAGTCGAGGCCTGTGTTGGTAAAATGGCAAAACAATCGCTGAAAAAAGTCATTCCCAGCTGTGGACATTGCTACTGAAATTCTGCACACTCAGAAACTCCTCACTTCTGTCTCTCTCAATTGATCCTGGAAATTGCTAAGCCTTCTAATTCTCAGTCTTAACTACCCCGAATGTTTTGTGACTGTAAAAGCAGGAAACTTGGAGCTGCAGCGTTACTGGCCCTCAATATCATTTATATAAATTAGAGCACTCAGGATTCAGTAGGCGGATCAGGGAAGGGGGATTGTTAATGAGGTGGAGAACTGGCGTAGACAGCTACCATTCTAATTTTGCTGCCAAAAATAGTTACTTTCCCCAATTATACATTGAAATTACACTGAAAAGGCATGGAAATTCTCCCCCTTTTTTAACTCTTTGGCTTCCATTGGAGCCGCTCTGAAGAAAAAACTTGCATTTATTTATACAGCACTTTTCAAGACCTCAGGACGTCCCAAAGTGCTTTACAGTCAATTAAGTACTTTTGAAGTGTAGTCACTGTTGTAATGTAGGAAACACAGAAGCCAATTTGAGCACTGCAAGCTCCCACAAACATCAATGTCATAATAACCTGATCATCTGTTTTTAGTGATGTTGGTTGCGGGATAAATATTGGCCCAGGACACTGAAATAACTCCCCTGCTCTTCTTCCAATAGTGCCGTGGGATCTTTTACGTCCATCTGAGAGAGCAGATGGGACCTCGGTTTAACATCTCATCCAAAAGATGGATTTAACCAGAGAAGAGATCAATTATCTTGCTCTATTAAAGGTTTGGGGTCTTTAGAAGGCCTCAAAGGGACTTACACTAAGGGGTAGAAATTGGTTTTGGCCCATTTTCAGGTGCAGAACCAACGGCACGCAGACAGAGCACGCCCCAACCGGGAGGCCCAAGGCTCGCCTCATTGGGCCTCGGGCCTCATTTCAATCATTTGAGCGCACTGCTGGCTCCTATTGACCTCCAGAGAGAGAGAGCTCGTTGCCTTATGATCAATTCCAGGTTACTTGCCTTGCCGGCAGTGACTCTCAGGTAAGTCTGGGGAGGGGAGAAAAAAAACGGATGTGGGCCAATCACGGGCTGTCAGTGGTTTCGGGAGTGTTGTGGATTGGGGAGGAGCACTCCTGCTCCTCCTGGCTCCACATTAAAGAGTTGTAAAAATGAACTTAGCTTTCTGGTGCCGGCCACTTGTTAGGCTGCATCCACGTCAGGAAAAGATAAACGGAGCAAGCACAACACCTGCTCCACACAGGGCAGCCCAATTTTTCAGAGGGGTCCTAAAATAGGCATTAGGCTTCTTATTAGAATTTGCAAGGGCCCTAACGTCTGTTTTAGATGGTCACCCACGAACACCTGAAAATTGTCCATGGCCAATATGGCATCAGTCGATTTTCAGGCTCTGTGGGGCTCCATTTCTCAGCCCTGCGAAATTGCTCATTTTTGCCCTCTTACATAGTCTGGAACACAGGTGCAAAGGTGACCAATTTCTACACCTGGATCTCCACTGGCATGAGTTCTGCTAAGGCCTGTCAAGGGAGAAATATGCAGGAATTTCCTGGGGAAACCCAAGACCTCCCCTGAAACACTCCCTTGATGTAGGGGGCATGGATTCAAGGTCCAATTGAAATGTGGAGGCATCCTGCCACAGCCAGGACCCAGTCCATATTCCAGGCCTGCCAGCACCCAGGTCTAACTGCGACTTATGCCTTGTTCAGCCCCAGGAATTTCGGGGACCCTGGACGTTCATGTCTATCAGTCGGAATGGAACCTTGTCAACTGTGAAAAACAGTTTATTGTGTACTTAATTTAAAGAATGTTCTAAACAATTGTGGCCCTGAGTTCTGTTAGTTCATCAAAATAAATAAGAGCTTCCAGAGTGTGATTGGTTGTGTCATTCGAAAAATCATGGGGGGCGATTTTCTGACATCGGAGGAGGCGGGTTTGGAGGTGGGAAAGGTGGGAAAATCAGATTCAAAGAGGTCGAATTCGGATCCCGCCTCCAACCCACCTCCGCAGGATTTTGCCGCTGCCGGTTTTGGAGGTCGAGAAACGTTCCCGCCTCCAGCTGGCCATTGCGCTACTAACGATCCTTAAATGCTCGTTAAGGGCCTCTCTAAGCCTATTTTGAGAGGCCCTCGTGATTTTTCCAGCTTTTCGGCGTGATCCACGCACCTCCTAAACCACGCCAGGTAAACCTGGCGAGTTGACTCGTGGGTGGCCTCCTCACTGCTGCAGGTCTAACAAGACATCATTTATTGCAGCAAGGATTACTTGCAGGTGCCATACCTTGGCTTTAAAAGGTCTCTGAGCACATTTAGAAGGCCTTCCAAAGTTGGAGGTGCTGCAGCTTGAATCCATCAACTGTGGGACCTCCTTGGAAAACCCTCTCCCCGCTTGCAATGAGCGCTTCCCCAAAGGAGGCATCTACAAGCAGCATGAGAACCATTTGTTTTCTTTCTGCATGGACATCAGATGAGGATGAGGAGGAGAAGGAGGATCTGGAGGAGGAGGAGCAGCAGGAGGTCAGAGCGCCGGTGTATCGACCAGCGGTAGCGGCAGCACACGAGCACATGGCTGCCTGGGATGCAAGGGATGAACTTATCATGGCCAGATTTGCATAGGTTGCCCAAGTTGGCACATGTCCTTTGCTCCATCCTAGGACATCATTGACAATGGACATGACTCTCTGGCCTCCTTTCACTCAGGCCACCAACCTGACAACGCAAGTGTGGCGGTGCCCGCAATGTGGAGCTGCCTAAGGCGAAAGAACAGATGGCATAACACCAACATTTTGGCTTCAAATCATTTTAATGCTTTCCAACAGAGATGGCATTTCATCAATACACAGAAACAGTCTCCCAATCTGCACACAGATCTGGAGGTTATATCCCTTGCCAGCTGTACCCACACAGCTTTGGTTTCTTTGGCAGGCCTCTTCCTCCCAGGTGAGTGGAAGAGCACCTCCATGCTAGCTGTCACCCCCTCCAAAAGCATTTGCAGCGCCTCATCCGAGAGCCTCGGGTAGGCCCTTGCTGTGGAATTGGACATAGTGGTTTCTCAAAAGATGTTGGCGGTGGTGCAGGAGATGCAGAAATGCTGTGAAATGAGCCAAGGGAGCAAGAAGCCATAAAATCAGACTGGAAAAGTGCTGTCAACAGAGGCGAGTTTCAGTCCCAAAACACTAATTGAGCAAGGGCATCCCACACCTCTGAAATCAAGTGGCCAATCATGGGAAAATCGCAAATTTTTGAAACCTATCAGTGGAGGCGGGTTTCAAACCCACCCAAAAAGAAACCCGCCTCCATCTCACCTCCAGTGGGAAAATCACCCCGCCCCCCCATGGGGTCTAAAGTTAGTTTGTGAGAGTCTGTGGGCTAAAAATTGGATTACTCCCGAAAACAGGCACGGGGATCGTAATGCGCGATCACCTTTGAAAAAAATGCAGGCAGCACGCGACCTTTGTGCTAATTATAATGATTTTAGCGTTCAGTCCAGCGCTGAACGTGCTGCTGAGTGGCTGAACAGTCAGCAGGGGGCCCAAGATTGTGTGAGGCTAGCACCAATGACAGCTAGCCTCCACTTCCTAAAGGCAATCTGCACCCCTTAAAGGGGAGGTGCATTCTACCAGGCAGCAGCTCATGCAACTGGCTGGGGGAGACTGTGCAAATGTCACAACAGTAGAGAGAGCGTTCACCAATGTTCTCTGATGCAGCACTGGAGGCCTTGGTGCAGGAGGTGGAAAGGAGGAGAGGTTCTATTTCCACAGAGGGCCAGGAGGCCCTCCAGGCAAACTCAAAAACGCCAATGGGAGCAGATAGCCATAGCGGTCAATGCCAGCAGTGTCGCCTCACACCCACATCTCACAGCTTGCACACACTGTCAGCTATTCAACCATGACAGGCACATCACCCAAACATATTGCACCACACTCACTGACACACTTCACCCAATCACATTTCACCACACTCACTGACACACTTCACCCATTCACATTGCACCACTCACTGACACACTTCACCCAATCACATTGCACCACACTCACTGACACACTTCACCTAATCACATTGCGCCACACTCACTGACACACTTCACCCAATCACATTGCAGCACACTGACTGACACACTTCACCCAATCACATTGCAGCACACTCACTGATACATATCACCCAATCACATTGCACTACACTCACTGACACACTTCACCCAATCACATTGCGCCACACTCACTGATACACATCATCCAATCACATTGCACCACACTCACTGACACACTTCACCCAATCACATTGCACCACACTCACTGACACACATCACCCAATCACATTGCAGCACACTCACTGATACACATCATCCAATCACATTGCACCACACTCACTGACACACTTCACCCAATCACATTGCACCACACTCACTGACACACATCACCCAATCTCATTGCACCGCACTCACTGACACACTTCCATTTCTCTTGCGGAACAAGGTCGCTCACAATCGGAGCCAGCAGGGGGTATCCGAAGGGGCACAGGCGCGCCTGCATAATCTCAACCCCTGGAGATGGAGTCATCTCTCAGGATGACAGCATTCATGCTCCCACCAATGCCACTTCGCCAGTGCCCTTGCTGTTGCCTGTCAGCCAGCCAGCCCAGAATCCTGCCACCCATACCAGGTGGCGCAGTCTACAGCCGGGCCTTCTAGGCTCACAGCTGCTCGAGGTCATCCTGCATGACCATCTGCAGTCTCTCCCACTGAAAGTCAGAGCCTTCCACCAGTCATGTTGTAGCCATTGGGGTAGCACTTTGTAGGAGCTCTAGGACAGGAAAAGGCACACGAAAGACAAGCACTAGGAGAATGCACAAGGGTGATTAGTTGACTTTTTAATGTAATATTTTATGGATTGATATATAAAGTTGATTTGGAATGTTTTTGTTTTCTGGTGGCTTTCATTTCAGCATTGTGGTAACGAGGACGCTGTGATGGTCAGTATCAGAGGGATGGTAAGGTGTGGGACTATTGGTGATTGGGGAATTGGGGTTGCGTTCACTGGTACCGCAGTCGGATGAGTCGATCACAAACAGCCCAGGCAGAAAGCAGTTGTTTGGGTTGCCTCCTCCCTTCCACTTCCTCCTCTTCTGCTTCCTCCTTCTCCTCATCCTCCTCCTCCTCAGCTGGTCGCTGTATGCCTGTTGGCAAGGGCTGTGCCCTCATGGTGGCAAGGTTGTAGAGCATGCAGAAGACCACGACGAATCTTGAGATGCGCTCTGGTGAGTACTGCAGGGCTCCTCCAGAGCGGTCCAGGCAGCGGAATCAATGCTTCAGCACCCCAATGTTTTGCCCTATGATGCTTCGTGTGGCACCACGGCTCTCATTGTACGTATGCTGCCCACATGTGGTTGGGTTGCGGAACGGAGTCATGAGCCAGGTGGTCAAGGGATAGCCCTTGTCACCCAGCAGCCAGCCTCTGGTTTGACGTGGTGGCTCAAAGAGTGAGCGAGCAGCGGACTGGCACAGAATAAAAGCATCATGACTGCTGCCAGATACCGGACATTCACTATCATAATTGCTGAGCATGGTTGCACACCAACTGCACATTCAGCGAGTGGAAACCTTTGTGGTTGTGGTACATCTCAGCATTTAGATGCGGTCCCCGCAAAGCCACGTACATGCAGTCGATGGCGCCCTGCACCATGGGGAAGCCCGCTATCCTGGCAAAGCCATGTGCACACTCCACTTGCTTCCCTCTGTTCAGAGAGAAGACAATGAAGTCCCCTCTCCTGGCATAAAGAGCGTCTGTCACCTCTCTTATGCAGCAGTGGACAGCGAACTGGGAGATATTACAGATGTCGCCTGCTCCAGCCTGGAAGGATCCCAACATGAAGAAATTCAGGGCCATGGTCACCTTCACAGCCACTGGCGGCGCTGTCCTTGCCTTGGTGTGAGGCTGCAGGTCTGGTTGCAAGTGGTGGTAGAGTTCTGTGAGCACCTCCTTCATAAAACGCAGACGCCTCACACACTGCTCCTGGCTCAGGCTGTAGGTAAGAGAATTGCTCACTGAAAACCCTAGCTGGGTAAGGCCTCCTGCTGAGAGCCCTTCTCCCCCTCCTCCTCCCTCTGCGAACAGCTTCTCTTCTTCACTGCTTCTGCTCCAACTGCCTGTCATTTCCAGGCCAAGGGGGATGACAACTAGAGCACCCATGACTGGGAGCAAGTGGTCTGACCAGAACCCTTGAAATCAGAACCAAGGCTTTCTCCACTTGCAGCACCACTCCCTTTCACCTCACCAACTTTAAATAACTTTGAAAGCTCCAAACAGTTCCACAAACTTGCACAGAGCTAGTAGAAATCAATCAGCAACTAACCTTAGAGTGGTTGCTGATCTCTTTAAATATCACTGGTAGGGGGTCCTTGATGATGCTGAACACATGTTCAGCTGTGCGAGGTTAACACAGGACGTTAGCTCCAACATTGACGACCAAAATGGCAGCGCTGGCATCAAATCCGCGTTGCACGTTGATTGACGTCACGATCTGCGCACTTTGCATACTTCCGGCGCACGCTCCTAACACCCGCCCTACCGCCTTCACCAAGATGGTGTCCTGCGCGGCACGCACCAGAAGTGTGCATCCATGGCGTGGATGCCATTTTCAGCACAAAACGGCACCCTTAGCGCCGAAAAATCAGGCACTACGGAGCTGAATTCTTCGCCCTAGTTGTTTATCTGATATTTGCACGTATATATGTAACTAAATCTACAGGATTTTAAAGCGAAATTCTTGAAGTCTAGAGGCTTTTAAAACCAATCTTGCCATTATCCACCCATGACTTCTTGATTTAATTCATTTTTTCCTCAGCTTTTCAATCTCGGTGCTTTCTTGCATACCAAAGGACCAGTCTTGTGATGGTAAGGCATGCCTATTTACGTTTAACATGTTTTGTAAGGGTTTTTTGTCTCTCAGCCTGTGAGATTCGTGCGGCTCTGTGCAGCCCGGGTGCTAGTGCGGGTTTAGGCCTTGTTGCCTGTTCTGGTCTCCAGCCAGTCTGGGAGCACTAGACACACCTGTGAGTGGTTCGACCCACTCGCCCTTACGGTTCTAGACACTGGACTTAGATGCGAGAGCAGTAATGGAGATGAAACTCAGGTAGACTCGGTTGAATGGTACGAAATGGAAAATCTTTATTGCATAGTACTTAAGATTACGAAATACATGTCATAAGCACAGATTAATGACAGTACAATCTTACACGCAGTTATGTAATTAATTTCAGGGAAACGAGGAATGAACGACACATCGTAAATGGGGGCACACATTACAATTATCCTTAATACTTAAAACCCTCCCCTATCAATATCTGTCCTAAGCTAGATTCGTAGGATTCGAGACTCATGCTCACCACTCGTGATAACTCAGAGAATTCCGAAAACTCTGATCGGATGTTTTTCACCGCAGCGCCCACGTGTCGATCAGGGGGTCTCCTGGCCCCACTTGTTTACTCGTTTCTGCTCCGGCTAGCAGGCTGGAACGTCTGCTGTCATGAAGATCTGTGTTGTCCTCGGAGTTCCGACTCTACTCAAAAAAGAGTCTTCCTGTGCCCTCGCACTGATGCGATAAAATTCGAAGAATAGTCTTCCTGTGTCAGTTCTGTAGAACTCAAAGAAGTCTTCCTGGCAAGGAAAAATGTCTATTCGACCTACAGGCGCGGTCGGAGCTTACTGACCGTGGCAATAAGTATGGTCTTCTTCTCTTTTCATCTCATCTCATCTCATCTCATCTCATCTCGGGCCTTCGGTTCCAACACCGTTTACCGACTTATCGGGATGGTGCGCCCGCTTCAAGGCTTCAGAGCCCAGTTCTACACAGGTCTTCGCGACACGACACGAGGTAGATCCGAGCGGATCATAAAGTTCAACAGTCTTTTGAAAAGAGACACGAGGCAAGCAGGAACAAGACGGCGAGTCAAGAGCACAGGAGCAGCCACGAGGATAAACACCAGCAGGATAAGAGTCAACCGAATAAGAGTCAAGAGTCAAGAGTCAAGAGAAAGATGGACGGTTTGGAGCTTGCAATTATAGTGCAAAATCTTCCGTTTCCCGCCCAACCTTAATGTCTTTTCTTTTGTTAGGGTTTGGCGCTCAAATGTCTTGTATAGGGTGATCTTCGTTTTAATGGGTTTCGGGGCTACTCGTAAATGTCTGAGTACCTGTTAATATTTCTCCCATTGTTTAATCGGTCGGTGTTCTCCCCGGAGGGGTTTTGGGGCTTCCAAGTGTTTTCTGTAACTACCCGTTAACGGCTCTCTCATCGTAGAGTCGTTGGGATTCTACATATTAATGTCTTTGGATGGGTTCTTGATTACTTGGTACAATAGCTTTTATTCGTACCTGGGAGACCGATTTCAGTATTTATGTGTATACTGTAAACCCATGATGTCTCGTGTATTATCTTCAATGTGCTGAGTCTTAATCGATCTTGCACAAATGTTTGCTGGAACGCCATCTTGTCTGCCTGTTGAAAAGTCTAGAATGTTCTGCCACGAGGTGCGGCGGCCATTTTACAAGCTGCTTGTGTCCACTTTGAAAACCTGACAGCATTCTGCTGAAATAAAAACTGTTTGAACGAAACTATGTGTTTTTCTCCTTATTAATAAAATCGCGATATATTGCGAATTCTACAGTTTCCTTTGCATTTTCATACTACTTTAGAATCTGCAAACTTTTACACATTCATAGGAACATTTTTGCTTGCTATTTTAATAGGTTAATGTCTCCATGAAAGTAGTAAGTAAAGGAAGTGAATGCAAAAGTGTTTGGCGTTTGCATTTTATTAACACAAAATGTAATTTTGAAGCCTAAGATTTTTGTTCCCACAGCAAGTTATGATTCAGCAGTTTGCATTGCACTGAAGCCAATTGGCTGTACCGAACATAATTCTTCACCTAAAGGTTGCAATATGTCTGCTGCAAGTTTGGCAGTATTTCCTACTTAAAATTCCAGAGGTCAGAATCACCAGATGAAACATTTCCTCAACGCTGCCATTTGGGTATCCTTTTATATATACGCACAGGGAGAAAGGCATTTTGAAATATGTATTTCACAGCAACATTTTCTTAAAAATAATACAAAACTGTCGACATAGTAAATGAACAATTTTCTTTAGCAACAGGGCGTTATTTTCAAAAAATAAACCCCAGTCGGAGTTCCATTGTGAGCTAAACATAAAATGCCATTATGAACATTCATATATAATTACCCTGCAGTTTGTGAACATTTAAAAACAAGCACCCTGCAATATGTAAATATTCAAAAACCAACATACTGCAAGAAGTGAACATTTAAGAAAGAAAAATAAAGGACTTGCATTTATATAGCGCCTTTCACGGCCTCAGGATGTCACAAAGCATTTTACTGCCAATGGAGTACATTTGAAGTGTAGTCACTGTTGTAATGTAGGAAAATACGGCAGCCAATTTGCACCCAAACAGCAATGAGGTAATGACCTGATAACCTGTTTTAGTGGTGTTGGTTGAGGGATAGATATTGGTCAGGAAATGGGGCAAACTCCCCTGCTCTTCTTCAAATAGTGTCACGGGATAGTTTACATCCAGCTGAGGGGGCAAACAGGGTCATGATTTAATATCTCATTCGAAAGACGGCACCTCTGACAGTGTCAGCCTAGATTATGTGCTCAAGTCTCTGGAGTGGAACTTAAACCCACAACCTTCTGATTCAGAGGTGAGAGTGCTACCAATGAGCCAAGGCTGAAAACAAATATGTGAAAATTCAAAAACACTTCGCTTTGTGCGAACATTCAAAAACACATACACTTATCAAGAACACAGTGCAATACATGAGTTGAGTCACAAAACTGGTAGCATTTTATAAAAAGCAGAGAGAAAAGTTCCATAGGAAGATTTACAAAATGGCCCTGTAGAGTTTAAATACCTCAAAAGTCATAAGTTGTGTGGAGAAGTACATGGCACTGAGTGCGATGTAACAAACACAACTGGAAGAGTTAGAGAATGTACCTAAGATATATATAAAATCATGGAAAATGCTCTACCTGGGTAAAACATAACCAGTGGATTTCCAAGGGAATCTTTTCTGGGACTCCTACAGCTCTTGCTATTTACAATATTTGTAAATAATATGGGGCAGGATGCCTGTAGTAGTATTATTACATTTATTGATAACAAAGATCTGCAATCAGAAAGGAGATTGACTATGTGCATAAAGACTTGGGCTAATTGTCTGATATATGGCAGATGGATTTTAAAGTAATGCAGATAAGAACAGATAACTGTAAACATGAGTATGAAATGAACGGGTCCCCACTGGCAGAGGCTGAAAGGGAAAATAATTTGTGAATGATCATTGATCATACTCTGACAGCATCTGGTCAATGTGATGTAGCTATTCATAAGGCAAGTCAGGTACTGGTGTGAATCTGGAAGGCATTGGACTGCAAGTCAAAACAAGTTATACTGATATTGTGCAGATCAGCAGTGAGCACAATTCTGGAGTATGGTGTGCAGTTTTTATAACCCTATTGCAAGTGATATTGATGTATTAGAAAGGGTTCAACGAAAACTGTCCACGATGCCCTAAGTTATAAAGTAATGGTTAAGTGGAGCACATGGTATTCATCTTCAAATAATGAAAGGTATGCATGAAGTGGAAGTGAACAAGCTATTTATCTTTTAGGGGACACATGTATAAACGTAACACGTCTTGAAAAAATGTGAGAAGTCGCACAACACCAGGTTATAGTCCAACAGTTTTATTTGAAATCACAAGCTTTCGGAGCGCTGCTCCTTCGTCAGGTGACTGACGAAGGAGCAGCGCTCCGAAAGCTTGTGATTTCAAATAAAACTGTTGGACTATAACCTGGTGTTGTGCGACTTCTCACATTTGTCCACCCCAGTCCAACACCGGCATCTCCACATCAGGTCTTGAAAAAAGTTAGAGATCAGGAAAAAAATCCCACAGGTAAGTAGATATGTGGAACAAATTCCCAGAGATGGTAGTTGATAGGGGTCAAGTGGTACTTTTAGAGAGGAACTGTTGAGAAGCAGGATTGATGTTTAAGAAAAATGCTCAACCTTTTTTTCAGAGGAAGTCCGGGAAGGAAATTATTGTTCCCTAAATTAGGGGATAAACAGATGCTGTGGGAAGGAGGAACATTATAGAATACATCTGGATTCAGCGGATTTGTCGGCTGAATGACTTTTCCTCAATCTGGCTTTTCTTATATTCTAATAAAGTTATAGACCATGCTGGTATTGTGGGGAAGATTAGTGAAGTAGGAGAAATGGTGTAATCACACATAATGATGCCTGACATGGTCGCTAAGCACCATCAGATGATAGGTACTGTTGTACATGCAATATTTCTTACCAATATTGGCTTTATATCAGCAATTGTAAGAATTAAAGATTAATGAATTATAATAATTATACCAGTTAATATATAAATTAGGTTAATAATAACTAACAGTTGTAGAGCTACCAACATCCTGCCCTTATTAGTGACTTTCCTTAGCCTACATAACCCTGATGCTTCATCATCAGCTTGGAGAGTAAAAGGTGTTTATAGTGATGCTGCTGCTGCTGAAACCCTCATCCATGTCTTTGTTACCTCTAGACTTGACTATTCCAACGCACTCCTGGCTGGCCTCCCACATTCTACCCGACGTAAACTTGAGGTCATCCAAAACTCGGCTGTCCGTGTCCTAACTCACACCAAGTCCCATTCACCCATCACCCCTGTGCTCGCTGACCTACATTGGCTCCCGGTTAAGCAACGGCTCGATATTAAAATTCTCATCCTTGTTTTCAAATCCCTCCAAGGCCTCACTCCTTCCTATCTCTGTAATCTCCTCCAGCTCCACAACCACCCCCCCCCCCCCGAGATATCTGTGCTCCTCTAATTCTGCCCTCTTGAGCATCCCTGATTGTAATCGCTCAAACATTGGTGGCCGTGCCTTGAGCTACTTAGGCCCTAAGCTCTGGAATTCCCTCCCTAAACCTCTCTGCCTCTCTACCTCTCTTTCCTCCTTTAAGATGCTCCTTAAAACCTACCTCTTTGACCAAGCTTTTGGTCATCTGTCCAAATTTCTCCTTATGTGGCTCGGTGTCAAATTTTTTGTCTTATAATACTCCTGTGAAGCGCCTTGGGACGTTTTACTATGTTAAAAGCGCTATATAAATACAAGTTGTTGTTGTTGTTGTTGATCTAGGTGAGACAGTCTCAACGCATATTTTCCAGCCAGCTGGATCATTCCCACCAGCCCGATTCGGGCAGATGGGGAGCAGGAAATTCGTAAGTGTGCAATCTTCCCTATCTGTGCTGGAATCTCATGACCCATAGTTTTCTATTACAACTTCAATGGCCATGTAGATTGCTCGCGTGCCTTTTTTTGAGAGCTCAATTTAAATAAGTCGATAATGTGGGCGGAATCACATTCTTGTCATTTATGAGGGATCTGCTGCGTGCTCAGCCTAGCTAGCTAGAGTGGGCGTAAGGAGTAGTTCCATGTGCAAAGGAGCTCTTAAAAGAATGGAGACATTTTTTAATGTATATTTTTCTTTTTTAATTGCTTGTTATTTGTTTTTCCTGCGCTTTTTCTGGTTTTTGCGGCTTGTTTTATGTTTTGCTAATTTTCTTGGCATCAGAACAGGGTCACAATGTGTTTGTGGAAATAAAAACATCCGAGTATTGTTTGCAAAATCCCTGAGAAGCCCACTGTCAGTACGAATGGTGCTACTAGTGGCAGGCAAGGTCACCGCCGCCCATAACATTCCTGCCTCCTCTTCCTTCCAAGTTAACATAGGGATCATCTAAAGCATAAGCCAATGTGCTGCCCACATATATATATCAAACAGGTAATTGATACATTTGTCAGCATGGCTAGCACTTTCACCTCCTTTCCTATTGAATAGCAACAGAAGCATGACACGGGTGCCAATGTCATTGCACTCACGGTATCATTGATGACCATCGATAACAGGTGTGTGGCCACCTGATCAGTCGGTTCCTGCATCTTCTCTGGCAACGTCTAACCTGCACCAAGTCCCGCTTGCCCATCACCCCTGTGCCCGCTAATCTACATTGGCTCTCACTCCACCAACGCCTCGATTTTAAAATTATCATCCTCGAGTTCAAATCCCTCCATTCCATCACCTCTCCCTATCTCTGTAACTTCCTCCAGCCCTACAACCTTCCGAGATATCTGTGTTTATCCAATTCTGGCCTCTTGTGCATCCTCCACTCCTTTCACTCCACCGTTGGATCTGCCTTCAGCCATCTAGGCCCTAAGCTCTGGAATTCCTTCCCTAAACCTCTCCAAGGAAGTGATGCTGTTGGAAATTGCATATTTGGCCAGGCATGTACAAATGATAGGTGAATGAGAGAAATACATGGGGATATAAAAGAAATCTTAAAAAATGGTGAATATTTTATCTTTGGCCTGCACCGTGCTATGGTATGCAAGTGCTGCCACAATTTTCTTCCCCCACCCCCACTCAGGTGGCATCAGGAATGCCCACCTGGAGCCCACCACAAATATTTAAATGAAACTGACTTTGGAAGAGTCACTGAAGTCAAGATGCAGGGAGATGGGCAGGTGGAAAGAGGAAAATAATTCTTCTAATCCCAAGTCTAACTTTATTATCTAGGCCTCTCACCATTTAAAACCTTGGATCATGCTCTCAATCTTTTCTCCAATTGAAAGAAAGAACTCGCCTTTTTATTGCACTTTATCACATCCTCAGGACATCCCGAAGCTATTTACAACCAATGGATTATTTTGTAGTCCAGTCACTGTCGTTATGTGAGTAAATTATAGAATAAATATGGAATATAAATTTGGCTCTGCGAGTCTCTCTCAATAACCAAAGGCCCTAACAAATCGAATAGTGCTGCCACTTTTGTTCTGCACTCTCTTTCTCTGATACTGTGCTTTTTGTATGTAAATTAGGTTATTTACAAAATATAGGAACATGGGAATTGCTAGATGATAAACGACCACAGTCCATCTAGTTTGCCTTCTAACATCCTGGTATCTGTGTGATGGGGTTGTTGACTAATCAAGGCAAAACAGAGTTTAAAAAAATCTATCCTTACAAAATGTGTTTCTCCATTTTAGTATAAGTATTTTTAATGTCTGCTAATTAGACAAAATAATGTTGAGAGAAAGCTTGCACTTATAGAGTGCCTTTTACTTCCTCAATATATCCCAAATTACTTCACAGACTTTTGTGTTTACAGCTTATGAATATGGTGAGCATTATGTAGCAGATGAGCTGTGACTGACAGACAGACTTTCAAAGTAACTGAGAATTAAAAAGCAGTGCACTTCATGTGTGGGTGGTCTAGTTTATGCCTTGCCATAAAGCACAGGGACAGAGTGTGTAAAGATTGCTCGCTGTGCTTGTTGGGGAACAAGACTGTCATTCCTTTTTGTAAAAGTGCTTATTTCAAGTTCCACAGAAGAAATGGAAGGCACGCATTTAAGTTTTGTCTGTTTAATCTCTGGGAACTGATTCCAGACTGCTGTGTTTGAACTAATTTAATATCTCATTTATACTGGTTGCTGCTATAAATATTTCTGAGGAAACCTATTTAATAGTTTAGCTTTGTTCTGAAATGGGTCTGGTTTGGCTCATATTATCCAGCTGAACTGGCATGAGACAGTGGAATTCCCACATGTTATCCATAACAATAAAAGGATTCATTGTCCATCCTGGGAACACTACATCCTAGATAATGTTCACAAAAAGTTTAAGTCTCTGATCATACAGAGCACATATCCACCTATGGAAACTAACTTTTGTGTTGAGCATGAGTAGAAAGTATCTGGAAAAGGTCTGAATTGGAACAATTGTCAGAAGCTGTGAATTGACAATTAATAAAAAAGACATTGCATCAATTATAATTCACCTAAATTAGATTTGCTCAGACATTTACTTACTTTGTGTATCTTTGACACATACTAAAAAAAGGACCAATAAAATACAGCTCTGTTTTGTATAAAGTCACAGATTTATCAATAGTTATGATAGTTCTCTGCCAAGTATGCTAAATCATATGCTACTTCTATTCTGCATAAATCCAGCTAATAACATTGGGGTGAACTTCCCATTAGGCATCCTTAACTTTACCAGAAGTGTGGTGAAAACCCTGTTTATGCATGTAAACGGGATTTCCGCCACACTTCCGGCAAAGTTATGGTGGTGGAGCAGGAGAAGGTCCGAGGAAATTCACTTTGTCTTTTTTTACATCTAGTAGGGAATCATTATTCTTCCACAGTATATACTGGGTTGTATTAAAGCTCCGTGATTGTTTTGCTCTGTGGATGTGTGGCATAACATTTCATTTGTATTCATAAATAAAATGCAATCTTTGTTTTAAATAAGTTAAGGAATATAGAATAATTAAAGGAAATGATTACAGGCTGGTAATTTAATAAACAGGTTCAAATAACGTCATAAGCAGTTGATAAATTCTAAATAAACTGTGCCCTAGTATCTGAAATATGTTCTGGATATCTTAGGTTATGCTGTCGAGTCTGTCCTACCATTTTCATCCTTGAGCTTATGTCTGGATAGTGTGTAAGGTAAGGAATGTGTGAAGTTGTGTCATATTGGCTATTGGCAATGTTTTATATTGTACTGATTACAGTTCTTGTGTTAGTTGAAAACATACTTCTGTACTCATTGGTAGAAATACTGAAAATTGGTATCAACATAAGCTGGGAATTACAAAAAACAAATCCTTGCAAAACTGTATACAATTTTACCTGGAATGAACTGTATTAAATTTACATTGCAGGAAGTCTTCTGGCATCTGGGATGGAGTAAGCTCAAATAAGATTTTCTTTTCCAGTGTTAGTGAGAGGGAAATAAAAGCAATATACACAAACTCTGTCCAAAAGCAGCACAAAAGAATGATCACCACAAATATGTGCCATTCATAGCAAAAGAATTTAAAATATTTTCATGAGAGATACTTTGAAGGGAATCCACAGAAGCCGGAAAAGCCCTAGGCAAACTGACCTTCTGTCTCAAGATATAATTTATTATAAGTTTAAAAAAAATCACAAACGCCTCTTTGTGGGTTGCCACATTGTTTATAGTGTCCTTCTAACCATCACAAATAATGGGGATTCTTTCTTGCTATATTTGCAATGCCATTCATCTGAATTGCTCTCAATTATGCAAAAGTCAAAAGCAGATGAGAATAGATGAGGTTAAATGCAGAACAATATGGCAAAGTTGTTCACCACAGTAACTCATGAGAAAATCTGATATCTTAGGAGATCTTGTAAATTGCTCATATGTGGCGCTTGTCTGTCTCCGTGATAAAATGAGAAACATGTGAGAAATAAGAAACAGATTTGGTTAGTTATTTTCAATTTGTCTCCAATGGGAATATTTCTAGGCTATGTAAAATGTGTAGCCTTCCAAGTCATCAAGTAACATTTTGAATTTCTACATATGTTGATACAGATATTATTCAACATATTTGGAATATCACTGTTGCTGGCTTTTTCAGCACACATCAAATGTTTACATCTAAACCTCTTAACAGCAGTCCATGCCCGCATGCAACAAGACCTGGACGATGTTCAGGCTTGGGCTGATAAGTGGCAGGTAACATTTGCGCCACACAAGTGCCAGGCAATGACTATCTCCAACAAACGAGAGTCTAACCACCTCCTCTTGACATTCAACGGCATTACCATCGCCAAATCCCCCACCATCAATATTCTGGGGGTCACCATTGACCAGAAACTTAACTGGACCAGCCACATAAATACTGTGGCAACAAGAGCAGGTCAGAGGCTGGGTATTCTGTGGCGAGTGTCTCACCTCCTGACTCCCCAAAGCCTTTCCACCATCTACAAGGCACAAGTAAGGAGTGTGATGGAATACTCTCTATTTGCCTGGATGAGTGCAGCTCCAACAACACTCAAGAAGCTTGACACCATCCAGGACAAAGCAGCCCGCTTGATTGGCACCCCATCCACCACCTTAAACATTCATTCCTTCCACCACCGGCGTACCGTGGCTGCAATGTGTACCATCTACAAGATGCACTGCAGCAACTTGCCAAGGGCTCTTCGGCAGCACCTCCCAAACCCACGACCTCTTCCACCTAGAAGGACAAGGGCAGCAGGCGCATGGGAACAACACCACCTCTAAGTTCCCCTCCAAGTCTCGCATCATCCTGACTTAGAAGTATATCGCCAATCCTTCATCGTCGCTGGGTCAAAATCCTGGAACTGCCTACCTAACAGCACTGTGGGAGTATCCTCACCACATGGACTGCAGCGGTTCAAGAAGGCGGCTCATCACCACCTTTTCAAGGGCAATTAGGGATGGGCAATAAATGCTGGCCTTGCCAGCAACGCCCACATCCCATAAATGAATTAAAAAAAACAGCTATACATTTCATGGAGTCCTTCACATTCCTGGTGTAAATGTCACTGGTTTGGAGTCTGGTTGGTTTGTGGCAGGGCGGTCCTAACACCCGCCAATGTGACACTGCCACTAAGCCGCTACAATATCTTCCCAGAACCATCTTTGGTCATGCAGGGCAGTTTGAAGGCCAGAAAACCACTGCTGGGAGGGAAGGAAACAAAGCTGTAGTCAATTAAAGGGCAACATCACTTCTCAGCAAAATGGCAGAAAGAGCAGCAGCCTTGGGGCTGTCAGCATTTGGAAGGACTCCCAGATTTTCTGATGAATCCATGGGTGTGTTGCTGGGAGAAGTGAGGGCAAGGAGGAGCCGTCTGATGGGCAAAGTGTACAGGAGGCCCCATTGGAGAGTGGTGCAGGCTGTCTGGAGGGAGATGGCAGCAGCAGTCATTGCAACCTCCGCCACCCTAAGAACTGCCACACAGTACAGGAAGAGGTTCAATGACCTCACATGGATGGCTTTGACATGGTAAGTCAAGGCTTTGATGCAATCATCTATCACTCAGGCAGCTTCAATAACCTCTCTACCTAACATATAAGGGCAACATAGCCACATGCTCAAGCACCTTTACTCAAACCACTTCCAACTCACTTTACCTGCCACAAGGGCATCTGCAAATCTTCAAGAATACTTCTTTTAAAGGGACAAAGAACCTTTATATATCATCGTCATGGGATGCATGACCTTACAGGGGGGAAATTTCTATGATACTCACAGACCTGTAACATTGTCTTCCCTCCCTCCAGAGGAAAAGTGGTATACAACCAGCAGAAAGACAACTGGGGAAGAATCACCATCAGCAATAACCCCGAGTCCACAGGAAGAGGAAGTGTTAGATATAATATTCAAATAGACAGGGGAGCCTGTAGGAGAGGGCAAGTTTGGATGCGAGCTGGCAAGAGACGGATTAGTAAAAGCTGGGCAAGGCTCATCATATGTAGTTTCAGTTTCTTGCGCTTTCTTAAAGAATTGCAATGCCCTTACATTCACTCACTATTTCTCAAGGGCAAATATCACTGTGTGTACAGCCAAACAAGCTCGTGTCAGTTTTATCCTCTAGCAGAACGCTGCTTCATAATGTTGTGCAGCATGGAGGTTGTTGTTAGTGCTTATATCTTCTCAGGGTCTGGCTTAACGTCTGCAAAGTTTATCATGACATAAGACCTTCATGCTTTGAGAATTCACACTTATTGTTCAGTGTAACTCTTGTGGCTTAGAGCTTCCCAAGGACTTGAATCATTGGGCTGCCTAATGACATATGCTGGAGATCACACTCAGTAGATTTCTTATTCTACCAGTTTAAACAGGTATCCTAGGAACTTGTCATTTACATCCCTGGATTTATTACATAGAATTACATAGAATTTTACAGCATAGAAACAGGCCATTCGGCCCAACAGGTCTTTGCCGGTATTTATGCTCCACACGAACCTCCTATTTACTTCATATCGCCCTATCAAGATATCCTTTTATTCCTTTCTCCCTCATGTACCTATGTAGCTTCCCATAAATGCATCTATGCTAATTACCTTATGTCCTTGCCCTGACTAGAATCTTGTTGGGTTTCTATGGTGAGATTTCCTTTCGTGCAGAATGTTCATGGGGGTTCTCCCACTCCTCCACTGTAACTTTGGTGGAAGAGCTCAAAGCTTCAAAGCCTCCTTGAAAAAGTGCAACATCCCCACCGACACCTGGGAATCCCTGGCCCAAGACCGCACAAAGTGGAGGAGAAGCATCCGGAAAGGCGCTGAACACCTCAAGTCTCTTCGCCGGGAGCAAGCGGAAGCCAAGCGCAAACAACAGAAGGAACGCACGTCAACCCAAGCACCCCACCCACCCGCCCCTTCAACCACCGTCTGCCCCACCTGTGACAGAGACTGTAGGCCCCGCATTGGACTCATCAGTCATCTGAGAACTCATTTTTAGTGTGGAAGCAAGTCATCCTGGGTTCCGAGGGACTGCCTAAGAAGAGAGGAAGGAAGAGCTGTGGAAATGCCGGAGAAATGGTATGAATGGTGCTTACTCCATTTTCCCAGAGTTTCTGCAGCTCTTCCTGGATTGATGGTGAACGAAGAGGAGAAGACTTGCAGAACACTGAGCACTTTGCATCTCTTGCTGGATCAGCAACTCTCAGATGTGGTGGTGAAAGCTCTCGCCAGTCATACGCTTCCGTTTAAACTGTATCCTTCTCTCTCTCTTTGTGGCCTTGCTACAAAGGGTATTTTGGCTGGAACAGTTTTTGAAGGGCTGCTGAGGTTTCTACATTTACTTTTTGGCTAGTTTCTACCTACTGCCTGTAGCAGCTTCACTCTGTCTTGCCTGTCATAGTGCTTTCTCAAGATCAAAGTTGATTTGAAGCCTTTCCAACAGTCTTTCAATTCACAGGCTAATGACGACGCAATCGCAAACTATTTCATCATGCAGGATACCATACCTGTAGTTTCTGTTAAGCATTATAAGGCTGTGACCAAACTGTCTGCACACTCCACTTGTTTTCTTGCTTGATTCTTGTTCCTTTGAAAAGTACATTTCTACGCATTGCGATGTCTTTCAAATCTTTCTGCAGTTTAGGCCCCGATATTAATATGAAGGTGGCTTCTGTGCCGGTGGGGGAGGGTATTATTGCGTGGGGAAAACCTGGAAGTCAACTGAGTGGGCCGGATTCTGCAATCTAAATTCAATTGCTCCAATTCATTTTGACTTCCAGGTTTCGTGTCTCCGAGCTGCACAGCGAGCGTAGTGCGCACCCGCATGACGCAGTTTCAGCTCTATTCAAAGGGACAGTGCACAAATGGAAGTTGGAGGTGTTCAGGATGGATGGTGGACATAGAGCAAAAGCAGCACCCAGATTTAATAATGCATTGCTGGAATTACTGCTGGGTGCAGTCAGGAGGAGGGGGGACATACTGTTCCCCAGCAATGGGAGGAAGAAACCTGCTGCTCTCACCAAGAAGGCGTGGTTGGAGGTAGCTGAGGAGGTGAGCAGCAGGAGTATTGTGCCCAGGTCATAGATGCAATGTAGGAAGCAGTTTAATGACCGAACCAGGTCAGGAAAAGTGAGTACATTTGCTGATTCAACTACAGTCTGTGCTTTAAGCCCACCACCCCGCCCCCCTTCACTCTGTCTTGCTAAGCGTTCTCCATCACATCACACCTCACAGCCACTCAGCTTTCAGCAGCAACCAACCTTCACTTTCTATACACTTCATCGCCTCCCCATTTATCCACCGCTGACACTCAGCCCAATCCTTATGCAATGTGTCTCATAGTCACCCTCACCGAATGCGCTGCATCTATCGGGTGAATACCTGACCTCACTCACTCACAGGTATGTTTTTTCACCCCTTGTAGGAGAAGAGAGCACAAAATGCAAGGGAGTGGGACAGGATTAGAGGTAGTACAAATAGTACAGCCTCACTGATGCTGAGGAAGACACCTTTGAGATAAATGGCACATCTGTGTCCCTTTCAGTGGAGATGGAGACACAGGGAGCTCACAGATAGCTGGTGACAGAATTACAAATATCTCTGACACACATATGCTGACTGTATTTCATCAATGACTAAAATATGAGAAGACTGAGTATGGCGATTGTCAAGATTGTGACTTTGCCACAACTAAATCGTATGCATTTCTTTTGTCTTCCAAGGCCTCCACACGAACAGCAAGTGTCACAGGACATCCATGAGGACAATTCCTCAGAGGACCTCATTCCTTCTGAGGGTGCAACGTCACAGGACATACATCCATGCACCAGTGCAGATAGTTGCACTTTGGTGGGTCCACTAAGACAGTTAGGCCCCGATTTTAACTCCAGGAGGATTCCCCACTCAGGCCTGGGTTAAGATTACAGTTGAGTCTCAATGATGTTATCAGGCTGCAACATGCATATATAAAGAAGGATCCTGTTGGCTCCGGCCGCGTGTCCTTGCTGCCTGCTCAGGAGAGCAGGTTAAAATTGCAGATGTTGCGATCATGACGGCTTTTGGACAGGAAAGAGCCAGGGCGATTTTAACTGCCCACCCGCCAGGTTTCTGCTGAGTGACTAGGGTTAAAATAGTTGGGTTTTCACCTGGTGATTCACATCTTGCAGGTGAGCACGAGCAGACACTGGTGGCAGGGACAGCTGTGGAGAGTCTGCGTCGGGGGCGCCATCCTCTCCAAGCTCTGCTCAGCTGGACACAGATGCTGAACCCCGGAGGCTATCATTGAGAAGGAGAATGCTAGAGGTGCATCAGCAACTTAGCCAGGTACTGACAGATGTGTCACGCACGCATACTCCCCACAGTAGTGGAGAGGATGGAGGAGTCCAACATGATCACTAGTGGATAGGTGGCACAGGGAATTATGAGAATGTCTGCCATGGAGAGAGTGGCCACCTCCATGGAGCTTCAAGCAAGGCTCTCAAATGAGCCCATGCAGGCCATGACCACAGCCGTGCAGACTTTGGATGCCAACTTGGATGACATATACCTTATCCATGGCCTTACAAGGCCTCACCAATCTGCACCAAGCTGGTCTGCAGCAGAGTGGTAAGAGTGAATTGACGCTGGCACAGGAGAGGAATGATGGCAAAAGGGAACACTGAAGTGGGAACTCCACTCAAAGCACTCCCACTTCTCACCTATTGCCTCCCCCTCAGCTACCTCGTCTCCCGATAGCCAAGTCTGGCCCTGCACAGGTGCAGGTGGATCAGACATTGACGGGTCCCTCAGGGGCCCCAGAACCCAGAAGCCATGGGCCTAAAGCATCTCAACAGTCAGGGAAGGAATCTAAGCAGCCTGCCTCTACCTCTGCTGAAGCCACACAGGATGCACCACGTGGAAGTGTAAGCTGAAGAAATTGTAAGTCACAAAGGATATGTATATTGGTATTTGACAAAATGTTATATTGCTAAATTTCCTTTTTTTATAATGCCACATAAAGTGTATTGATTAGCGCCACTTCCACATCTTGCCCATTATTGCGTCCTGAGTGTCAACTCACCCTTTCACTTGTCTCATGGTGAATGTCATTACATGATGGGTCCCATTGGGCATGTGCAATTGGTGGATGAGTGGTTGAAGGAATGTTTAGTGCAAAAGGAGGGAGGAGGGGTGGTCCTGGTGGTGGGAGCAGACTGCAGGGTTTCATTTTTTATGCTTCACATTAAGTGAACCGTCGCGATATTAGCGCATCTCTGGCATCCCGGGCAGCAATGTAAGCGGCTGATCTGGCAATGGGTGCCCCATCTTCCTCCTCCTCCTCTAAGCTCTCCTCATCCGAGGTTGAGAGATAAGCCCCTTCATCCTCCTCCAACTGCAGTCCTCTCTGCTGCTGTTGTGCAGGGCACAGCACATCAGTGTCATTCTGAACACCCTTGCTGGCGAGTACTGAAGGGCGCCTCCAGACCTATCTAGGCACCTGAAGCACATCTTCAGCATTCCAATGGCTTGCTCGATGACACACCTGGTGCTCATTGGTGGAGTTCCTCACAGGTGTCATCAGCCAAGTTTGAAGGGGGTATCCCTTGTCTCCTACGAGCCAGCCTTTAAGTCTGCTTCCTGGAGCAAAAAGATTTGGGATGTTGGACTGCTGCAGCATGAAGACATCATGACAGCTCCCTGGGAATCTGGCGCACACCTGCATAAACCTCTGCTTGTGGTTACACACCAGCTGCGCACTGATGGATGAATATCCCTTACGTTTCATAAAATCTCCTGGTTGCTGTGGTGGTGCTCGGATTGCCATGTGTGTGCAGCTGATAGCACCCTGTACCCGTGGGAATCCAGCCAGAGAAGCGAAGCCGAGTGCCCGCGCATTCTGGCTATTGTCATCATAGGGGAAATTTACTTAAATGTCGGCCCTGGCAAACAAGCCATCAGTGACCTGCCTTATGCATTTATGTGCAGCCGACTGGGTGATCCTGGATATGTCTCTGGTAGTGCCCTGGAAGGAGGGCAGTGGTCACTTTCACAGCCACTGGTGGTCCTTGGCAACCAGGTCTAGCAGAGAGCAGGTATTCCTCTAGAGGCTGAAAATGTTTGCCACCACTTTACATGACAACCTCAGCCTGCGGAAGCAGTGCTCTTCCAAGAGGTCAAGGAGGCTGAGCCTCTGTCTGTATACTCTGTGGCGTGGGTAGTGCCGCCTGTGATCTCGGTCCCTCTCCTGTGCAACCGGCTCCTGTGCACCTCCATCCTATATACCTCTTTCTTGTGCAACTCCCTCCTATATACCTCTCTCCTGTGCACCTGCCTCCTATATACTTCTCTCCTGTGCAACTCCCTCCTATATACCTCTCTCCTGTGAAACTCCCTCCTATATACTTCACTCCTGAGCAAATCCCTCCTATATACTTCTCTCCTGTGAAACTCCCTCCTATATACTTCTCTCCTGTGAAACTCCCTCCTATATACTTCTCTCCTGAGCAAATCCCTCCTATATACTTCTCTCCTGTGAAACTCCCTCCTATATACTTCACTCCTGAGCAAATCCCTCCTATATACTTCTCTCCTGTGAAACTCCCTCCTATATACTTCTCTCCTGTGCAACTCCCTCCTATATACCTCTCTCCTGTGAAACTCCCTCCTATATACTTCTCTCCTGTGAAACTCCCTCCTATATACTTCTCTCCTGTGAAACTCCCTCCTATATACCTCTCTCCTGTGCAACTCCCTCCTATATACCTCTCTCCTGTGCAACTCCCTCCTATATACCTCTCTCCTGTGAAACTCTCTCCTATATACTTCTCTCTTGTGATACTCCCTCCTATATACCTCTCTCCTGTGAAACTCTCTCCTATATACCTCTCTCCTGTGAAACTCTCTCCTATATACCTCTCTCCTGTGAAACTCCCTCCTATATACTTCTCTCCTGTGACAACTCCCTCCTAATACCTCTCTCCTGTGCAACTCCCTCCTATATACTTCTCTCCTGAGCAAATCCCTCCTATATACTTCTCTCCTGTGAAACTCCCTCCTATATACCTCTCTCCTGTGCAACTCCCTCCTATATACCTCTCTCCTGTGCAACTCCCTCCTATATACTTCTCTCCTGAGCAAATCCCTCCTATATACTTCTCTCCTGTGAAACTCCCTCCTATATACCTCTCTCCTGTGAAACTCCCTCCTATATACCTCTCTCCTGTGAAACTCCCTCCTATATACCTCTCTCCTGTGCAACTCCCTCCTATATACTTCTCTCCTGTGAAACTCCCTCCTATATACTTCTCTCCTGTGAAACACCCTCCTATATACCTCTCTCCTGTGAAACTCCCTCCTATATACTTCTCTCCTGTGAAACTCCCTCCTATATACTTCTCTCCTGTGAAACTCCCTCCTATATACTTCTCTCCTGTGAAACTCCCTCCTGTGCGTTTGCTGATCCCACCACAGCACGTCGTCGTTGCCGTGGATGGTGATGGTCTTCCTCTTCTGATGTGCTGTCAAACACATTCGAGGCGCCTCCAATCCTGATCTTGTCAATTTGAAATCTCAAAGGTTGAAAAAAGCTGTATCCACACAAGCACTCTCTGCCAAACATTTGCCAGTGGGAACTGAGACAGCAGCTGCTTTTATTCAGATGGGACAATGAGAAGTTTAAATACCCACCTGAACTGCTGCTCAGAGTCGCCTCCGTTTCCCTGCTCAGTTTCCCGAGCCCCAGGAAATACGTGCTGCTCAAGTTAAATTTGGAGCCAAGTTAAAAACAATTTAAAAAGAGCTCATTAATGTTGTCTAAGGATGTTAATTGCGCCAATAAGTACCTGCCCGCACCCAATTATTAAATCCACAACTTTGGCGATTAGGTTTCTCGTTGGCATCCAAACGCACCTCAGTTAAACCTGGAATTGGGCGCATTGGAACCGGGTTGTGATCCCGCTCGAATAATGAAAAATTTTCACCTCCACCATTCCCAACCTACTTGTTCTTGGGGGTTAATATTCCCTCCTAAATCTCTCTGTCAACTTAAACAAGCACAGAATACCTTATCCTTCTTTCCTTCATCAAAAATATCAATAAACAGACTTGAATTTCCACATCTTTTTTCACATAAGCCAGAAACATTTCTGCATCTCTTAAATCTTTGAATAAACATTACCCGAACTCCAGCTGTGTCTCTATGGGACTTAATTTCGTCAGGAGACTTAGCTGAAATGTTGCCATTATTCTGCTCACTGGCCTTCACTCACCAACTGCTTCATCTGCTATATTTCAGTGTTGATTCTGTCAGGTCTCCTGTTTTTTTTTCCTGACAGGAACCAGCAGCATCATGTGGTGTTGTAGGTTCTTCTAATCAGACCAAGATACATGGAAGTAACAAACATTCTACTTCTCTTATCCCACCCCCCAGCCCAACCTTTGTGTTACTAAGGCTGGAATTTTCCGGGTGGAGCCAGCGGGCGGGATTGGTGGCGGGTCGGGTGAGAAATTTGATATTTTTGACAGCGGGTCGGGAACCCATTGTCAACTCGATCCCACGCGCCTTTCCTGATGTTTGGTCTGACAGCGCTGAGCAGACCCAACAGGCAGCGGCGGGCGACCCAATTCAGATAATTAGTGGCTTGTTTCAAGCCACTTAAAAATGATTTTCAGCTTACCTTTTGCAATTGACAGCTCGCCTACGGGGTCCACGCTGGTCATGAACCAGGTCTGTCAAGCTGAGGCGGGAGTTCAGTGGCCATTGAATCAGCTGATGCGTTGACAGCTTCAAATGTAAAGTAAAAGCTCCCACCTTACAGAGATATCTTCCTCAGCCACAAGCTGTTCCTCAATGCATTTCCACAACAGTTTCAGCATGCTGCAAGTCTTTACACAAGTCTCTATCCAGTCTGACCACATTACCTCTCTCATCATTGACAGATCGCTTTTGTCATCTCTACTTCACTTGCCATCTATTCCATCAGCATGGGTACCCTTTATACTCTCTCACCTTGGTCTCAGAATCCCACCATGATCAGCCCCAGCAGCACCAGGCACACCAGCAGCACCAACAACAACATCAAACTTCTCCGCAATCAACTGATGCTGCACAGGACAGAGGGCATCAGCACCCGACCAAATTGCTGCTCGGGAGGCATGGGATGGCCTCACCATGGCCAGATTTACTTCATTTGATGCTGTACACCCTGGCTGCCACATGATGCGCCAGGTTAGCACCACCCCACACCAACAACATAAAGCATCCTTACAATACCCAAGCCATTCCTTTCACAGTCATCACCATTGTGGGGGGTACCGTTATGTCTCACCATTCACTGCAACTCACTAAGCCACTTCAAAGGTGCACACAAATCCATCCAAGAATGCAAAGTGTTGAAAATAAAGATTTCAATGTTTGACAGCACATTAACAGAAACTTCACATGAACATTGGCTAAAACACACCTTAAGTGCCTACCCTTGTGTGTTGTTAGTTGGTAATGATTGGACTAGGATGAGGGTGAGTATGAGGAGTGGCTAGTGAGATGGGGAAGTGATAATGTAGATAGAGAGGGATGGGTGGAGGTGCAAGTTAAGTTGGTGTGAGTAAGGATGTGCAGGAGTAGGGTAGGGAAGGCAGAGTGATGGGGATGTGATGAGTGGCACAGCAGGATGAGGTTGAGTGTGGCTTTGCAGTAACGTTTCGTGATCCACTGAGATCATTGAAAGGTTTGCGCCACTGCACCCAGGTCCTCCTGACGACATTCCTACTTGTGTCCTCCTGTGCAATGTGCAACCAGGCTGCGCTGGTCTTCTGGGGAGGTCTCTTCCACCCATTGGAAGGGAAGAGAACCTCCCTGTGTGCTGCGACTCCCTCCATAAGCATATTTTAAACAGTAAATTTGCGCATGGTCCCTTTAAGGAAACCGGCTGATGACGTGTCATCAAATGATGTCATCAGACCCGCTTCCTTAAATTGGCTGGGAAACTCGCTGGGCGGGCTTAACAAGCTCAATCAGGGTAAAACCATATCGGAGGCCGGGACGGAGCTAGCAGTAAGGCCGCAACCCACCACCGACGTCACCCGCCACGGACCCGCCGAGGTAGGGAAAATCGCGGCCTAAGTCTCTGCTGTTTAAAAGAGGCAGTCCCTTTGCTCTCTGAATAACCTGAACACCCACACTGTCTAAGTATAGCCCTGTAAAGGAAAGGACTTGCATTTATTTAGCTCATTTCATGACGTCAGTACATCCCAAAACTTTTTTTGTAGAGTAGTCACTGTTGTAATGCAGGAAACACGGCAGCCAATCTGTGCACAGCACGGCCCCACAAATAGCGATGTGATAATGTGCAGATAATCTGTTGGTTGAGGGATACGGAGAGAATTCCCTTGCTCTTCTTCAAATGGTACCATGGAATTTTTTACATTCACCAAGGACAGACAGGTCCTCAGTTTAATGTCTCATCTGAAAGACAGCACCATCCCACAGCGTAGCAATCACTCTGATGTATCAGACTAGATTTTGTGCTGCAAGTTTCTGAAGTAGGATTTGAACCCTCAATCTTCTAACTCAGAGGTGAGAGTGTTACCACTGAGCCATGGCTGACACATGAATAAGACTACAGAGGGTAAATGTCTTAGCTTGTTGATGTATCGATGACCACCATCAATACTGCTTAATAATCAGGCGGCAGAGTTAGAGGAGGGTGATATCAGTATTTTCCACTCCTCAGCCCCTCGCATCCAGATATCTTTCATGGTGAGTATGATAATTACAAGCTGTCAGGTCATGCTTGGAACATGCAATGAATTCCTATGCTCTTCACATCAGGTGGTACACTACTACTTCTGCTCAAGCCACCTGATCTGATTGTGGGGACTGTCCCATTTTTCACTATATGGACAATTTTCCAAGGGGAGCAGGGACATCGGAAAATCAGGGGCCAAGAGAATGGGCTGATTTTATGAAATCGTGCAGAAAGTGGGACACCTCATCAGTTGACAAGTGCAGATCACAAAATCATTGGTGTGCCGTCGATGATTGTCTGACCATTAATTCAGAAAATAGATTCCAACCTGACCTACCCATAACATGGTGTATTCACAGCTTACATACAATTTTCAACTCATACATACAATCTTAATTTATGCTTTGTCCTGACTTCCCTTTCTACATAACCCCAAACCACAAGGGCATGCCGAGCCTGATCATTATGTCACGAAAATATGAGTAGGAGAAACATGCAAATCCTTGAAAAACACATTTACCACAAGGAAATTAAATTAAAGCTTATACAAGACCTCAAAATAAAAGTACGTAGACTCCCACTGCTTTTTGACAATGACAGAGATAGCTGGAAGCACACAGCAGATTGTTCAACATCAGGTGAGATTGCAGTTGAAACAGTTGGACAATGGGGCAGCGAGGCCTCACCAGGAATTCCCTCCCCTGCTCCCACCAGGACCGCCGCTGCCCACTCTTTCGCTGCTCACTGCATGCAAATGATGACAGGATGGAGGGGTGGCCATGGAGATGGGTCTCAGCAGATCTTCCTTCTTCCTGCCCTATTAATGCTGCTTCCCAGGGCCTCCATGGGAAAGGATGCAGTGGCCCTCAGGAAGCAGTAGTAAATATGGTAAAATGCCCCATGGCCTCCTCTCCCTCCATTCGGTCCCCAGTGATTAACCTGTTGAAGGTCCTGGTCTCCACTGAGCTTCCAGTGGGTCTTAGTTTCCAATCTTTGAGGTGCTTCTGCCCATTTATGGTCCTTCGCTGGAACTTCTGGTGCTGCAGCAGCATCCCCCCTGCAGCACCGCTGGAGTTTCCTCCTTTTGCACTGGCAGGCTCCCTCTTAAAAACAGGAATCCTGCCGGGAATCCATCATCCACACTTAACGAGCCCCGACCCAGAAAGTTGGGTCAGTTACAGCAGGGCAGACGGAAGTCTCACCCTGCTGGAACTCTGCCCTGAACAGGTAAGTCACTGGGGCTCTTTTCTCTAGAAAAGAGAAGGCTGAGGGGTGACCTAATAGAGGTCTTTAAAATTATGAATGGGTTCGATATGGCAGATGTAGAGATATTTCCATTTGTGAGGGAGTCCAAAATGAGGGGTCATAAATATAAGATAGTCACTAATAAATCCAATAGGGAATTCAGGAGAAACTTCTTTACTCAGAGAGTGGTTAGAATATGAATATTGGAACATGGAGTAGTTGAATCTATGTAAGTACATAAGGGAGAAAGGAATAGAAGGTTATGCTGATACGGTTAGATGAAGTAGGGTGGGGAGGAGGCTCGTGTGGAGCATAAACATTGGAACTGGCATCACCTCCCAAACCTCCCTCTACCACCGAGAAGGACAAGGGCATCAGGCGTGTGGGAACACGTTCACCCCCAAGCTCCCCTCCAAGTCACACACCATCCTGACTTAGAAGTATATCGCCGATCCTTCATCGTCGCTGGGTCAAAAGCCTGGAACTCCCTCCCTAACAGCACTGTGGGAGTACCTTCACCACACGGACTGCAGCGGTTCAAGAAGACGGGTCACCACCACCTTCTCAAGGGCAATTCGGGATGGGCAATAAATGCTGGCCTTGCCAGCGATGCCCATATCCTGTGAATGAGTAAAACATTTTTTTAAAAGAGGCTCATTGGGCCAAATGGCCTATTTCTGCGCTGTAAATTCTATGTAATTCCCCCCTCCCCCCACCTCTCCCCTTGATGTTTCTGGTTAAATCCCTCCTTGAGAACTGCAAATTAACAGATGAAAAGCATGTTAATAAAATAAGAGAAGGGGGTGGGGAGGGAACAAAGGAACATACAAGATGTATGATGTAACAGATCAAGCAATGGAAAAAAAAGTATTCAAGAAATGTAAAAAAAACTATCAGACAATGTTGCTCAAGTGTCAGGTCGTTAGTACCTCAATAGCAGAAACAGCTGTTCTGTATAAGTAGAAAAACCAGCAGTGTGCAATTTCCAAAATCCTAGCTGGAGCACTTGCAGCTCTTAAAATCCAGCTGTTTAACTGACCACTGGTAAGAGCGAGACTGATAACCAGATCAGCACATTCTGCTTAAACTTAGGCCCCAGTACAGTAGTCCACAGAGACCTCCATGTGCATTTATTATATTTCAAACTAAACTGGAAGTATTAAACTCTATGTGGTAGTTCATCCACATTGCTCCACCAGGCACCATGAGGCATACCGACATCTTACTGCCGACACAGCACATAATGGGACACAACTGCTGCAGTCTGCAGATTTTCTTTATATTTTACATATCATTTAAAATGTAACTGTTTAAACATAGTCTAGAAATAAGTGCAGTTTAAATTGTGAACTGCAAATTGTAATATAAAGCCAGATCAATATCCACACTTGTTTTACCTCAACCATATCACTATGGTGTGATGATACATAAATCCTAATAGTAACAGCCTCAATTGCTTGAAGGGATTTCTTCTCCAATTTTTTCTTGTATTCTCAACTTCACTGCAGAAATTCCAGGAATGGTAAAATATTTATATATATATATAAATATATATACACATAAAACTCAGAATGAAGTGTGCTGCATTTCAGGCATTGCTTAAATGTGGATGTTTTCAGCAAAAATCAGGGGCTCAAAATGTCTGAACACTACATTTGAATTGATGTTAGCTTGCAGTATAGTTTGCCCCTCCCTATTTCTGTAATCTCCTCCTGCCCCACAACCCTCCGAGATATCTGCGCTCCTCTAATTCTGGCCTCTTGAACATCGCCGATTTTAATCGCTCCACCAGTGGTGGCCTGTGCCGTCAGCTGCCGAGGCCCTAAGCTCTGGAATTCCCTGCCTAAACCTCTCTGCCTCGCAACCTCTCTTTGCTCCTTTAAGACGCTCCTTAAAACCTACCTCTTTGACCAAGCTTTTGGTCATCTGCCCTAATATCTCCTTATGTTGCTCGGTGTCAAATTTTGTTTGATAACCCTCCTGTGAAGCGCCTTGGACGTTGAAAAACGTTACTAGGTTAAAGGCACTATATAAATACAAGTTATTGTTGTTGTTGTTGTTGTTGTATACCACGTAATGACGTATGCATATAAGATTGTGGATTTACAAATAAAACGTCAGCCTTTTTGATCTTGGCAGCAACACTAGCAGAAAGGATGACGTGAGGTTTCAACAGATTCTTGTTAAAGTGGCAGATCCACATAAAATGCAAAATAGTATTTAATTAGTTTAATTAAAACTTAACTAAGTGAATTAAAAAATATCAAATAGCATGTAAATGAGATGCTGAATTACACAGACCTCTATTTCACACAGTAAACTATGGGATAGAAATTCCAATCAACGGAGTTCCCTGATGATGTTTAATACATTTGTAATACATTCTGCTGTACATTATTTTCATACAGGTGTTAACCCATTTATTTTAAATGAGTTAATGCCTGCATAAAAGTAACATACAGTAACACAGTATGAACTCATTAATCGTTCATACATGAACCTCACCGATCAGAGTTCCCGTCCTTATATAGCTTATTGGAATGAAATATTTAATCATTTTGATTAATGTCGTATTATTCAGCATAAACTGGTGAGAGGATTATTTCAATCAGTTTCCCAAAGAGATAGATTGCTGCTACTCGCAATGGAAAATTACATCAATGCAAGTCAGGAACAATTTAATTGTGGACAATGAATCATGTAACAACAAAAACGTGCATTTATAAAGTGTCTTTGACATTGAAAAACACACTGAGTTGATTCACAGAGGTGTTAGGAAAAAATGGATGCTGAGCCAAGGAAGGAGATATTAGGAGGAGTCACCAAAGAATTGGTTAGAGAGGTGGGTTTCAAGAAGGCCTTAAAGAAGGAGAGGGGTGTGAAGAGGCGGAGTTGTTTAGGGAAGGAATTCCAGAGTGTGGGGCTGAAATGACTGAAGGCACAACCACCAATGATGATGTAAACAAAATTCTACTTTTCTATTTTTCCTATCAAAGTGGATAACTTCACATTTCTCCACATTGTATTCCATCTGCCCACTCACTTAACCTGTCTATATCCCTTTGCAGCCTCTTTGTGTCCTTCTCGCAACTTACTTTCCCACCTAGCTTTGTATCATCAGCAAACTTGAATACATTGCACTCGGTCCCTTCATCTAAGTCATTGATGTAGATTGTAAATAGCTGAGGCCCAAGCATTGATCCTTGCGGTACCCCATTAGTTACAGCCTGCCAACCAGAAAATGACCCATTTATTCCTACTCTCTGTTTTCTGTCCGTTAACCAATCCTCAATCCATGCTAGTATATTACCCCCAATCCTATGATTTATATCTGTCACCTCCTCAAGGAACTGTATCATGGTCCAAATCATGCCAGCAACTCCAACTCTAGCACTAGATGGAGCTTTGGAGCCTTTCTATATTCTCTCAGAGCCTGCACCAAACTCTATGGCTGGATAGAGGTAAGTTCATAACAATTGCTGACTATTTACTGCTTACTTCTTCTCAGTCTTTCCATTTTTAATTTTTAAATACTGATTTTTTTCAGCTTTGTTTTTAAAATTATCTGTAATAATATCTATGATTACATTTTCGCAGTTTGGCCTCCAGGCCCCTTGCTGCTAGTCTTTCCCCGGTGATTTAAAAGGTAGAATTCATAGAATCATAGATTCATCAAGTTTACAGCACAGAAGGAGGCCATTTGACCTGTGGTGCCTGTGCTGGCTCTTTGAAAGAGCAGTCGTGCTTAGTCTCACTCCCCCGCTTTTTGTCCGTAACCCTGTAAGTTCCTGATCCTCCAGTACCTGTCCAATTCTGTTTTAAAATTATTTATGGAATCAGCTTCCACCACCTTTTCAGGTAGAGCGTTCCAGATCCCGACAACTCTCTGAGTGAAAAAAATTCTCCTCATCTCCCCTCTAGATCTTTTACCAATGATTTTGAATCTATGACCACTAGTTATTCACCCACTCGCCAGAGGGAATATTTTTTCCCCTATTTACTCTATCAAAACCTTTCATCATCTTGAAAACCTCTATTAGGTCACCTCTTAACCTTCTCTGTTCCAAGGAAAACAGTCCTTACTTTTCCAACCTCTCCTCGTAACCTAAATCCCTCATCCCTGGTAACATCTTCTGTATCTTTTCTAATATCTTTATATCTTTCCTGAAATGTGGTGCCCAGAATTGTCCACAATACTCCAGCTGAGGCCTAAGCAGGGATTTATAAAATTCTAGCATGATCTCTTTGCTTTTATATTCTATCCCTCTATTTATAAATCCAAGTAACCCATATGCTTTTTTAACCACCTTATCAACTTGCCCTGCCACATTTAAGGATTTGTGTATATGGACACCAAGGTCTCTCTGCTCATCTACACTTTTCAAAAATCTGCCATTTATTGTATACTGTCTTTCAATATTGTCCTGCCAAAGTGCATCACCTCACACTTCTCCGCATTGAACTCCGTCTGCCATGCTTCTGCCCATTTCACCATCCTGTCTATGTCAGCCTGAAGCCTATAACTGTCCTCATCTACTACCTTGACAAGTTTCATATCATCTGGATTTTTTATAATGCTGCTCCCTACACCCGAGTCTAGGGCATTTATAAAAACTGCAAAGAGTAATGGACCCAAAACTGACCCTTGGGGGACACCACTGCAAACCACCTCCCAGTCTGAAAAACATCCATCTACTATTACCCTTTGCTTCCTGTCACTGAGCCAATTTTGTATCCATATCGCCACTTTCCCCTTCTTGAATAAAGATTTGGTTCTATCTGTCGATCTTTAAATGGTCATTTTTATCTATATATCATTAAATGATCAATTTTATTTCTTTTTATAAATAAACTCTGAGATTGACCTTCTGGGCCTGTCGCTCATACCCACCAACCTCCATTACCACCTTGCACTGATCATCTGATCAGAACTCTGGACCCCTCTCTGCTGCTCACTGACATCTGAATGTTTTATGAGGTCTTAAATTATGATTTTTTTTTAAATCTCTGTATCAGTAAGTTCTGAACATTTATCTATATATATATTTAACATTTTTCCCCTCCTTCATTCCTCTACTTTCTTACTTACCCCTTTCCCCCTTCTCCACTTCCTTTATCTTCTTCCACTCCCTTGCCCTGCTGTATCTTCCACCTAGCCTTTTTTAGCCTCCAACATCACAGTGCTTCTTTGACACTGGTTCAATTAGCCTCCACCCTCCAACCCAACTTGACCTAAGAACTGCGCATGGTCTTGACTCCCTGGGGGGTAATTTTGACTTCGGGCGAGAGTATAAAACTGGCAATATCAGATCAGCCACCCATTATACATCTCTCCCGATTTTAATTTCCATTGACATCCTGCAAACCCCACTGCTCTGTCACATTGACTGGCGGCGCCAATGGGTAACTTGATGTACTGGCTTGCTTATCGAACAGAACATGTCACTTGCTTGATGCAGGCATGTGCAGCTGACTGGCTAAGATGTGCCATATCCCCTGCTGCAGCCTGGAAGGACACTGATGCAAAAAAATTGAGGGCAAATGTCACTTTGTCTGCCATTGGCAGAATTTTTTTGCACGGAAGGCTGCAACTTCTGCTGCAGGAGGCTGCGCAGGTTTACCACTGCCTGCGAGGATAACCTAACCCTTCTTACACATTGATCCTCTGTGAGCTCCTGTGGAGGGTAGAATCACCTGCGCTCAACCCCCTCACGCCCCCCCTATGTGATGCTCTGATAGCACCTGTTGCCGCTCCAGTATGCTTTCCTGGCTGCTCTTCTTGCTCCGGTCACCGTTTCTCCCCCTCCTCCTCTTCCCACAATTGGGTTGCTAGAATAACTCCCTTTCCTCACTCACCCTCCCTGAAGGCAAATAATGTATTCTGTCAAGAATTGCCAAAAAGTCCTTAGCGTAATTACTGCTCAAGCTGCGAATCCTTTCATAGCACTGAACTATCAACATCACCAGAGTCCTGGGCAGTTTCCTCTGCCATACCCTTTTAAATACCATGTCCAGCCTTCACCGCCAAGGATTGCTGGTTGGACCCAGCCCTCAGCGCTACTTCCGTTTTGTCACCTAGAAATTGCATCGAGGTCTAAATCATGTCATAGGACCTGATTTGAATATTATTAGTAGCCTATTGGTGTGCCCAGGCAGCTGCCAGGCCGCTTAACCTGATGACCCTGGAACAATGGCGCCGTCAGCACTGTCAATGGAAATGGGGAGGTAAGTCTCTCCCTGCGATTTTCAAGGCTGTAAATTTATGTTTCCACCGGGCGGTAGCCCTGAAAATTCAGCCCAATGCTTTTAATTTAATATATCAAAGTTTTATTAAAAGCTAATGCTATCACATATATTATAGTCCTTCTAGTGCTTCCCTAGGGAGCCAAGGGACAGGGATAAAGGATGCACTTCAAATGCACCTGCTTCTTATTACTGGTGTCTGTATTTAATGCAAGTTGTCTGTTTATTTTAAGCCTGCACCTATTATTCACCAAGACATTTGATACATCCTGAGCAGGTGGTGATTGAGAGCAATGAGCAGTAACTCACCTGACCATCTTTCCTGTCTGTGGGGAAGTGCCGACTATTTGCTTGCCACAGCCAAAAATCACATTGAAGATTAGTGTTTCCAACATAATGAGATTGTTCCAGGAATATTCACAAGTCAGTTATTCCTGGAATGATCTCCCTACAGTGGGAGTGTTTACCAATAGTGCATTGGAGAGCTGAAGCTCATGTGTCTTGGTGGTCAGCTATTTGTTAAACAGTGAGAAGTCAGGAGCTCCTGCAAAGGACCAATCAGTTTATTCAGTGAGTAGCTGAGCCATATACACCAAGTTCAATCCACAGTTCTCAACTAGGGTGACGATGTTGGTGCTACATTGGGTCTCCTACGTTAGGGAGAGAATTGTTTCTGCTCATGATCACAATCCAGTGATCGCTGCTAGGAGTGTGCATGGCTGGACATCAAGGGGGGAATTTTAACCTGAAAAAATGGGTGAGTTGGAGGCGGGGGGGCGGGGGTGGTGGAAGTTATAATATTAAAAATCTAAACCCTGACCCCAACCCGCCTCCAACCCGCCCACTTCTGGGTTTAACGGAGGCAGGACAGGGGTCTGGCAGCCAACCCGCTTCCAGGAGGTGGGTTGGCACTTTAAATATGATAATGAGGCCATGAAGCCTCTGATTTAACCTGCTGCACAAGTTTAACTGTGGCTGGCCAGGGATCCAGGGCCTCGGGATTCCCAGTAGCTGCAGCGAGGCGAGGACACCCTCGGGGAGTAATCCTTGTGGGCCAGGAGGAAAAGGAATGCTTCCTTCCAGCCCCCCAAGCTCACCCATCATCAGCCCACCCCATACAAACACCATCACCACCCCCCCCACTCTTGGGGTCGGGGATCAAAACTCCCCCCGGGGTCGGGGATCGGAACTCCCCCCTCGGGGATCGGACCCCCCCTCGGGGATTGGAACTCTCCCCGGGGTCGGGGATCCAAACTCCCCCCGGGGTCGCTGATCGGACCCCCTTGGGGATCGGACCCCCCACCCCCTGGGGATTGGAACTCCCCCACACCCCAGGGATTGGAACTCCCCCACCCCCTGCCCCCCAGGATCAAATCCTGCACCTACCTACTTGTTGCGGCCTCCTGTCCAGCATTCCCTGCCCGACTGGAAGCCACCCTGTCAATCAGGCTGGCTTCCAGGCGGGGAACCTGTCCGTGTCCGTTAAAACTCCACAGCGTGCGGGGAAACTCATACTTCCCGGGTTTCCCGCGATCTACCGGCACCTCCGCTCCAGAGGGGTCAGAAACTTAAAGATTCCAGCCCAAGTGAGGACAGGATCAGATTTGGCCGATGCCCCCTGTGGTTGAATAGCTTGCTGACATTCACTGTCACAGCTCACATTTATAGAATGTCAAGCTGGACTCAATAATAATGGATTCCCAGTGCACTTGGAACAATATTACATCAAGGAGTCTTCAGGGGAGAAAATTGGCGTGTAAAAGAAAAAAAAGTCAGAGGGTAATTTTAACACATCTCGCCTGGCGGGAAACTGACGGAATCTGTTGGGCGTTTGTTTACACCCCACCCTAAATTACCTTCCACTGAAGTCAATGGAAAATAAAATAGGGCTGGGTGTAAAAAGACGTTGGATCCAATCCCGTCAGTTTCCCGCTTGGTGCGTTAGGTTAAAATTACTCCCAAAGGAATGCCCCGGTTGGAATCAGTTCCTCCAATGAAAGCTGATAAAAAAGTTAAGTGGAAATGAGTTAACTGAACTGTTGAATTCTAATGGTTAGAAAGCCACATCCCTGTGTCTTTCAGTTATGGACTGAACTACTGAGAAGTGATATGTACTTCAATATGTGTATCTATAATTGAGCAAAAGCTTTCAGATGATGTGAGAAGTCGCACAACACCAGGTTATAGTCCAAGGGGGAAAAATTCAGTTGGTTGCGCCTCCCGTTAGTGCCTTAAGAGGGCACTAATGGGGCGCAAAGCAGCTAGCGCCCGGGCGCAGCGATGTTTGCGCCGCTCGCAAACTTAACTAGACATTTTGCGGTGGCGCTAAACACTACCGCCACGATCTCCTGCGCCGGCAGATCGTGACGTCAGTCGAGTGTGCAACGCCCCGGTATCGCCCCGGAGCGGATATTGAGTGGCGCCCCCTGCCTTACCGCCTGACGCTAGCAATGACAGGTTGAGGGGAGCATTCTGCAGTCATGAAGGGACTGGGGGAGCGCTATTTAAAGGTGACCGCTTCCTGCCTTTTATTGTTGGTGCCATTTTTGAACTACGCATTCTGAGAGAGAGAGAGACATCTGGAGAGATTCAACGTTGTGTGAAGGAGTTTTGGGTACTGAGCAGCACTTTGCAGGTTCATTTTGATTTGCCATTCCTTGTATCGATTTAGAAGAGACTGTTGGGGCTGCACTCTAAGCTCTTTCCCTGGTACTCTCCATTGTTCTTTCCAGCAGATTTGATGTGCAGGTCTCTCCAGGCCCGGATTCAAGGCTGCAATGAGCAGGATGTGGATGGAAAGCAAGATCAACCATCCCGTTTAAGAACTGGCCGGTGCCATTGAGTGTGTGTTCCATTGCTGACTAACATCACATGAGCTTCGCCAGCGCTCTGAGGTAGCGCCTCGCTCCTCGGCCTTTGCGCCTTAAGACAGGTGTGAAGCGCCTGATTTAGCGCTCCAATCACCTCAGGGGTCGATAAAAGTGAAGTTTCCAGTCAGTGGCGATAATTAGCGCCAGGCGCTAATTTTTGCGCCCGGACGATATTTGCGCCCCAAACGGGGCGCGACTGAATTTTTCCCCCCAACAGTTTTATTTGAAATCACAAGCTTTCGGAGCTGCTGCTCCTTCGTCAGGTGAAGTGAAGGAATATGAATCGGCAAAGCATATATAGATAGAGAACAATGCCTGTGTAGCGTACAATCTCAGACGACTACAGTTAATCTCAGATGACAGGCTTCAGTCCAATTAATATGTCTGACGCTAGCCTAAACATTCACCACCGGCGTACTGTGGCTGCACTGTGTACTATCTACCGATGCAATGAAGTAACTTGCCAAGGCTTCTTTGGAAGCACCTCCTGCGACCTCCACCACCTAGAACGACGAGGGCAGCACTGTGTACTATCTACCATCAAGTTTTCCTCCAAGTCCCACACCACTCTGACTTGGACATTTATCGCCATTCCTTTATCATTGTTGGGTCAAAATCCTGGAACTCCCTACCTAACAGCACTGTGGGCGTATCTTCACCACACGGACTGCAGCGGTTCAAGAAGACAGCTCACCACTACCTTCTCAAGGGCAACTAGGGATGGGCAATAAACACTGGCCTTGCCAGTAATGCCTACATCCCAAGAATGAATAAAAAATGATGTGTCTGAATAATTGCGATATAAAAACATGTAAATATCAACTTTAACAGTAATATGTCGACTGACATATTCTTCCCCAGGCATACAAATTGGCTGCTGTATTTGCCGACAAAACAATAACAATTACACCTCAGAAATAATTCCTAAAGTGCTTTGGGATGGCCTGATAAAGTGGTATAAATGGGAGTTCTTTCTTCGCCTTTTTTTGTTCAATAATAGTATGATTTATATTTACTGCTACATCTTGAACAATAACCAACATTCTTTGAAATTGCAAAAGTTCATCAGTATAGGTAAGATATAAGAAAAATCAAGGATTGGTTAGGGCTTTCAGTCGATTGTAGCACATCTAACACCTTCGCTTTCCCATTTTATCATCCAGCTATATTTTGAATAACCCCAATATTTTTTATCTCTACTGGTAAATTATTACAAGCATTTATTATTCTTTTTTCCTGATACAGTATTTGTTTTAGATTTACTTTTCACCAATTTGTATTGGTCCTATTTTCCTGGCTTCTTTGGAGGTAACATTCTGGGTTTGCCTTATATATACTACTTAATATTTTATATGGTTCCCTCCCTCAACGACCTCAACCACCTTCATTCTAAACCATAGGATTCCCTAAATCTTTCCCTAAAGCTCACCCTCTTTGCAATTGGGATTAGCATTGTTTCTCATCTCTGCACCCTCTCCAATGTACGTATACAGTAAATTTTGCGATGTTGAGCTCCCAGTGCAGAGCCACACTCAGCTGGTGCACAAATTGGAGAATCACGCAGAAGGATTAATGTACTCAATTTGTGTTGCTCCCACTTTGAACAAAGTATTCCAAAGCTTATCTGACCAGTGTGTTTTAAAGCTTTAGCAGACCCTCTGGTAGTTTACCCTGCATTATTCTGGTCAGATATTTCAGTATAGTATCAGTTTCTCAGTTGCTTTTCCACATTGTTTCAACACTGAAACTGATGAGTCTGCTGTTACTTCCAGATCTCTTTTTAAGTCTCCCTGTTCTAATTCAATGTAATTAATTGATACTTACAATAATTTATTGACCAGTGTGCAATATGTACTATACATTGTTCAATTATATATTTCATTTTGCCATTAATCTACCAATCGTATAACTCATTTAAATTCTTCTCAAAATCTTTTGCTGCATCCTTTGTCTCTACTGATCACAATTAAATGTAGACGCGGCAATATATAGCCAAATACAAAGCTCCTTCTACTCTATTGTAAGAATATGCCTTAACCTTAACCTCAGAAGAGCATTCCCTATTTTGATATCCCACACACTAGATAGTGAAGGCTTTAAGAACATAAGAACATAAGAAATAGGAGCAGGAGTAGGCCAATCGGCCCCTCGAGCCTGCTCCGCCATTCAATAAGATCATGGCTGATCTGATCCTAACCGCCAATCTACTATCTATCACAGAACCATCTCCTGCATCTAACAGAATTGCACACACGAAATAGGAGCAGAATCAGGCTACACAGTCCCTGGGCCCGCTCCACTACCCACAGGGCCATGACCGATCCGAACCTAGACTCATGTCCAAATTCCTGCCCGCTCCCCGTAACCCTTAATGCCCTTTACTTCTAGGAAACTGTCTATTTCTGTTTTAAATTTAATTAATGTTAATTAATGTTGTAGCTTCTACAGCTTTTTTTCCATGTGGGATGGATTCAAATACAGCTCCCAGAGGAAAAGCAGTGTGCTTGTGATGAATATGAAGTTTTCTCACATTCAGAACCATTAGGAAATCCATCCATTTTATATAACCATTTGTGAGAAGTGGTTGTCACTTTAAACTTTTCTGATGATTGTTTTTAATTAATTTTTTTTTAAAAGGGAATGGTATCCTGAAGTGTTCCCCTGATGTCAAATGAGGCTAGTGGCTAATCTATGCTCAGATAAGGAGGAGTACAAATCTATGGCAGGTAATCTAACATGCTGTGGTAGCGTAGGAATCACTTTTGATTTCCAAAGCTTCTTTTTTATATTCTAAATTGCCAGTATAATATACAAGCACCATCAGGAAACTCAGAGAGTGACATTCTTATTATGCAAATACATTTTGCAAACTTGTTAAGAATGGCTATAATTCAAATTAAGCACAACTGCTTGCTTTGTTCTGAAATTAACCAATTAAAAATATGTTCAATGGAAGAGGCAAGTCTCACAGACTGTCCCAGTGTGAGAAAAAGGTTAATCAGATCCTGGAGCCAGACCAGTCCATTTAAATCTGCAGGCACAGATATGTATTTGATTCCCTTTGTTCTGGGAATGGATGAAAGACTTGACCTCAGTGAACCTAGTTATCTCAGTGCAGGAGGTCCCACACAGTATCTCTGTTGCAGGGGAAGTTGAATGGTTGTTGAATGCCCAGTCAAAGATATACCGCGGGCTGTCTCTTTCACATCATTGCTTCTTTTCATACAATGGCACCTCAGGCCATATGGAGGAGGTGCATCAAGACTCTGGGGGTAAAATTCAGCGGGGCACAAAGTGGGCGGCAGCGGGTCGACTGCCCATTATACACCCTGCCCGGTTTTCTTTTCCGTTGACTTTAATGGAAGGCAAAATCTGGCGGGGTGCATAAACTGACGTGCTGCTGTCTGTTCTGTGCCCCTGCCGAAGGTGAATTTTCCTCCCTTTGTGTTGTGTAGATGAGACCTTACAGATAATTATTAGCTCACGGATATTGATCCAGGCTTAGTATGATTAACAGTGTTAGCAAAGTGTCATGTCTCTGGCTATTTTTATATCTGAGGAGGGTGTATGACTTCATCATCATCATCATCATCATTTCGTGTCTTCTTGCTCTTCCCTTGGAGAACAGTGTGAAGTAGTGGGAGGATTCACAGGCTGATTAACAGTCTGACAGACTGCGACGTGAATGCTCCTTCTATGGCCATAACCATCTTTATACCAGCCGATAGGGTGGTTAGTCCAATACGGCAGGAGGGTTTTATGAGCTCCCACAACCCATACGATTGGGGGCCGGGGGGGAGCACCACAGGAGTATGACTTAAGAGTTCTGTAAAAATTGTATAAGCTGCTGTGTGGTCCATTGTTTCTGCTTATCTGTTATTTTCAGTAAACCAGCTCCATAATTTATAGCCCGAACCATGTTTGGATAGAATGTGTACTATGTTCCGCTATCCAAAGTGTAGGAGACGAGAGGTCTTATGTCAAATCTGCAATCTAAATGCAGTAGCAGGGGTTTCTGTTTGGTGCTACAATACTGAATATTGTGCATGTAAGGTCACATTTTGGTTCGTAGGGAGTAAGTGCTCACTTAATGGAGTGATCCTTGACACTGAGCATGAACAATATCTAAATAAAGCCTAAAAATGTCATAGATGTACTAACTCAATGTGTCAGCCATTCCCTGCAACTTGCTGTTAAACTTAGAGACAAGCAAGTTCATATGGTAGGCATTCAAAGTTGCAAACTCCTGCTTGGCATTTAATCTCTGAATAATCTAAGATACAGGCAGAGGAAAAAAACAACTAATAAAATGAGGCATTAATTTTCAAAAACTTTGTAACTTTGCAACGGCTTTTGCAAGTTTATGCTTTTTCCATAACAATCCCTTGTTAAATGTTTGGGATTGTGGTACATTTTTAGCAATAGTTTCCAAAAATAGGGAAGAGTTACATACCAGTTTAGCTGGATTTTTATCTATGTGTTATTTTGCAAACTATGTGGGTATAGTAAGCTAATGGTTATGGTACTGTACTAGCAACCCAGAGATCATGGCTACTGGTAGGCGGGGAGGGTGTGTGGAGGCCAAAAACGGCTGAAGAACCCAGCAAGGACCTCATTAACATTTTTTTGTTCTATTTCCCGCCCAGCAGCCAGCCTAATTGACAGCCTGGCTGACAGCCGGGAGAGTACATCAGCAGCAGGAGGCCGTAGCTGGGGACCCTTGGAGACAGTCCCCGGCAATCAGGAGGGGGAAAGGTCGCCGATCGGGGCTCGGGGGTGGGGTGGGGGGGGGGGCCAGGTCGACGAATGGGGCATGGGGGGTGGGGAGAAGGTTGGCGACCAGAAGGGAGTTGAAAGGTCAGCAATCGGGAGGGCTGGCGGGGGAGTAAGGCTGGTGATTGGGGCTAGGGGAGGCTGAAGGCTTCCTTGAGGAGTCGGGGGAGCACTCCTTTTCCTCCAGGCCCACAAGGAGTGCTGGAAAAGACACTTACTTTGTGGAGCCGTCAGCTCCCATCTCCCTTTCACAGCCTGGTTCCCCGACCCCTAGGAAACCCTACAGCAGCAGTGAATTTTAAATTGGGCTCCCAATTGCATGGTGGGAGCCTGATTTAAATATGTTAATGAAGTGCCCCGCCTCTCCTCGGCGGGACACTCAGACGCCACGATATCCGCCGGTGGTGGTTGTATGCGCGGCATATTGGGGCTGCAATCCCCGTATTAAATTCTTTAACCCCCACCTGACCCTCTCCTGCCCGTTGTGGCGGGGGTGGGGTTAATGTTGAGGCCATGTTCAAATTCCACCAGTGTAATTTGTGGGCTAGTACCAGAACAATAACCACGACAGCTTACAGATTGTTGTAAAACCCCAACTGGTTCATTTATGTCCTTCAGGAAAGGGAGCCTGCCACCCCCTGCCAAGCCCTAGCCATATTCCACTTCCAGCCGCTGGGCCCTTACATCAGTCCTGACGATTTCAGGAGGGAGACTGTCCTGGATTATTTAAATGATACTCGGAAGTTAAAATGGCACAGGCCACACACTGAGATCCCCATGGGGGTTTCACTCCTGCCCGCACAGTCACCCATCTTGAATGTGCCCCCCAGTTAAAATTGAGGCCTATGATTCTTTGAATGGCACCACCATTGCCGAGTCCCTGACCATTAACATCCTAGGAGTCATCGTTGATCATAAGCTGACCTTGACCAACTATATCAACACTAAAGCTACAAGCAGCTGGATACTCCTGAACCTGCAAAGCTTCTCCACCATCTACAAGCCTCAAGTCAGGATCATGGTGGAATATTCACCACTAGCCTGGTTGTGTGTAGCTGTATCAACACCCAAGAAGCTTGACACCATCTTCTGCAGAGCAGCTTGCTTGATTGGTGCCCTTGCCACGGGACTCAGAATTCACCTCCTCCACCAACGCCATATTGTGGCTGCAGTATATATGATCTACAGGACACAATGCTGCAACTCATCAACGTTTCTTTGACAGAACCTCAACAACAACAACAACTTGCATTTATATAGCGCCTTTAAAGTAGCAAAATGTCCCAAGGCGCTTACCCCTTGTGACCTCTACCACCAAGCAGCAATGTTGTGGGAACTTTGGGGGAGAAATTCAATAGCGCCCAGGAAGGGGCGCTAACTTTTGAGAAGTTGGAAGTTTAGCGGCAGGCGCTAATCAATCTCACTGCCCGTTAAATTCAGTCAGCACTCAAAGAATGCAGGGGAGTACTAAATCAGATGCTAATGGTGTAGGTGAGTGGCGTTAGGCTCCAAGCGATAACGAATATGAGGTGTTGTGTGATCGGGAGTGAGCATTGGCGCAGGCACCTTCCAGCCATTAAAGGGGAGGGTCACTGGAGTCTGCACACCAGCCCCCAATGATTCACGGAGTACAGAACGGCAATATGCTGTGAGATGAAATGCAAAGTTCTTTGACGGACCACAACATTCCGGGGACTAAGCAGCCTTTATTTGGCTGCAGATACATCCTGCGCTCTCTGCCACTCATAACTGACCTTTGGAACGGAAGTTCCTTGACAGCTGGGACGCATCCCTTTAAGTAGCACCCCTCTAGCCACCAGCTGGCTGGTTCACGCCTCCGCTCCCTGGTGCTGTCGGCGCAAGGTGATAAGGCAGGGGGTGCTACTGAAGTTTGCAGATTGGGCACCCAGTGAGCGTTGCACACTCGCTGACGTCACAATCTGCATGGCAAAAGGGACCGAGGCACTAACTGTTATCGGTGGCGCTACGGGGCTGGTGAATTTCCTGTGTGACGCGGGATTTGCCCCACTGCGGCGCTACTGCCTGAGCGCCCCGTTAGCTCTCCCACCAGGCGCTAACTGCGGGCGCTAACCTACTGAATTTCTAGCCCATAATTTCTTCCAAGTTACCTTCCAAGTCACACACCATCCTAACTTGGATATATATTGCGCTTCCTTCATCATTGCCTGGGTCTGAATTCTGGAATCCCCTACCTAACATCATTGTGGGAGCACTGTCACGACAAGGACTGTCGTGATTTGAGGAGAAGTCCACTACTATCTTCTCAGGGCATTTAGGGATGAGCAATTTATGTGGCCTTGCCAGCATTGCCCCATCCCAAGAACAAATAATTCAAATAAAATAATCTTTACTTAAATCGTAGATTTAAAAAAAAAAAATAACTTGCAACTGTGGCTGTCAATTAAATAAGTACAATTTTGCTTGACAGCAAAATAATCCAATCCAAAGAGTTTGCTTAAAATTAGGCGAAAGTGCAATGATTCGTGTGTTACTTGCATTAGTCAAGGACACAGCTTTGAATAAATGTCCGATAAGCAGTCAACACAAAGCCAAAGAGATGAGCTCTGATATTCTGCATGTACTTCTTGTGCGATTAATTTAACTACTGCCCTCCTCTTCTGTGTCACAGGTTCCCCTTTTAAGTACCAAGAGAAACAATGTAGGACAGTCATCTACAGCTAACCATGTTAGTTAAATAACTGCTGCAATGGTCAAGTGGACCGTTCCTGACATCACATTTGCTATTACTCACGCTGACAGCAAAGCGAACATGAGATTTCTGCTTTGGACAATTTTTGCAATATCCTGGGAATGATAAACTACAGATGTGCATGACTCCAGACATAATCAGAAATGAAAGACTTATCCAGAAATGTTTCCACTCATGAATATGCGTTGGCTGCTGCTGCTGCTGATGCTTCTGTGCTTTCATGGTGTCAAACCATTGCACATCAGGCATCAATTTCCTATTCAGGATTTCTGTGAAATCAGCCCTTCCTGGCAGGTCTGTTTTTTGTGTCAAGGCTTGGTGTGCTGTTGTTGACAAGATATTTTTGCCAAGTCATTTTTTTTTGTTTTAGGGGGCTAATTTTATTTTCCTACTGCAGCACAAGTATTTATCATATGCGAATAAAAAAGAAAAATTGCAAATGTTGGAAATCTGAAATAAAAGCAGAAAAGGTTGGAAATACACAGCAGGTCAGTCAGTTGGAAAGGGAAAAGACAGTTTAAATTTTAGTGTGGACTTCCATAACCAAAATGTTAACATGCCATTTATCTTTACAGATGCTGATGGACCTACTGTAGATTTTGTAGACAAAACATCCCGTGGCATGTCACAGAGGTGTAAAGAAAAATAAGTGCCATGCCAAAGAAGGATAGATTAGGAGTGGTGACCAAAAGCTTATGTTTGTTTTGAGGAGGGTCTTAAAGGAGAAGTGGGAGCTAGAGGGGTTTAGGCAGGAAATTCAGAGCACGACGCCTAGGTGGTTGATGGAATAGCTGCCAATCGTGGGACAATGAAAAAAGGAATGTAAGAGGAACGCAAAGTTCAGGGAGAGGTGGGAGTTAGGGCTGGAGGAGCAGTGAGGTCATGCAGGATTTAAAGAGAAGTCTAAAAATGTTAAATTTGAGACGTATGCTGACTGAGAACGAGTGAGGACAGGGGTGATGGACATAATGGGACTTGGTATGGGATCAGATATGGGCAGAAGAGTTTTGGATGAACTGAGGTTTATAGAGTGTGGAGGATGAGAGGCCAACCAGGAGAACACTGGAATAGTTGAGTCTGAAGGTGACAAAGGCATGAATGAGGCTTTCAGTGGAATATGAGCTGAGCTTAGGTTGGAGGTGATGTTATGGAGATGAAAATAGCCAGTTTTTATGATGGGGAGGATGTGAGGTTGGAAGCTCAGATTGAGCTCTACCAAAATGCTGAGACAGTGGTCAGGGAGACAAATGGAGTCAGTTCCGAGTGTACAGAGTTTGTGGCAAGTTCAAAGACAGTGGCTTTGGTCTTCCTCATGATTAGGTGGGAAAAGTTACAGGTCATCCAAGACTGGATGTTGGAGAAACATTTCTGACTGAAGTAGTGGACAGGTTAAAAGAGTGGTAGAGCTAAGTGTCCTTAGAATCCACGTGGAAGCTGATCCCATGTCTACGGATGATGTCACCAAGGGATGGCGTGTAGATGATGAAGAGGAGGTAGCTCTTTGGGGGACTCCTGAGGTGACAGTGTAGGGATGGGAATCGGAACCAAACGTGAGTAGTCTACTGAGCTGAAGAACAGAGGATGATGGTGTGTGGTTGAATGTGTTAAAGGCTACAGGGAGGTGAAGGATGATGAGAAGGATAATGCATAGTCATAGTTACAAAGAACGCTATTCATGACTTTGGTTAGGGCTGTTTCAATGCTGAGGAAGGGGCAAAAATCTGATTGAAATGTTTCAAACAAGGAGTTCCAGGAGAGATGGGCATGGATCTGGGAGGCAACAACACATCAAGGACTTTATTTCATTACGATTTCATTTATCATATGCGCTTCTTCTTTGAGACTACATAGCACAGTAGGTTAGGGTTAGCACGCTATCCTTACAAGTCTGGGACATGGGTTCAAATAGTGGGAGTGATAAGATGAAACTCTCCTATCTGCAATTTGTGGCATCCTACATGAAATGAGTTCAGGCAGTCTCAACCCAGTTCTTTGTACTGAAGGTCCAAAGTACAATACTATCCACATATGGTACTAAATTGGAAATGTTACCAGAAGCGATAAGGATGACTGGCATGAGAAATGGAAAAATTCTACTTGTGTATTAGGCAGCTCTTAAATAGGCTTAAACCCTCCTGAAAACGTACCTCTTTGACTAAGCTTTTAATCATCCCTTCTTTGGCTTGGTGTCAATTTTTGTTTGATTACGCTTCTGTGAAGCACTTTGCAACCTTTTTTCTACATTAATCATTACCATGGAAAGAACTGTAGCAATAGTCATGATGATTCAAGACTAGATGGAGAGTGGGTCGTGCCTGACTTAAGGGTGCTGCGCATGGCTATTACTTCTTCCCAGTCTGGAACAAGCGTGGTGACATGACTGTATTGTACCACCAAGGAAAATAGTATTTTTATGATGCACTGCATGCAATCAGAATTACCATTAGCATCAGCAATAATTCTGGCCTAACTTTGTAGGTTTAGATTTCTATCCATTGACTATGAATGGTTAGAGAGTCATCCTGCAACACATAGTTCTGGCCACTCTACTTAAAATGCAAATTTCAGACAACATTGTAATTGTGCACACATGCTCCAACGTTCTCTATCGTTTACCCACTAATTGCACTGTCTATGCAGTTTACTGCTGCCAAAGCCACGTTATAATTTTCTGAGCCTATTCTTTTCTTTTACAGATCCTTAAATATTGATGATATAGCTGCATATTGCACTTTCTTGCATGCTATGTGTCATACCATTACAACTTCCACAGCTTTTTCATTGAAATTATACCATCCTTGTTTTACTGACTGTAATCCGTGGAGCAGCTCAGCATGTCTGTACAGATGTCTGTACACACCTAAGGGTGGAAAGTCATTTTATTAGTCTTGTATCTCTGTGAGTCATGACAAAAGCCCTACTGGTACAAAACAAGAAAAAAGTATAGAACTTTGAACTGAATTGAGCCACCACCTTATCCATAGGGAGTATGGAAAGTCCTCAGCAGAATATAGATATGTGGAGATTACAATAACAAGGAATGTAAGGCTCCTCCACAATTCTATTGCTTTGAAACTGAGCTACAGACCAATAAGGTCCCAGGCTTGATCCCCTGTCTGTGCTGAGTTAAATAATCCCAGCTGGAGCCTTATTGCCCTTGAGCAAGGGAGGGGGAAATCAGCCAGTATAACTATTTTAATAGCTGGAAAGTCATGGAGGTATGCTTGCCCAAAATTCCCGATATGCATTCTCTCTACAAAGTTCTGTGCTGGGAGCACTAAAGATGAAAATGTACCCCAGTACCTTCAAGAGTGAAGGGTAGAAAATTGAAGGGGGTGAAATAATGGTAGATGAAATAAATGCATGGGAAATATTTATGAAGATGCAGTCTGTGTACAGAATATTATCTATTACCAATAAGGATGATAGTAAAATTTAACAATACGTACCGAATTATAGGTGGTTGGGAGTAAATAACGAAGCTGCAATTTACTCTAGTGGTTCAAATGATATCATAAACCATAACATTAAAGCCTGAGGGGTTTATTGATGTCGTGAGATCCTTATGAATAAATTGCAGCTATATAATCACTCACTGCATCTACAATTGTTTGTAAAGCAGGCCCACAGAATTCATGGAAACTTTACAAAAGTGTATTGGTTGGACAAGTTATAATTCACATGTTTCACACTCGTGCCATAGAGTGGATGCACAAAGTAAACAACCACAACAATAATTATTCTAAACTCATATAATCGTTATCAGCACTGGACATGATAGGGGGATTTTTTCTGGGCCTGTGCCCAGGTGCAATGGATCGCTTGGGCACAGCGAATATCAGGAAGTCGAGCGTGTTGAAACATATGGCTGTAAAGGAAGTTGCCCAATTTTCTGATATTCGCAGCGCCCAGGCATTCCAGTGTAAAAGAAAAAAAGAAAGACTTATATTTATGTAGCACCTTTCACAACCTCAGGACATCCCAAAGCACTTTACAGTCAATGAAGAACTTTTTGGAAGTGCAGTCACTGTTGTGATGTAGGAAACGTGGCAGCCCATTTGCGCACAACTGCAATATGATAATGACCAGATAATCTGTTTATTGATGTTGGTTGAGGCACAAATATTGGCCAGAACACTGGGGATATCTCCCCTGCTCTTCTTCGAAATAGTGCTATAATAGGATCTTTTACGTCCACCTGTGACAGCATATTGGGAATTTTGGGCAAGCATACCGATGTTTAACATCTCATTCAAAAGACTGCTCCTCCGACACTGCAATATTAGTTTGATTTTTGTGCTTAAGTCTCGTGGAGTGGGACTTGAACCCACAACCTGCTGAGCTAGAAGGTAAGAGTGCTACCCACTGAGCCACAGCTGACACCTAACCAGAGAACCTGGAAAATTTCTAACTATAGCCAAATGTCGCAAAACATCAAGTGGAGAAATTTAAATGTTTGTTTTACACTTTTGTTAAATTGGTATTGACTTAACACTGCGTTTTCTGCAAAATGGACTTGGTTAAGGTTGAAATGCGGCATTGTCACTTGTGCAGCACTGGCCATAGACAGGTGCAAATCTTTCTGCATTAACCAATTTGGCAGAACAGAGAAGTGATTCTGTGTTACCAATTTCACAAGTTTGAGAAAGTGTTGTTCTGCTGATGTTGAAACACTGCTCAAAGTTAATCCTTGATTGCAATCATATCCATTGAATTTGTAGTCTTCTCGCTCTAGTCTGTTCGAGTGTTCATGTTCAAACTGGGCAACAAGATTTAGGACAAAGATGTCTATGTTTATAATATTCACAAGCTGAGAGGTCCAGAGCCCAACATCTCCTTTGTTAGCTGGAAATTTACTTGTACTTCCAATCGAGTATACCGGGGGCAATTTTTGTCTCTACTGCCTCGGTTTTCAGCTTGAAGGGAACAGTAGCGAGATTAAATTAGCAAAAATAAACTTACCACTGACTTCCCACCTGAGGCCTACCCGCTGCGATTTTTGAACAGGGCTCAATTTAGGCAGCCATCACTCCCACTGGAAATAGGGGCAGTACAGATTGGGAAACGGCCAGAACCAGCATCAGTTAAAGGAGTCACCGGAGGCAGGTCTGCCATTGTTACTCATTTATGGTTTTGGATGCTTTGAGCCTTCAGCATCACCTTTAATGCTCTCCCTGTAACTATTTCAGTCATCAGCCCCTTTATTAATGCCCTCCATTGTCCCAGCTCCAATCTTCCCAGCCCTCCCATTTGATGCACTGCTGCAGCACGTGCTTTGTAGCTGCCCTGCCTGATTTCCCGAGCTCCCAAAATGGCAAGCTGCCTATCAGCGCACGAAGTGTGTCAACAGCTCGCATATTAGATGTTAGACCCAACCATCAAAATGGTTTGGGCTTCTCGCCAAGACATTTGGCAGGTGTTGTGATGGTTCTGCCCATGCCTGCCCAATGTACGCCAAAGAAAAAGATCAGGGTCCCTGTATCCATTGTTCATGGTGCAAGTCACCTCTACATTACAGACACCAAATGCAAATTACAGGACCACTTTGCTGAACACATCTGTTCTGTCTGCAAGTGTGACCCTGACTGCCTTCTGGCTTGTATCTTTAACACCCCCTCCCCTTCCTACTCCAGCATCTTTGGCCTCGTTGTTAACCCCCCACAATGGGCGGGAGTGGGTTGGGGGGGGGGGAGCGATGGAGGTTAAAATTAAAAAATGAGGAACGCATCCCCAACCCGCCACTTACGTGCCTGCTGCCATTTTTACACTTCTTTTGACATATTTAAATCAAGCTCCCACAGGGCAACTGGGAGCCTGATTTCAATGTAATAGTTACCGTGCAGGTTTCCCAGGGCTCGGGTAACCCAGCAGTAAAAGGGAGGCGGGAACGGCCAGCTCAAGAAGGTAACTGCATTTTACAGCACTCCTTGTGAGCCAGGAGGAGCAGGAGTGCTCCCCCAGCTCCTCAAGGAAGTCTTTGGCCTCCCCTCTGCCGATCGGGGCCTTTAAGAACATAACATAAGAACATAAGAAATAGGAGCAGGAGTAGGCCAATCGGCCCCTCGAGCCTGCTCCGCCATTCAATAAGATCATGGCTGATCTGATCCTAACCGCCAATCTACTATCTATCACAGAACCATCTCCTGCATCTAACAGAATTGCACACACGAAATAGGAGCAGAATCAGGCTACACGGTCCCTGGGCCCGCTCCACTACCCACAGGGCCATGACCGATCCGAACCTGGACTCATGTCCAAATTCCTGCACGCTCCCCATAACCCTTAATGCCCTTTACTTCTAGGAAACTGTCTATTTGCAGACCTACCCACCCGCCACAAGCACCGATGTCTCCATGCCGTAATCACGAGCGAACTCCTCCGCCAAGAACCAATCTCCAGCCTTCTCCCCTCCCGATTGCTGGGGACCGTCCCCAAGGGTGCCCAGCTGTGGCCTCCTGCTGCTGGTTTTCCTGTCCGGCAGCCGACCAGACTGGCAATTTGGCCAGCTGCCGAGCGGGAAACGGAAGTTATAATAAGGTCCTGCCGTTAAATTCATCACGACCTCTGCATCCCCGGCCTCAATGCATTCCCCGTCTGTTTTTACCCTCCCCTGCACCCTCCCCACCTCCCCGTAAATATCAGGGCCTTTGCCTTGGCACTCTCGCCTCTGAGACAGAAGGTTGTGGGTTCAAGTCCCACTCCAGAGACTTGTGCACATAATTGAGGCTGACACTCCAGTGCAGTACCGAGGGAGTGCTGCACTGTCAGAGGTGCCATCGTTCGAATTAGATGTTAAACTGAGGTCCTGTCTGCTCTCTCAGGTGGGCGTAAAATATCCTAAGGCACTACTTGAAAAAGAGCAAGGTAGTTCTCCCCGGTGTTCTGGACCATATTTGTCCATTAATCAATTATCACACAAACAGATTATCTAGTCATTATTACATTACAGTTCATGAGACCTTACTGTGCTGCAGCATTTCCCTACACTACAACAGTGACTACACTTCAAACATATTTAATTAGCTGTAAAGCGCTTTGGGATGTCCCGTGAATGGCACTATATAAATGCAAGTTCTTTCTTGCTTTTGGCCTCCTACACTGTTCCAACCAAACTTAATGAAAGCTTTCTCCTGTGCAATTTGCAACCCCATGGTCTGAACATTGATTTTAGTAACGTCAAAACTTAGCTATGCCTTCCATTTTCTTTACAGCAGGAATGCTGACGTTGTAGTTCACGTCTGTCAGAGTCTGGTTGGAGGGAGATAGGTTTACACTTCGGCCCCAGTTCCCATCTCCACCTTGCCCTAACATAAGTTGAGCAGTGTGCTTTTTGCAAGTGCCTGACGACCTCAGCTAAACCCGCCATATTTCCTGGGTTCAGCTAATTAAAATGGCTTGGGTTGATGCCAGGCAGGATTCCCGCTGATAATTGGTGCTCACTCAAAATAGGTGGAAAATTGTTTGCTGCTGCTGTTGGCCTCAGGAGTGCAATTCAAGGCAGTTTTTTGGCCTGCTTGCTGAAGTCAGAAACAGCAGCCAGATGGCTTTCAGACCCGTAAGTGCAGTCCTGCTGCAGCAAATAATTCTTTAAAAAAGTGACTTACTGTGAAGGAATAAGCCATATAACCTATTCAGAAAAATACACTGGGCCAGAAATTCGGCTCTCCGGCTTCCCGCGGGTGCAAGCATCGCGCGCGTACTTACCTACCACGCCTGCCGTTGTGCTTCGGGCCCACGTGGACTTCGGCTCCTGGGCCTCCTGCAGCTGCCGGCGCGCAGTGCTTGCGTATCCCAGGGGCGCAGTTAGTTCGAAGCGTCTCCTGGGATCACGTGGGCCATGGAGAACCAATCGGAGCAGGGAATCTCCATTCATAGATTTTGACAGGAAGACCTGTCAAATCTATGAATAGAGATCACCCCCCAAAACCTAACTAAAACTTCAAATAAATTTAAAAAAATATCACATTTTTAAAATAACTATAAATTACATAAATTAACTACTTTAAACAAAAATTTAAATTTTTGAAAAAATTAATTACACTATTTAACGGTGCTAAAAATAAACTTACCTTTCTTTAAAGTATGTAAAAAAGATAAACCTCTTGAAAAAATGTTTAAATTGTATTTAATTCACCACTTACCTTGTTAAAAGCAGGCCTTGTGCCTCCTTTTTCCGCGCGCAGCTTCTCCATACTTACCCTCACGGAGAAACCTGAAAAAAAAATGAAGTTCGCTGCGTGCGCGCTGCCTCTCCGGTGCATGCGGTTGACCCTCGAACCCCTTCTTTCACGAGACCGGAAGTTCCGGTTTCCCGTGCATGCGCGAAACCGGCACTTCCGGTGGCCCGTGCATGCGCGAAACCGGCACTTCCGGTGGCCCTACGGGTGAGTACACAACGCGTACTCACCCGTGGAGACCCGAATTTCTGCCCCACTATCTTATGAAAGAATTCTGCCCTTATTAAAACATGACAAACTGGGTTTGGAAATTTAGAAACCTAACTATGAAATAGCTATGAAAGAATTCTGGCTATTGAGATAAGACAGTTGTTGACCCTGAATAAATAACCTTATTGAAACAGAAGGTGCATGGCTCCGACAGGCTGATCTTTGGGAACAAAAACAATGGTGCACCCTGGATAAGGTGTTCTAATTTAAACTTCGTAAAGATGGCACATAAGATAAGGAACATCTGCCCTCATAAAAATGACATAAAATAAGGAACACCTGCCTTTCACATAGTTCTATATGTTGACCCTAGAACACCTGGAGATGAGACAAGATTCTGGCTGATGTAGCAGTAAGAATTGTAGAGGTTGGCAGAAAGATGAATAGGGATAATTAACGTGCATCAGCAGAAAACCTTAAAGGAAATACAACTGGAAAAGGGTATAAATATTGAACTCTCAAATGGGATATCAGACTAGCTTTAATCGGGCAAAGCGATTCTCGGCTACAGAGGCAGCTCTGTCGTCTCCAACTCTTTGTACCTCGGGGATCAAAGGTATTTGATATTGATGGATATCCTGTATAGAGAACTTTAAGAACTGTAATACTGTAGCAAAGTTAAGATTTAAAAGTAAGCTTCTCTGTTAAAAAGATAGTATTGTTTCTCTTTTTAGAACGGTTAAAGTTGCGATTGACTGATTCACCAACTGTAAATTGCATGTCGGTTCTTTAATAAATCTCTATATATTTTTAGAATTGTCTCCCATAAGTCTTCTGTATCAAAAACTCACAAACTCAATCTCTGTATACTTTTTGGTGAAGAGTTACAGAATTCTGGGGGAGATCTCCGGACCCTCATAATATCCGGGACGTTACAGTCTAGCTAAACTTATTAAAAGCGCTATCTGGAGGATGGTAACATTCTCGGGTTGTTCCTTTCCTTTAGGGAGAGATAGCCCGGACCTTTAGACCCAATTAAGTGTCTTTAGGATTTGGCTATCTCAAACTTTAGTTGAAAGTGAATGTCTGAGAAATACGCCTAATCCGGGGTAGCCCTAAAAGGGCTAGGACTAGTAAATATCCCTTCATTACCTAAGGTCAGTATAAGTTGCAGGCTGTCACTTTACAAATCCTCCAATCTGAAAGGGCAGCCCTGCAACCTTTGATGCCCAGTTTGCTTGTGTGGTCTTTAGGGCAGGCATTTGCCTGGCAGAATCCCTGCAAAATAAGGCATGAGGCATTATGGCATTGCTCCTTCAATGAATGGAAATCGGGTGAGTTCTGTTATGGACATGTAATCCTGGCCAATTTTCCTCTATGTGCTCTAACCAGGTGATTATTTAATACCCACGTGAAAAGGGAGGAAACCTACCCTATTATTCTTAAAAGGTTATACTTCGCTCCCCAAAAAGAATCCAATTAAGCAACTGAGAAAGATTCAGGATTTTGATTCTTATATTGAAACTCCATATTCCATTATCAGCAACAAGACATATTTTAATTGTGATTTTTTACTTTAAAAAAGATTCATGTATATATTTTTTGGAGCCATTGTACATTTTGATTTCATAGAGGAACGCATCTAGATTTCTCAGCATGACTGTGCTTGCACTGGGCAACTGCAGTTCAAGGTTGAGGCAGCTTGTTTGGTCTTAGTTTCTGGGAATTAGTTAAGCCTGGGGACAGAGTGAAAGCCTTGCATACTTGTGTTCATGCCAGTGGGGGTCATTACCCGTTGTAGCCAGCAGATGGATTGCAGTACTCTGGGAGGGGGGTTTGTGCTTAGTGAGCCTTCAAGAAGGGGCGCCAGACTGCTTGGTATTTCTTCAGTTGCAGGTGGGGTCCAAACATCACTCATTCTGATTGGCTTATGTCCCTGTTTCAAATTTGTCGTAGATACCTTCTTGCTCCCATAAGTGGTCTGAGCAGTTACCTTATATGGAAGTTGATCACACTGCCCTATATCTACTTGTACAACAGTGTAACCTCGGGACATAACAATAGTACCCCCTTGTGATCTGATCTGAACTGAATATTCATGTCTTTCGTACAGGTCTTTCAATCACTTCAAATGCATTGTGAGCAAACATTTTATGAGATGAAGATTGATATGAATCAAGAACTTGCTTTATTTCATAGTTAGGTCAACATACTGAACAGAAATTATGATTGGACTCACTTTGATTCAAAAAACTTATTTTTGTGCAATATTTCAAAATAAGGAACATGCCATGAACCCCACATCAGTGAGTTATCTTACATGATATAAACAAGATCATTTCTGGCTACTCTCTCTTGCATTCCAACCTTCTCATAGCCTTTAGCTGCCTGACTGCCTCGCAGCATTCTATTTCAAAAAAGCCTGCCTGACTGCCTGCTTTTATCTCTCACTGTTCACAGCCAGAAAAGGGATCAAAGACTTTTCAACACAATGGGTGTGAAGTGTTTTTTGATTGCCAAGAAGATCCAACAACAACAACAACTTGTATTTATATAGCGCCTTTAACGTAGTAAAACGTCCCAAGGCGCTGCACAGGAGTATTTTAAGACAACAAATTTGACACCGATCCACATAAGGATAAATTAGGGCAGGTGACCAAAAGCTTGGTCAAAGTGGTAGGCTTTAAGGAGCATCTTAAAGATCCAATGAATTTCTTATTATTTACAGTCTATGGGGAAACAACAGCAACACAAGCTCATTAGCATTTTAATTATCTATCATCTCAGAGCCCGTTTTTCAACAAGGGAATACATTGGCATTAATCTTTGTCTTCACCATCTGGGCGGTGATCCTGCAGGATGAATTGAATGCCTGTTATAGAAACCGCCTTATCTTCATTTCCATTGATTTCAGGTTTTCTGTCCTGTCTATGGTCATGGACATGATTGTTGTGGATTAGAGGAAGTGTTCCCGGGGGTTCGCTCACCCTGACGTCTGCAGGGCTCTGGAGGTAGTGCCTCAACTGGGGATAGCACTATTAGTTATACTGGAAAGGTGAAATTTGTCATCAAACTGGTGGAAGCACAAAATCAGACCTTTGTGAAGTAGTTGACCTAATCTAGTGATCCTTTTTTATTGCAGGTTCTGAATCTGTCTGAGCTTCCCATTGTGCCATATTGAGGAGAGGGCTGATAAACCTGGCGGAGCATAGTCCTCTTTTCAGGCTGAGATAGTTGCAGTCACAAGTGATGGTTTCTGGCTCTTTATTGTGAAGGTGCATGTGTGGTTAACTATTATAGGGGGTTAGAAGGGAGGTTCTGAACTCCATTCCCAGCCACAGGTTTTGCTGGGAGGCTGACAGCCAGGTCACAATCACAGATTCTCAGTCAGGGAACCAAATTCACGACCTCGATCCATGGTAATATCACCAATTTCTGATACATATTTTTTGTATTTTTCAGAGGTAACTCTCAAAAGATGAAGTGAAGGGGAAAGCACAGTAAACTGAGGACAGGACTTAGTGCAAGCCAATTTGTATGATGCATTGAAAAGCCTGTCAAAGAGTTGTCCACAGGAATTCACCCCATTGCTGTTCCTCCAATATTGGCTTTTTGAAAAGAGCTTTGTTTTGAAGCTGGGCCCCTAAATTCAGCAGCTGCGCTGAGTTTGCTCTCCACTGAGCCATTTCCTGGACTGTCCTTTTCACTAATCTCTGCTCCTGCTCACTTCTGCTAAGTACTTCACCAAGTGCATAGATGCATTTAAGGGGAAGCTAGATGAGGGAGAAAGGGGTGGGAGGAGGCTCGTGTGGAGCATAAACACTGGCATAGACCTGTTGGGCTGAATGGCATGTTTCTGTGCTGTAAATTCAATGTAATTCTATGTAAATGCTAAACCCTCCAACTTACTGTCTAATGGAGTGATGGAGCATGTGACAGTGCTCCTTTCTGGAAGACTGTACTCCTCCAAATCCTCTTCCACGGGTCCAGGTACTGGGAAGGACCTAGAGAAAGGGGAAAGAGGCAAGAGTCAAGAGTTAGCATGGCACTGACAGGCCAGACAGTAGCAACAAGGAGAGGAGGTCTGGGACCAGAGCTGAGCGGCAGACCTGCGAGAGGCACAGAGTCAGCGAGAAGAGAGAGAGAAGTAAAAAGTAATCGAAGTGTGACATCACCAGAAAGCAGCTAAGTGATTGGTAGGTGAGTATTTTTCGCTTTCTCGCTTTTTTCCAAACTTAATTTTTGTGGTTTATAGTTTCTAGGGTCTCTGTTGTGTAGCGGGGAGTGGTGGTAAACAAGGGCCCTTGAGTATATCATTTAATTGAAGTGTAATTGATTTGATTTAATTTCATTTGAATTAATTAAAGGGTAAGTCATGGTAGCACAGCTCGGCCCCGTGGCATGCTCCTCCTACAATATGTGGGAAATCAGGGACACTTCCTGTGTCCCTGACGACCATGTGTGCGGGAAGTGGATCCAGCTGCAGCTACTGACAGACCGCATTGCGGTGCTGGAGCTGCGAATGGATTCATACTGGAGCATTTGCAATGCTGAGAACATCGTGGATAACACGTTTAGGGAGTTGGTCACACCGCAGGTAAAGGCTGCACAGGCAGGAAGGGAATGGGTGACCACCAGGCAGAGTAGTAGGTGCAGGCAGGTAGTGCAGGAGTCACCTGTGGCCATCCCCCTTTCAAACAGATATACCACTTTGGATATTGTTGCGGGGGATGGCTTATCGGGGAAGGCAGCAGCAGCCAACTTCCTGGCACCATGGGTGGTCCTGCTGCACAGGAGGGGAGGAAAAAAAGTGGGAGAGCTATAGTGATAGGGGGTTCTATTGTAAGGGGAATAGATAGGCGTTTCTGCGGCCGCAAACGAGACTCCAGGATGGTATGTTGCCTCCCTGTTGCAAGGGTCAAGGATGTCTTGGAGCTCCTGCAGGGCATTCTGGAGGGGGAGGGTGAACAGCCAGTTGTCGTGGTGCATATAGGTACCAACGATATAGGTAAAAAATGGGATGAGGTCCTAAAAGCTGAATATAGGGAGTTAGGAGGTAAATTAAAAAATAGGACCTTAAGGGGTAAAAATTCAGTTGGTTGCGCCTCCCGTTAGCGCCTTAAGAGGGCGCTAATGGGGCGCAAAGCCGCTAACGCCCGGGCGCAGCGATGTTTGCGCCGCTCGGGAACTTAACTAGACATTGTGCGGCGGCGCTAAACTTTACCGCTGCGACCACCTGCGCGCGCAGATTGTGACGTCATTCCATGGTGCAACGCCCTTGTGGCGCCCCGGAGCGGAAATTGAGTGGCGCCCCCTGCCTTACCGCCTGGCGCATCCAACGACCAGAAGACTGGAACGCTATCAATCGCTGTGGGGCTGGGGGGGGGGCGCTATTTAAAGGGGGCCTCTTCCTGTCTTTTATTGTTGGTGGCATTTTTGAACTACGCATTCTGAGAGAGAGAAGGAGAGACTTCTGGAGAGATTCAACGTTGTGTGAAGGAGTTTTGGGTACTGAGCAGCACTTTGCAGGTTCATTTTGATTTGCCATTCCTTGTATCGATTTAGCAGAGACTGTGGGAGCTGCACTCTGAGCTCTTTGCCTGGTACTCTCCATTGTTCTTTCCAGCACATTTGAAGTGCAAGTCTCTCCAGGCCGAGATTCAAGGCTGCAATGAACAGGATGTGGATGGAAAGCAAGATTAACCATCCCCTTTAAGAACTGGCCCGTGCCATTGTGTGTGTGTTCCATTGCTGACTGACATTACATGAGCTTCGCCAGCGCTCTGAGTTAGCGCCTCACTCCTTGGCCTTTGCGCCTTAAGACAGGTGTGCAGCGCCTGATTTAGCGCTCCACTCACCTCCCGGGGCGGTAAAAGTGAAGTTTCCAGTCAGTGCCGATAATTAGCGCCAGGCGCTAATATTTGCGTCCAGACGATATTTGCGCCCCAAATGGGGCGCGACCTAATTTTTCCCCCTAAAGGTAGTAATCTCAGGAATGCTACCAGTGCCACGTGCTAGTCAGAGTAGAAATAGAAGGATATTTCAGATGAATACGTGGCTAGAGGAATGGTGCAAGGGGGAGGGATTCAAATTCTTGGGACATTGCAACCGGTTCTGAGGGAGGTGGGACCAGTACAAGCTGGACAGTTTGTACCTGGGCGGGACCGGAACCAATGTCCTAGGGGGAGCATTTGCTAGTGCTGTTGGGGAGGGTTTAAACTAAAATGGCAGGGGGTTGGGAACCTGTGCAGGGAAACAGAGGAAAGGGAAGCAAGGATAGAAACAAAAGACAGGAAGGAGAAAAGCAAAAGTGGAAGGCAGAGAAATCAAGGGTGTAAATCAAACAGGGCCACAGTAAATAATAATTCTAAAATGACTAAGAGTGTTAAAAAATCAAGCCTGAAGGCTTTGGGGTAAAAATTCAGTTGGTTGCACCTCCCATTAGCGCCTTAAGAGGGCGCTAATGGGGCGCAAAGCCGCTAACGCCCGGGCGCAGCGATGTTTGCGTCGCTCGGGATCTTAACTAGAGATTGTGCGGCGGCGCTAAACTTTACCGCTGCGACCACCTGCGCGCGCAGATTGTGACGTCATTCCATGGTGCAACGCCCTTGTGGCGCCCCGGAGCGGAAATTGAGTGGCGCCCCCTGCCTTACCACCTGGCGCATCCAACGACCAGAAGACTGGAATGCTATCAATCGCTGTGGGGCTGGGGGGGGGCGCTATTTAAAGGGGGCCTCTTCCTGTCTTTTATTGTTGGTGGCATTTTTGAACTACGCATTCTGAGAGAGAGAGGGAGAGACTTCTGGAGAGATTCAACGTTGTGTGAAGGAGTTTTGGGTACTGAGCAGCACTTTGCAGGTTCATTTTGATTTGCCATTCCTTGTATCGATTTAGCAGAGACTGTGGGAGCTGCACTCTGAGCTCTTTGCCTGGTACTCTCCATTGTTCTTTCCAGCACATTTGATGTGCAAGTCTCTCCAGGCCGAGATTCAAGGCTGCAATGAACAGGATGTGGATGGAAAGCAAGATTAACCATCCCCTTTAAGAACTGGCCCGTGCCATTGTGTGTGTGTTCCATTGCTGACTGACATTACATGAGCTTCGCCAGCGCTCTGAGTTAGCGCCTCACTCCTTGGCTTTTGCGCCTTAAGACAGGTGTGCAGCGCCTGATTTAGCGCTCCACTCACCTCCCGGGGCGTTAAAAGTGAAGTTTCCAGTCAGTGCCGATAATTAGTGCCAGGCGCTAATATTTGCGTCCAGACGATATTTGCGCCCCAAATGGGGTGCAACCTAATTTTTCCCCCTTTGTGTCTTAATGCGAGGAGCATTCGTAATAAGGTGGATGAATTAGCTGCGCAAATAGATGTAAACGGATATGATATAATTGGGATTACGGAGACATGGCTCCAGGATGACCAAGTCTGGGAATTCAACATCCAGGGGTATTCAATATTCAGGAAGGACATGAAAAAAGGAAAAGGAGGTGGGGTAGCATTGCTGGTTAAAGAGATTAACACAATAGTAAGGAAGGATATTAGCTGATGATGTGGAATCTGTATGGGTAGAGCCAAGAAATACCAAGGGGCAGAAAACGTTAGTGGGAGTTGTATACAGACCCCCAAACAGTAATGCTGAGGTTGGGGATGGCATTAAATGGGAAATTAGAGACGCGTGCAATAAGGGCACAGCAGTTATCATGGGTGACTTTAATCTACTTATAGATTGGGCTAATCAAATTAGTAACAATACTGTGGAGGAGGAATTCCTAGAGTGTATACGGGATGGTTTCCTGGACCAATATGTCGAGGAACCAACTAGAGATCAGGCCATCTTAGACTGGGTATTATGTAATGAGAAAGGATTAATTAGCAATCTTGTTGTGCAAGGCCCCTTGGGGAGGAGCGATCACAAAAGATAGAATTCTTCATTAAGATGGAGAGTGAAGTAGTTGACTCAGAGACTAGGGTTCTGAATTTAAATAAAGGAAACTACGATGGTTTGAGGCACGAGTTGGCTAGGATGGATTGGGGAATGTTACTTAAAGGGTTGACGGTGGATAGGCAATGGCAAACATTTAAAGATCGCATGGATGAACTGCAGAATTTGTTCATCCCTGTTTGGCATAAAAATAAAACAAAAAAGGTGACTCAACCGTGGCTAACAAGGGAAATTAGGGATAGCATAAGATCCAAGGAGAGGACATATAATTTGGCCAGAAAAAGCAGCAAACCTGAGGATTGGGAGTAGTTTAGGATTCAACAAAGGAGGACAAAGGGATTAATTAAGAGGGGGAAAATAGATTATGAGAGTAAGCTAGCAGGGAAGATAAAAACTGACTGTAAAAGCTTCTATAGATATGTGAAGAGAAAAAGATTGGTGAAGTCAAGTGTAGGTCCCTTGCAGTCAGAATCAGGGAATTTATAATGGGGAACAAAGAAATGGCAGACCAATTAAGTACATACTTTGGTTCTGTCTTCACAAAGGAGGACACAAATAAACTCCCAGAGATGTCGGGGAACATAGGGTCTAATGAGAGGGAGGAATTGAATGAAATCAGTATTTGTAGGGAAATGGTGTTAGGGAAATTGACGGGACTGAAGGCCGATAAATCCCCAGGGCCTGATAATCTACATCCTAGGGTACTTAAGGAAGTGGCCCTAGAAATAGTAGATGCATTGCTGGTCATCTTCCAAAATTCTATAGACTCCGGAACAGTTCCCATGGATTGGAGGGTAGCTAATGTAACCCCACTATTTAAAAAAGGTGGTAGAGAGAAAACAGGGAATTATAGACCGGTAAGTCTGACATCGGTAGTGGGGAAAATGCTAGAGTCCATTATAAAGGATGTAATAGCTGAGCACTTGAAAAACAGTGACAGGATCGGACAAAGTCAACATGGATTTACAAAAGGTAAATCATGCTTGACTAATCTACTGGAATTTTTTGAGGATGTAACTGGTAGAATAGATAAGGGAGAACCAGTGGATGTGGTGTATTTGGACTTTCAGAAGGCTTTCGATAAGGTCCCGCATAAGAGATTAGCGTGCAAAGTTAAAGCACACAGGGTTGGGGGTAAGCTACTGTCTTGGATAGAGAACTGGTTGGCAGACAGGAAGCAAAGAGTTGGAATAAACGTGTCTTTTTCCGAGTGGCAGGCAGTGACTAGTGGGGTACCGCGGGGATCGGTGCTGGGATCCCAGCTATGCACAATATATATAAATGATCTAGACGAGGGAACTAGATGTAATATCTCCAAGTTTGCAGACGACACAAAGCGGGTGGGTGTGTGTGCTGTGAGGAGGATGCAGAGAAACTCCAGTATGATTTGGACAGGTTGAGTGATTGGGCAGATGCATGGCAAATGCAGTATAATGTGGATAAATGCGAGGTTATCCACTTCGGTGGCAAAAAAGGAAGACAGATTATTATCTGAACGGCAATAGATTGGGAAAAGGGGAAGTGCAACGAGACCTGGGTGTCCTTGTGCACCAGTCGCTGAAGGTAAGCATGCAAGTGCAGCAGGCGGTAAAGAAGGCAAATGGTATGTTGGCCTTCATAGCGAGAGGATTCGAGTACAGGAGCAAGGATGTTTTGCTGCAGTTGTACAAGGCCTTGGTGAGACCACACCTTGAGTATTGTGTGCAGTTTTGGTTGCCTTATCTGAGGAAGGATGTTCTTGCCATGGAGGGAGTGCAGCAAAGATTCACCAGACTGATACCTGGGATGGCAGGAATGACGTATGAGGAGAGATTGGGTCGATTAGGCTTATATTCGCTAGAGTTTAGAAGAATGAGAGGGGATCTCATTGAAACTTATAAAATTCTAACAGGACTAGACAGACTAGATGCAGGAAGGATGTTCCCGATGGTGGGGGAGTCCAGAACCAGGGGTCACAGTCTAAGGATAAGGGGTTATCCATTTAGGACTGAGATGAGGAGGAATTTCTTCACCCAGAGAGTGGTGAACCTGTGGAATTCTCTACCACACAAGGCAGTTGTGGCCAATTCATTAAATATATTCAAGAAGGAGTTGGATATATTTCTTAAGGCTAAAGGGATCAAGGGATATGGGGAGAAAGCAGGGACAGGGTACTGAATTTGGATGATCAGCCATGATCTCATTAAATGGCGGAACAGGCTCGAGGGGCCGAATGGCCTACTCCTGCTCCTATCTTCTATGTTTCTATGTTAAAAAACAGGCTTCACTATGCAGCATTAAGTTGTTAAGCTGCTTGAGTGTGCGATTGCTTGAGGTCAATGGAAGGGTGCATGTAATAGGCACTCTGCTCAGTGTCACTCCCAGCCACACTATCTCCAATGCTCTTCATTCTGGATGGCCTTAATATCTCCAGGGCTGCCTGCTCCATCTCTGAGAGGACCTGATGCTAGCTGGCCCATCCCTAGTCTTAATCTTGCATATGAGCCATTTTGTCTTGCAGAAAGAGAGGGACAGAGTTAGTGAGTGGTTGTTGAAAAGGGATGTTCATATTTGTGGGATTTCTTCATATAGTGTATATGAGAGTGAGAAGAGGCAAGTTGCAAGCAGAATGGTGAAGTGTTCATTCTAAAGAATGTGGCTAGACTGTGAAGTGAGAAAGCAATCCAAAGAGGAGATCATTGTTTGGCATTTGCTACCAGGTGAGAACAAAATGCTGTTAGTGCCTGTGTGAAGGTAGGAAGCAAGAGGTGAGTGATTAGAATGAGAATGAGAAGTGGTACAGTGACCCTTGTGATTGGTACAGAGGATGTGGTGCTGAGGAGTAAAGTGTTTAAAGTGATGTGAGGGGGGAGGATGGGTGGGGGAAGTACTGTTGCCAGGTGTAATGCAGAGAAATGAAGATACAAAGAGCTGTACTCACCCTTGCTGCTCTGGTCAGGGCATTGAAGCATTTCCTTGCAGATCCTGGGGGTGATGCTCTGAGAGTTCACTACCTCTGCCACCTCTCTCCAGGCCTGCTGCAAGTTATTTTTTGGCAGTTTCTTTCCATCAGGTGGAAACAGGACATCCCTCTGTGCCCTCACCTCTTCATTGAGAACTTCTATGGATGTGTCGGAGAACCTGGGCGCTTACTTCCTGACTCACCTTCAATAATAAGATGCTTCCACCAAACCCACGGACAAATTTCAGTAATGTGACTGCAAACTCCCTTTAATTAAATAGCCATCAAGACACCCACAGGAAATCCTGCCTTATTAGTGGATGGGCTGCCCGTCACCAACAGGTGGTCAGCCCACCAATCAAATGCTAATGACGCTCAGTTAAAATCATCTGAGCCTCACACTGATCACATTGGGCTAGCATGCCATCTGCCTCACCCCATGCCTGCCCGAAAACATTGCTCGTTAAAATTATCCCTTTTATTTATTGTGGTACCATAACAAAATCCACTAAATAATTTTTTTTAATTTTCCTTCTTTTAACAGAGAGCACCATTCTTCCATTGAATTCAAGCTACAAGTGTGACACTTGAAGAGGACTTTAAGTGGAATCTGGAGCTTGTAAAGCTTTTAAGTCAGATATTCAACTTTTAATAAATTGAAGTTTTGGCCATAGCAAAAGGAAAAATGTTTTTGTGGTTACAGAATGCCTATTTTTCCACAAATATTGTTAAAGGAAACAAGAATAATATGATTTTGGATGAAGCATAACAATGCTAAAGTTTACAAAAACATTTAGTTTGAAAACTTAATTAAATATCCTTCTGCAACCACAGTCTAAAAGTAGTTTTCTACCTTTCTCAATATGCCACACAATATTCCTAGCCCGAGAGAGCAGGTTACTGCTGGTTTAGGGCTTCTACCAATGTGAAATTGGCAATAGCAATCTGGAGTTACATTTCCCTCCTTTTTTTTCTTCTTTTGCACCCCTCCCCCTACTTCCTAACCCATTTGATGGAAAGGGCTTTGCGCCTGCCCATGGTAGCATAGCTGAAGGCAGAAATTCAATGGTTTGTGACTGTAATATGGGGAAATGTGAGGTTATTCACTTTGGTAGGAAGAATAGAAAAACAGAATATTTTTTAAATGGTGAGAAACTTTTAAATGTTGGTGTTCAGAGAGATTTGGGTGTCCTAGTACAAGAAACACAAAGTTGACATGCGGGTACAGCAAGCAATTAGGAAGGCAAATGGCATGTTGGCCTTTATTGCAAGGGGGCTGGAGTACAAGAGTAAGAAAGTCTTGCTACAATTGTACAGGCTTTGGTGAGACCACACCTGGAGTACTGTGCACAATTTTGGTCTCCTTATCTAAGGAAGGATATACTTGGCTTGGAGGCGGTGCAACGAAGGTTCACTAGATTGATTCTTGGAATGAGAGGGTTGTCCTATGAGAAGAGATTATGTAGATTGGGCCTATACTGTCTGGAATTTAGAAGAATGAGAGGTGATCTCATTGAAACATACAAGATTCTGAAGGGGATTGACAGGGCAGACACTGAGAGGTTGTTTCCCCTGGCTGGAGAGTCTAGAACTAGGGGGCATAGTCTCAGGATAAGGGGTCGGCCATTTAAGACTGAGATGAGGAGGAATTTCTTTACTCAGAGGGTTGTGAGTCTTTGGAATTCTATACCCCAAAGAGCTATGGATGCTGAGTCTTTGAGTATATTCAAGGCTGAGATAGATAGATTTTTGGATTCTAGGGGAATCAAAGGATATGGGGATCAGGTGGGAAAGTGGAGTTGAGGTTGAAGATCAACCATGATCTTATTGAATGGTGGAGCAGGCTTGAGGGGTCGTATGGCCTACTCTGCTTCTATTTCTTATGTCCTTATGTTCGTGGCTGGCTTTGTTTATTTAGCATTGAAAGAGGACTCGAGACTACTATCTTTGCTCATTTCAGCACCTAAATTAAAAATTCACTTCTCTATTGTTTAAAATTGACTGCCTCCAATTTTTCAGTCACAGTTATAAGGTGATGACACCATAATATTTTCCACTATCATTTATCCAAAATTTCACATCATGAATATTGGAAGGTTCTGACTGAAATGATATCCCACATTTACTTAAAAGTGCTTATACTTTATGAAATTTCACAGAAATATAACATTTTGAAAATCCTTTAATGTAGTTGCATAAAATTGTTATCAATCTAATCGACTGAAATAAATATTTTATTTAAACAAGTTTACAAATGCTTTGACAAAAGGTCATCAACCTGTAACGTTAACTCTGTTTCTCTCTCCACAGATGCTGCCTGACCTACCAGCATTTTCTGTTTTTATTACAAATGCATTATCTTTGAAAAGTAAGTACAGATCTATGAGTCGTACAGACTACATGCAAATTATTAACATGGTAGAAAGTTGCAACTATTTAGGATTAAATCTTACTGGGTTTTTCGCTTTGTTCAATTTAAAATACTAGTTTCAATTTACAACTACAGTAATTTATTTCAACCAACCTTGCATTGGCAGCCATTATTTCTGAGTCAGAGAAGGGAGAAATACATCTACCAAGAGAAAAGGAAAGATGAACCAGCAACACAGCTACTATTATGCATGTAAATATAACTGGAGACATGTCGCTGAGATTCAGTTGGAATAAATAAAGAATATAAATAAAAACTGATTTTTGTAGTTAGAATTTAATAATTAGAAGCAGTTTGCTCTTTTGTCATAAATGTATCTTGAAGTCTTACTCATTGCCATATTTCATCTATATCGCATTATTTCAATTAAGCAAAAAGAAAAACATTTCCTTAGTTCTGGGTGGTCAGTTAGTAAGTATTGTATGAGGAAAGTAATTGAAATAGAAAAAAATAATGAGACTAATAATAACATGCATCATAGCCAGTTTTGCATCCTTTGCTGCAACCCCAGGTCACCATGGAATAAGTTAAATAACTCTGGCAGTTTTTACACTGTTTGTTCCGAGTAAAGAAAACATTCCGGAAAAGTCTTACGACTCCAAGTAATACTTTCAGATGTGAAAGAAAATGCAATACATTTTGATTCCGAGGTATACAATAAATTTAGAACCTGAGCTGTCTGTTCCTGCTAATGACGTTGATACCATGCTTTTTAATCTAAGCTTCCCTGACAGGGCAATGTGATTGACAACTTCGGGAACATACAGCACTTCCTGAAGGAAACCAGACTATAAACGTACAACAAGCCCATGGCATCCTGAAACTCATGGCAGTATTTTTTAATTCCAACACAATGGAATGAATTGTGATTGAATATCTGGGAATCGCATGCCTGCAGCCAGAAAGTCTAATTTACTTAATTGGTATTAAGCGCATTGAATGAAAGAGGAAGAAAAGCCTGGTAGTTCGGCTGTTTGACATGTGGCATCTATTAAGTCTGCTAATTTATAGATTTTATGCGACTGAACTCACAAGGGTGAGATTTTATTAATAAAGCTAAGGAAAAACAAGCACCACCCTGAGATGTTTGTTAAATCATTAGCCAGTCAGGAGCTTAATGAAAAGCAGCTGTCAGACTCTCCTCAGTGTACATGGCTGCCAATTCTTTTGTACAAAGACATTAAAATATGCTTTGCAGTTCTTCACTATGTATACTATTAAAACATGTCAGTAAACAAACACAAGCTATTCTGCCTTTTTTCTCTTTGTGGAGAAATATTAATTAAAGAGAAATATTCCAGCAAGAGCAAGTGTTTTGTTTTCTTTTCCTTAGCTGTAATGTACTATCCTATGAGTACTGCACAGTAATGTCAGAATAAAACTGCTGTGTTTGATTACAATAAATCATTTTGATGTTGTTATACCTAGATAGTGCAGAGTCCAAGTACTTTGAGACACTTCCTTGGAGGAGATCAGGTTCTGTTCGGCTTTACATTGGCATTTGGCTTTATATAGGCATCTAAGTCCAAAGTTGATTTGCCACTTTTGTGTTGGTGCGCACCTGAAACTGCCTGGCATTAAAGCAAGAGGTGCAGTATAACTGCAGCTTCCGGAGCATTCAGTCCAACAAGCCTTTTGCAATCATTTTTGAAATACCTCAATAAGTGTTAAATACAATTTCATGAGGTTCAGGATATTATGCTTTTCTTCTTTTCTCCACATTAAATATGCCCGCTTCAACACCACATTTGAATTTCTGATAGGTCACTGGTGGCTGCAAGACTAATGGTTCCCAGCTGCACAGAAACCTTCGTTCACTGATTTTATAAATTACCTCCTGTAGTTTCTTAAAATGTTTCTTTTCTACAGCTTCAAAAAAAAGTAGATTCCATTTTATCATGATAATGGGGCAAGGAAACGAGAAGTTTGACTGATATCAGACTGACTGGCTTTAAATAAGTTCTAAATGTGGAAATTTGGCTCTGTCTGTATCCAAAGTGAATGTGATAAATAAGTGCAATAAGTAATTACACAGGTTTGGAAATTCAACACTAATACTGTATACCCAGTACTCTTGGTAATAGATTGTACACTTGTTCAGGCTTTTGGTTCTTCCAATTAACACAAATACAGTACCACAACTCTCACTGCCTGATGGCTCTAGATCTTGAACCTTAGATTGCAAACTCTGATAAAATGGTCTTGGATTTGCTGTCAGAAGGTTTGAAATGTTTAAATGAAAATAATATACTTATGGCAACCTCATTACTACATTATGCGAGTTCCACTTAAACTTTTTTTGATATCATAGAGATAATTCGGCTCTCCGGCTTCCTGCGGGTGCAAGCATTGCGCGCGTACTTACCTACCACGCCTGCCGTTGTGCTTCGGGCCCACGAGGACTTCGGCTCCTGGGCCTCCTGCAGCTGCAGTGCTTGCGTATCCCAGGGCCGCAGTTAGTTCGAAGCGTCCCCTGGGATCACGTGGGCCATGGAGAGCCAATCGGAGCAGGGCATTTTCATTCATAGATTTGACAGGAAGACCTGTCAAATCTATGAATAGAGATCGGCCCCAAAACCACACTTAAACTTCAAATACATTTTAAAAGAAACATCACATTTTTAAAATAACTATAAGTTACATAAATTAACTACATTAAACAAAAATTAAAATTTTTGAAAAAATTAATTATACATTTTAACGGTGCAAAAAATAAACTTACCTTTCTTTAAAGTATGTAAAAAAGATAAACCTGTTGAAAAAATGTTTAAATTGTAATTAATTAACCACTTACCTTGTTAAAAACAGGCCTTGCGCCTCCTTTTTAAATGTGCAGCTTCTCCATACTTACCTTCCCAGAGAAACCTGAAAAAAAAAACAAAGTTCGCTGCGTGCGCGCTGCCTCTCCCGCGCACGCATTCGACTTCTGAACCCCTTCCTTCAGGGAACGGAAGTTCCGGTTTCTCGCGCATGCGCAGTGCATGCGTGAAACTGACACTTCAGGTGGCCTTACGGGTGAGTACACAGCACGTACTCACCTGACAAGAGCCGAATTTCTGGCACAATATAGAAACATAGAAACATAGAAGATAGGAGCAGGAGTAGGCCATTCGGCGCCTTGAGCCTGCTCTGCCATTCGATGAGATCATGGCTGATCATCCAAACTCAGTACCCTGTACCTGCCTTCTCCCCTTATCCCTTGATACCTTTAGCTTTAAGAAATATATCTAACTCATTCGTGAATATATTTAATGACTTGGCCTCAACTACCTTCTGTGGTAGAGAATTCCACAGATTCACCACTCTCTGGGTGAAGAAATTCTTCCTCATTTCTGTCCTAAATGGCTCACCCGTTATCCTTAGATTATGACCCCTGGTTCTGGACTCTCCGACCATCGGGAACATTCTTCCTGCATCTAGTTTGTCCAGACCTGTCAGAATTATATATGTTTCGATGAGATCCCCTCTCATTCTTCTATACTCCAGCGAGTATAAGCCCAATCGACCCAATCTCTCCTCATATGTCATTCCTGCCATCCCAGGTATCAGCCTTGTGAATCTTCGCTGAAGTCCTTCCATGGCAAGAACATCCTTCCTCAGATAAGGCGACCAAAACTGCACACAGTACTCAAGGTGTGGTCTCACCAAGGCCCTGTACAACTGCAGCAGGACATCCCTGTTCCTATACTCAAACCCTTTCGCTATGAAGGCCAACATACCATTTGCCTTCTTCACCACCTGCTGCACCTGCATGCTTACTTTCAGCGACTGGTGCACAAGGACACCCAGGTCTCGTTGCACTTCCCCTTCTCCCAATCTATTGCCATTCAGATAATAGTCTGCCTTTCTGTTTTTGATACCAAAGTGGATAACCTCGCTCTTATCCACATTATATTGCATCTGCCACGCTTCTGCCCACTCACCCAACCTGTCCAAATCATCCTGGAGTTTCTCGGTATCCTCCTCGCAGCACACACTCCCACCCAGCTTTGTGTCATCTGCAAACTTGGAGATATTACATTTAGTTCCCTTATCTAGATCATTAGTGTATATTGTGAATAGCTGGGGTCCAAGGACCGATCCCTGCGGTACGCCACTAGTCACTGCTTGCCACATGGAAAAAGACCCATTAATTCCTACTCTCTGCTTTCTGTCCGCCAACCAGTTCTCTATCCAAGTCAATACCTTGCCCCCAATCCCATGTGCCTTAACTTTACACGCTAATCTCTTATGCGGGACCTTATCGAAAGCCTTTTGAAAGTCCAAATACACCACATCTACTGGTTCTCCCTTATCTATTTTCCCTCATCCTCAAAAAATTCCAGTAGATTAGTCAAGCACAATTTACCTTTTGTAAATCCATGTTGACTTTGTCCGATCCTGTCACTGTTTTTCAAGTGCTCAGCTATTACATCCTTTATAATGGACTCTAGCATTTTCCCCAATACCGATGTCAGGCTTACCGGTCTGTAATTCCCCGCTTTCTCTCTACCACCCTTTTTGAATAGTGGGGTAACATTAGCTACCCTCCAATCCATGGGTACAGTTCCAGATTCCATCGAATGTTGGAAGATGATCAGCAATGCATCTACTATTTCTAGGGCCACTTCCTTAAGTACCCTAGGATGTAGATTATCAGGCCCTGGGGATTTATCGGCCTTCAATCCCGTCAATTTCCCTAACACCATTTCCCTGCAAATACTGATTTCTTTCAGTTCCTCCCTTTCATCAAACCGTATGTTCTCCAACATCTCTGGGAGGTTATTTGTGTCCTCCTTTGTGAAGACAGAACCAAAATATGCATTTAATTGGTCTGCCATTTCTTTGTTCCCCATTATAACTTCCCCCGCTTCTGACTGCAAGGGACCTACACTTGATTTCACTAATCTTTTTCTCTTCACATATCTATAAAAGCTCTTACAGTCAGTTTTTATGTTCCCAGCAAGCTTACTTTCATATTCTATTTTCCCCTTCTTAATTAATCCCTTTGTCCTCCTTTGTTGAATCCTAAACTGCTCCCAATCCTCAGGGCTACCGCTTTTTCTGGCCAATTTATATGCCCTCTCCTTGGATCTTATGCTATCCCTAATTTCCCTTGTTAGCCACGGTTGAGTCACCCTTTTTGTTTTATTCTTATGCCACACTGTAGTTCATCCATGCAGTCTTTGAATGTTTGCCATTGCCTAGCCACCGTCAACCCCTTGAGTGACATTCCCCAATCAATCCTACCCAATTCGCGCCTCATACCATCGTAGTTTCCTTTATTTAAATTCAGGACCCTAGTCTCTGATTCAACTACTTCACTCTCCATCCTAATGAAGAATTCTATCATATTATGATCACTCTGACCCAAGGGGCCTCATACAACAAGATTGCTAATTAATCCTTTCTCATTACATAATACCCAGTCTAAGATGGCCTGATATCTGGTTGGTTCCTCGACATATTGTTCCAGAAAACCATCTCGTAAACATTCTAGGAATTCCTGGTCCACAGTATTTTTACTAATTTGGTTAGCCCAATCTATATGTAAATTAAAGTCACCCATGATGACTGCTGTGCCCTTACTGCATGCTTCTCTAATTTCCCTTAATAAGTCACAAAAACACAAACTGGCGGTATGGATTTATTAAATTAACAAATAATTAGTAAACATTACTTAGATCTACATAATATTCACAGTTGTCAGCTGGTTTAATCCAGTCATTTCTGTGTGGGAGACCCCTGAAAATATTGGCATATTTCTCCTGGCCACTTGGACTAAAAGTTGCCATGCCAATGGAGTTGCAACTTTGGCCGGAATTTTCCCTACCTGGGTGGGTCATAGAAACATAGAAACATAGAAGATAGGAGCAGGAGTAGGCCATTCGGCCCCTTGAGCCTGCTCTGCCATTCGATGAGATCATGGCTGATCATCCAAACTCAGTACCCTGTACCTGCCTTCTCCCCATATCCCTTGATACCTTTAGCTTTAAGAAATATATCTAACTCATTCTTGAATATATTTAATGACTTGGCCTCAACTACCTTCTGTGGTAGAGAATTCCACAGGTTCACCACTCTCTGGGTGAAGAAATTCTTCCTCATTTCTGTCCTAAATGGCTTACCCCTTATCCTTAGATTATGACCCCTGGTTCTGGACTCTCCAACCATCGGGAACATTCTTCCTGCATCTAGTTTGTCCAGACCTGTCAGAATTTTATATGTTTCGATGAGATCCCCTCTCATTCTTCTATACTCAAGCGAGTATAAGCCCAATCGACCCAATCTCTCCTCATATGTCATTCCTGCCATCCCAGGTATCAGCCTTGTGAATCTTCGCTGAACTCCTTCCATGGCAAGAACATCCTTCCTCAGATAAGGCGACCAAAACTGCACACAGTACTCAAGGTGTGGTCTCACCATGGCCCTGTACAACTGCAGCAGGAAATCGCTGTTCCTATACGCAAACCCTTTCGCTATGAAGGCCAACATACCATTTGCCTTCTTCACCGCCTGCTGCACCTGCATGCTTACCTTCAGAAACTGGTGCACAAGGATACCCAGGTCTCGTTGCACTTCCCCTTCTCCCAATCTATTGCCATTCAGATAATAGTCTGCCTTTCTGTTTTTGACACCAAAGTGGATAACCTCGTATTTATCCATGTTATATTGCATCTGCCACGCTTCTGCCCACTCACCCAACCTGTCCAAATCATCCTGGAGTTTCTCGGTATCCTCCTCACAGCACACACTCCCACCCAGCTTTGTGTCATCTGCAAACTTGGAGATATTACACTTAGTTCCCTTATCTAGATCATTAATGTATATTGTGAATAGCTGGGGTCCAAGGACTGATCCCTGCGGTACCCCACTAGTCACTGCTTGCCACTCGGAAAAAGACCCATTAATTCCTACTCTCTGCTTTCTGTCCGCCAACCAGTTCTCTATCCAAGTCAATACCTTGCCCCCAATCCCATGTGCCTTAACTTTACACGCTAATCTCTTATGCGGGACCTTATCGAAAGCCTTTTGAAAGTCCAAATACACCACATCTACTGGTTCTCCCTTATCTATTTTCCCAGTTACATCCTTGAAAAAATTCCAGTAGATTAGTCAAGCACGATTTACCTTTTGTAAAGCCATGTTGACTTTGTCCGATCCTGTCACTGTTTTTCAAGTGCTCAGCTATTACATCCTTTATAATGGACTCTAGCATTTTCCCCACTACCGATGTCAGGCTTACCGGTCTGTAATTCCCCGCTTTCTCTCTACCACCCTTTTTGAATAGTGGGGTAACATTAGCTACCCTCCAATCCATGGGTACAGTTCCAGATTCCATTGAATGTTGGAAGATGATCAGCAATGCATCGACTATTTCTAGGGCCACTTCCTTAAGTACCCTAGGGTCCAGTGCGGGCGGCCACCATAGTGGATCGCCAGCCCGTTGCTGGTTCCATCCCACTCCACAAAATGACTTTACATTAATAGGGCCTAGTAAGCCCGCCCTGCGCATTACCCGGCCCAATTAAATGGTGCAGGTCTGGCGATGTCATCGATGACGCATTTTCAGCCAGGATATTTAAAGTAGCCATGGCCACATTGCATTTGATCGTTTATCTAGGAGTGTGCAGTCACTGCAATGCACAATTCCACTGCTGCCCAGACCACCAGAGATGACTGCACAGAGGCAGAGGGCTGCACCCAGGTTCTCCGATGACTCCCTGCATATGCTTGTGAAGGGATCAGACCATGCAGGGAGGTCCTCTCCTCTGCTGATGGCTGGAAGAGGCCTTCCCAGCAGACCAAGACAGCATGGCTCCAAATTGCAGAGGAGGGCAATAGCAGGGATGTCTCCAGGAGAACCTGGGTGCAGTGCCGCAAATGTTTCAATGATCTTGTTAGATCAGGAAAGGTGAGTCCAAAGCCACACTCACCTTTATCCCGCTGTGCCTCTCATCACATCCCCATCACTCTGCCTTCCCAACCTTGCTCCTGCACATCCTTGCGCACACCAACATACCTTGCACCTCCACCCATCCCTCTCTCCCGATCTACATTATCACATCCCCATCTTACTAAGCACCCCTCAAAGTCACCCTCATCCGAGTGCAATCATACCAACTAACAACCCACAAGGTGGCCACTTGGAATTGCCACCCAACTCCATCATAGTCACCCTCTAAAGATGTAACCCATCCATTCTTACACTCATTCCATCATTCTCACTCAACCTTCTCTTCTTTCCATCCTTGCAGGAGAGGAGAGCGCACAGTAAGAGGGAGAGGGAGAGAACTGGAGGTGGGCCTCCATTATTTGCGACCCTCACAACTGCAGAGGAGGCTGCGTTGGAAGTCGCGGGAGTGGCCGAGCAGCTAAAGGTGGGAGACAGAGAGAGGGGGACAACCTGGTGACAGAATTACATATCGTACAGTTACATGGCATACATCAGTCACTCATATGGGGATTGATGTCATCAGTCACGGAATGGTCATCATGTGAATAATGGTATCTGTATCCAATCTACATATGACATATCTAACTGATCTCTTTACTCTCCCACAGGTAACGCCCCCCCACCCCCACTGTCCAGGAGCAAGAGGAAGACAACTCCTCAGAGGAGCCTCCAGCCTCTGAGGGTGCACCATCACCAGACATAAGTGGACCCAGCAGCAGCACAGATACTAACATCTCGGAGGGTCCCTCGCGAGATAGAGTGGTGCTGTGACCGGGTCCGTTACAAGTCACAAGTGAGCAAGAGCAGATGGTAGAGACAGGGACAGCAGTGGAGACTCCTTGCCGGAGGGCGCAGGACGCTCTCAGCTCTGCTCAGCTGCACGCAGACGCTGAGCCTTGGGAGCCATCCAGAAAGAGGGCAATCCTGGAGCTCATAGAGTCATAGAGTCATAGATTTATACAGCACAGAAAGATGCCCTTCGGCCCATTGTGTCCGCGCCGGCCATCAAGCCCTGTCTATTCTAATCCCATTTTCCAGCACTTGGTCCGTAGCCTTGTATGCTATGGCGTTTCAAGTGCTCATCTAAATGCTTCTTGAATGTTGTGAGGGTTCCTGCTTCTACCACCCTTTCAGGCAGTGAGTTCCAGATTCCAAACACCCTCTGGGTGAAAAGTTTTTCCTCAAATCCCCTCTAAACCTCCTGCCCCTTACCTTGAAACTATGCTCCCTGGTTATTGACCCCTCTACTAAGGGGAAAAGTTCCTTTCTATCTACCCTATCTATGCCCCTCATAATTTTGTACACCTCAATCAGGTCCCCCCTCAGCCTTCTCTGCTCTAAGGAAAACAACCCCAGCCTGTCCAGTCTCTCTTCATAACTGAAGCACTCCAGCCCAGGTAACATCCTGGTGAATCACCTCTGCACCCTCTCCAATGCAATCACATCCTTCCTATAGTGTGGTGACCAGAACTGCACACAGTATTCCAGCTGTGGCCTAACTAGCATTTTGTACAGCTCCATCATAACCTCCCTGCTCTTATATTCTATGCCTTGGCTAATGAAGTCAAGTATCCCATATGCCTTTTTAACCACCTTATCTACCTGTCCTGCTGCCTTCAGGGATCTATGTACATGCACACCAAGGTCCCTCTGGTCCTCTGTCCTTCCTAGGGTCCTACCATTCATTGTGTATTCCCTTGCCTTGTTAGTCCTCCCAAAATGCATCACCTCACACTTTTCAGGGTTAAATTCCATTTGCCACTGTTCTGCCCATCTAACCAACCCGTCTATATTGTCCTGTAGCCTGAGGCTTCCCTCCTCGCTATTTACCACTCCACCAATTTTCGTGTCATCTGCGAACTTACTGATCATACCTCCTACATTCATATCTAAATCATTAATGTACACTACAAACAGCAAAGGGCCCAGCACCGATCCCTGCGGTACACCACTGGACACAGGCTTCCAGTCACAAAAACAACCTTCGGCCATCACCCTCTGCCTCCTGCCACTAAGCCAATGTTGGATCCAATGTGCCAAATTGCCCTGGATCCCATGGGCTCTTACCTTCTTGACCAGTCTCCCATGCGGGACTTTGTCTAAAGCATTACTGAAGTCCATGTAGACTACATCAACTGCACTACCCTCATCCACACACCTAGTCACCCCCTCGAAAAATTCAATCAAATTGGTCAGACATGATCTCCCCCTGACAAAGCCATGCTGACTATCCTTGCTTAATCCTTGCCTCTCCAAGTGGAGACTAATTCTGTCCCTCAGAATTTTTTCCAATAATTTCCCTACCACTGATGTTAGGCTCACTGGCCTATAATTCCCTGGTTTATCCCTACTACCCTTCTTGAATAATGGTACTACGTTAGCTGTTCTCCAGTCCTCTGGCATCTCCCCTGTGGCCAGAGAGGTTCTGAAAATTCGTGTCAGAGCCCCTGCAATCTCCTCCCTTGCCTCACACAGCAGCCTGGGATACATCTCGTCTGGGCCTGGGGATTTATCCACTTTTAAGCCCACTAAAACCGCCAGTACCTCCTCCTTCTCAATACTAATTTGTTCAAGTATATCACAATCCCCCTGCCTGATTTCTATGCCTACATTGTCCTTCACCATAGTGAATACAGATGCAAAACATTCATTTAAAACCTCACCCACATCTTCCGGCTCTACACACAGATTGACACTTTGGTCCCTAATGGGCCCTACTCTTTCCCTGGTTATCCTCTTGCCCTTAATATACTTATAAAACACCTTGGGAATTTCCTTTATTTTGCCCGCCAGTGTTTTTCATGCCCCCTCTTCGCTCTCCTAATTTCTTTTTTAAGTACCCCCCTGCACTTTCTATACTCCTCTAGGGCTTCCACTGTTTTTAGTCCTTTGTATCTGCCAAGAGCCTCCCTTTTTTTCCTAATCCATCTTGTATATCCCTTGACATCCAGGGTTCCCTGGGCTTGTTGGTCCCACCCTTGCCCTTTACGGGAGCATGTTGGCATTGTGCTCTCTCTATTTCCTTTCTGAAAGACTCCCACTGCTCTGATGTGGATTTTCCTACAAGTAGCTTATCCCAATCCACTTTGGCCAGATCCTGCCTTATCATATCAAAATCAGCCTTCCCCCAATTTAGAACCTTTATTTCTGGTCCATCTTTGTCCTTCTCCATGACTACCTTAAATCTCACCGAATTATGTTCACTGTCACCAAAATGCTCTCCTACTGACACTTCTACCACTTGCCCGGCTACATTCCCTAGAATTAGGTCCAGTACCGCCTCCTCTCTTGTAGGACTTTCTACATGCTGGCTCAAAAAGCTCTCCTGGATGCACTTTAAGAATTCTGCACCCTCTAAGCCTTTCACACTCTGACTATCCCAGTTAATATTGGGGAAGTTGAAATCCCCTACTATTATTACCCTATTATTTCTACACTTCTCTGAGATTTGCCGACATATCTGTTCCTCTATCTCCCCCTGACTGTTTGGGGGCCAAAGTACACTCGCAGCAAAGTGCTTGCCCCCTTTTTGTTTTTAAGTTCTACCCATATGGCCTCATTAGAGGAACCTGCTAAGATATCATCCCTCTTTACAGCAGTAATTGACTCCTTGATTAATATTGCGACACTCCCTCCTCTTTTACACACCCCTCTGTCTCGCCTGAAGATTCTATACCCCGGAATATTGAGCTGCCAGTCCTGCCCCTCCCTCAACCATGTCTCTGTGATAGCAACAATATCATACTCCCATGTGTTCATCAACACCTTCAATTCATCTGCCTTACTCGCAAGACGCCTTGCATTAAAATAAATGCCATCCAGCCTTGCCATACTCCCTTGTGCCGTTACATATTTGCTCTGCCTTCCAGGATGACTTGTTTTTTCCTCTTTATTTGGCTGTGCATCACCCCCTACTATAGCTCCACTCTGTATCCCATCCCCCTGCCAAGTTAGTTTAAATCCCCCCAACAGTACTAGCAAACCTCCCCGCAAGGATGTTGGTCCCATTCCGGTTCAGGTGCAACCCATCCGACTTGTACAGGTCCCACCTTCCCCAGAAGCAGACCCAGTGATCCAGGAAACTAAAGCCCTCCCTCCTGCACCAACTCTTTAGCCACGCATTCATCTGCTCTATCCTCCTATTCCTATACTCACTAGCACGTGGCACTGGGAGTAATCCAGAGATTACAACCTTTGAGGTCCTGCTTTTTAATCTGCTACCTAGCTCCCTAAATTCTTGTTGCAGGACCTCATCCCTCTTTTTACCTATGTCGTTGGTACCAATGTGAACCACGACCTCTGACTGTTCGCCCTCCCCCTTCAGAATGCTGCAGGAACACGTGCAGGAGGCTCTGACAGGTTTTGTGAGTGCGAAGTCTGCAAATGTTCAGAGAATGGAGCAGTCCATCTCAACATAAGCACCACCGTGTTGCAGGCGATGGCAACTGTAGGCTCTTCCATGGATAGGATGGCCACCTGCATGGAGCAGCTAATGCGCCACTCACAAGAGCACATGGTCTCTAAGGAGAATAAATGGAAGAGGCTCATAGACCTCCTCTCTAGGAGGGATGTCAGTGTAGGCTTGGGTCCTCATGGCCCCACTGCTGCGCAGCAAGGTGCTCTCCAGCTCCTTGCTAGCAGGCAAGTGCAGGTGGCCCATGCGAGGGATGACAGTGAGAGGCGACATGGAAGTGGGGGCTCCTCTTAAAGCACTCACACTTCTCTCCCCTTGCCAGCCCCTCAGTCAGAGCCCCACATGCCTCCTGGGATCGCGATGGCCGAGTCTGCCCCTGCAGAGTTGCAGGAGGAGCAGACTTTGTAGGGGCCATCACAGGCTCCAAAACCCAGAGGACGACTGCCAAAAGTGTCTAAGCAGTCACAGCAGGGAAGTGCGCAGGCTGCCTCTACCTCTGTTGAATTCACAAGGGTAGCACCACGTAGAAGCACGCGGAGGAGAAAGATGCCACACAAGTAGATTCACAGGGGTAGCCACTTGGGTATTTTATTCAAAGTGAATGTGAAGTTTCAGTTATTGTCATGTGAACCATAAATTTATTTATTTTCAAAACTTTCCGGTCTTGGACAAATTTGTGTGCACCTTTGCAAGTGGCTTAGTTAGTTGCAGTGAAGGGTCAGACATAACGTTACCTCCAGCAATGGTGGTGACTGTGAAAGGAATGGATTGGTCATTTTAGGGATGCTTTATGGTGTGGCTGTGGGGTGTTGCCAACCTGGTGAAGTATGTGACAGCCATTTGGGTGTACTGCGTAACGTTAAGTAAATCTAGCCATGATGAGGCCATCTCTGGCCTCCGGGGCAGCAATATGCTCGAGTGCTGGTGCCATCTGTACCGCAGGTTCCTCCTGCTCCTCCTCCTCCGCGTGCCTGCTCAGTAACACTGGTTTCATCAGTGGCAAAGTTGATATAATTGGCTGACTTGTCAAAGAGGGCATCGGTGACCTGCGTGATGCATCTGTGGGCGGCCGACTGTGAGATACCGCAGATATCTGCTGCAGATCCCTGGAAGGAGCCTGAGGCGAAGAGGTTGAGGCACTGGTGACTTTAACAGCCACTGGTAAGGCATGTCTGGGCTGCAAGTCTTGTTGCAGCAATGTGCAAATGTTTGCGACGACCTGGCGGGATAGCCTGAGCCTTCTTTGGCACTGCTGCTCCATCATGTTGAAGAAGCTCATCCTCTGCCTGTAGACCCTGTGTTGGGGGCATCGCCTCCGGCGTGGTGCAGCCCTGTGCTGATGCCCTCTGTCCTGTGGAGCATCAGGGTGTTGAGAAGTTTGGTGGTGTTGTTGCTGATGGTGCTGGTGTGCTTGGTGCTGCTAGTGTTGGGGCTCATCGTGGTCAGATTCTGAGGACCAAGGTGAGACAGTATAAATGGCACCCATGCTGAGGGAATAGATGGCAGGTAAAGTAGAGTTGACAGAAGCAATCTGTCAATGGTGAGAGAGGTTCTTCCAATGAGGTGAAACTGGATAGAGACTTTACTGGAAAGACTTGCAGCCTGCAGAAAGCTAAATCTGTGCTGGGAATTCAGTCAGCAACAGCTAAGGAAAGTGATCAGCTGTGAGGTTGGAGCTTTTATACTACATTTGATGCTGTTAACTAATCAGCTGGAGCAATGACCACTCAACTCCTGCCTCAGGTTGACAGATGTGGTTCCCGAGCTGCGTGAATTCCATGCAGAGAAATTTGAAATGTAGTGGGGAAAAGGCTCTTAACTGTCTGAAAACAAGCTTATAATGATTTCAATTAGGTCGCCCGTCTCTGCCGGTCGGTTCGCTGCCGCACCGGCAAATATGCCCGAGGGAAAGGCGTGTGGGGGTGGGATAACGGTAGGTTCCCAGCCCGCTCCGACTTTTTTCAAATTTCCCACTAGACCCGCCTCCATTCCCGCCCGCACAGACCCCAGAAAATTCCAGCCTTCATCTTTTGACCTGATACACTCTAGTAATTATTTTTTATTTCTACTCGTACCTATAGCAGTGTTAAACTACAGTAATGTTTACTAATTATTTATCAAATTAATAAAATCCATACCTCCAGTTTGTGTTTTTGTGACTTATTGTAAATTCAACAGGATTATCTCTATGATATCAAAGGAAGTTTAAATGGAACTCGCATAATGTAGTAATGAGGTGCCAAAAGCATATTTCCATTTAAACATTTCAAATCTTTTGATGGCAAATCCAAGACCATTTTATCAGAGTGTGCAATCTAAGGTTCAAGGCATCGATTGTGCCTGACAAGGGGATTGCAAAGGATGTGACTGGAGGCTCTTGTCCTGAGAGACTGAGGACTAGTCCCTGAGCCCAACCCATAGAAATACGTTGTCAGGGCCAACAGCTTTCAAACACTCCGTTAAATTAACTGTCAGCTTCATAGTGCATCTCGCCCAGCTGCTGAATTCTTGTCCTCATCCATTGCTGCAGTCTGGATCAGTGTGCCTGTTCTCTTTGCCTTATCTCTGGAGTTGCTGCCCGTAGCCCTGTTCCTGCTGCAACTGATGGCAGAGCAGTTATTACCTCATTGACCCTCTGGGAAACACTGGCAGGACTCCCAGGTAGCCACTGACTCCAGTTTGAATACCACTAATTAAACTGTCAACAATAGTGCATTATAGTGTGTTGCAGACATACTTGTCATGCTCCATTTATTTTACAGCTACTGTGTTCCAGCCAGGAAGTATCTAATTTTGACAAAGGGTCAAACTTGAAACATTAACTTGTCCGTTTCTCTCGCCACAGATGCAGTCTGACCTGCTGGGGGCTTTCCAGCATTTTCTGTTTTTATTTCGGAGTTCCAGCATCTGCAGCATTTTGCTTTTAGTATCTAATTGACATTGCTTGGCTGCAACTCCAATTCTCCATGAATAGGACAGAGCTCGGTGGGTGCCGATGCACACAGTTCCTATCCCAGTGGTTACAATTTAAATGTTTAGAGAATGAAGGTGGAAGTGCTGCACTCTGTAAACATTTAAATTAACTTATATACTGCAACTTCAGCATTGCAGTGAAGCAGAAACCACTAAAGTTGTACTGCGAGTAAACCCTTGAGCAAATTCTGGTCATCAAATACGTGCTTTAAAAAAAAGAGTCTTATGACAATTCCAAACATCTCTCTTTGTATTTCTAACATATGAAAAGACGGACAGGAAAAGACCATTCAAGTCATCAAGCATGCCCCATTCCAATATAGTGCAGCCATGCACACCACCAACTGACCCCCAAGTTTTTTTTAATTCATTTTATGGGATGTGGGCATCGCTGGCAAGGCCAGAATTTATTGCCCATCCCTAATTACCCTTGAGAAGGTGGTGGTGAGCCGCCTTCTTGAACCGCTGCAGTCTGTGTGGTGAAGATACTCCCACAGTGCTGTTAGGAGGGAGTTCCAGGATTTTGACCTAGCGACGATGAAGGATCGGCGATATACTTCCAAGTCAGGATGGTGTGTGACTTGGAGGGGAACTTGGAGGTGGTGGTGTTTCCATGTGCCTGCTGCCCTTGTCCTTCTAGCTGGTAGAGGTCGCGGGTTTGGGAGGTGCTGCTGTAGAAGCCTTGGCGAGTTGCTGCAGTGCATCTTGTAGATGGTACACACTGCGGCCACGGTACGCCGGTGGTGGAGGAAGTGAACATTTAAGGTGGTGGATGGGCTGCCAATCAAGCAGGCTGCTTTGTCCTGGATGGTGTCGAGCTTCTTGAGTGTTGTTGGAGCTGCACTCATCCAGGCAAGTGGAGAGTATTGCATCACACTCCTTACTTGTGCCTTGTAGATGGTGGAAAGGCTTTGGGGAGTCAGGGGGTGAGACACTCGCCACAAAATACCTAGCCTCTGACCTGCTCTTGTTGCCACATTATTTATTTGGCTGGTCCAGTTAAGTTTCTGGTCAATGGTGACCCCCAGGATGTTGATGATGGGGGATTCGGTGATGGTAATATCGTTGAATGTCAAGGGGAGGTGGTTAGACTCTCGCTTGTTGGAGATAGTTATTGCCTGGCATTTCTGTGGCGCGAATGTTGCCTGCCACTTATCAGCCCAAGCCTGAACATCATCCAGGTCTTGTTGCATGCGGGCATGGACTGCTTCATTATCTGAGGAGTTGTGAATGGCGCTGAACACTGTGCAGTCATCAGCGAACATCCCCATTTCTAACCTTATGTTGGAGGGAAGGTCGTTGATGAAGCAGCTGAAGATGGTTGGGCCTAGGGCACTGCCCTGAGGAATTCTTGATGATTGAGAGTAGACTGATGGGGCGGTAATTGGCCGGGTTGGATTTGTCCTGCTTTTTGTGGACAGGACATACCTGGGCAGTTTTCCACATTGTCGGATAGATGCCAGTGTTGTAGCTGTACTGGAACAGCTTGGCTAGAGGCGCAGCTAGTTCTGGAGCACAAGTCTTCAGCACGATAGCCGAGATGTTGTCGGGGCCCATAACCCTTGCTGTATCCAGTGCGCTCAGACGTTTCTTGATATCACGTGGAGTGAATAGAATTGGCTAAAGACCAACTTCTGTGATGGTGGGGACCTCAGGAGTAGGCCGATATGGATCATCCACTCGGCACTACTGGCTGAAGATGGTTGCAAACGCTTCAGCCTTGTCTTTTGCACTCACGTGCTGGGCTCCACCATCATTGAGGATGGGGATATTCATGGAGCCTCCTCCTCCTGTTAGTTGTTTAATGGTCCACCATCATTCACGACAGGGTGTGGCAGGACTGCAGAGCTTTGATCTGATCCGTTGATTATGGGATCGCTTAGCCCTGTCTATAGCATGCTGCTTCTGCTTTTTAGCATGCATGTAGTCCTCTGTTGCAGCTTCCCCAGGTTGACACCTAATTTTTATGTACGCCTGGTGCTGCTCCTGGCATGCTCTTCTACAGTCCTTATTGAAGGTAATCGTAGAGTGAGGAATATGCCGGGCCATGAGGTTATAGATTGTGGTGGAATACAATTCTGCTGCTGCTGATGGCCCACAGTGCCTCATGGATGCCCAGTTTTGAGCTGCTAGATCTGTTCTGAATCTATCCCATTTAGCATGGTGGTAGTGCCACACAACACGATGGAGGGTGTCCTCACTGTGAAGACGGGACTTCGTCTCCACAATGACTGTGTGGTGGTCACTGCTACCAATACTGTCATGGACAGATGCATCTGCGACAGGTAGATTGGTGAGGATGAGGTCAAGCAGGTTTTTCCCTCGTGTTGGTTCTCTCACCACCTGTCGCAGGCCCAGACTGGCAGTTATGTCCTTCAGGACTCGGCCAGTAGTGGTGCTACCGAGCCACTCTTGGTGATGGACATTGACGTCCCCCACCCAGAGTGCATTCTGTGCCCTTGCTACTCTCTTCCAAGTGGCATTCAACAGCTGAGGGAGGGCTGTAGGTGGTAATCAGCAGGAGGTTTCCTTGCCCATGCTTGACCTGAAGCCATGAGACTTCATGGGGTCCGAAGTCAATGTTGAGGACTCCCAGGGCCAGTCCTTCCCAACTGTATACCACTGTGCCACCACCCCTGGTTGGTCTGTCCTGCCGGTGGGACAGGACATACCCAGGGATGGTGATGGAGGAGTTTGGGACATTGGCTGAAAGGTATGATCTGTGAGTATGACTATGTCAGGCTGTTACTTGACTAGTCTGTGGGACAGCTCTCCCAATTTTGGCACAAGTCCCCAGATGTTGGTGAGGAGGACTTTGCAGGGTCTACTGGGCTGAGTGTGCTGTTGCCGTGTCCGTAGCTGGTGCCGAGGTCGATGCCGGGTGGTCTGTCCGGTTTCATTCTTTTTCGTAGCGGTTTTTTACAACTGAGTGGCTTGCTAGGCCATTTCAGAGGGCAGTTAAGAGTCAACCACATTGCTGTGGGTCTGGAGTCACATATAGGCTAGACCAGGTAAGGATGGCAGATTTCTTTCCCTAAAGGGCATTAGTGAACCAGATGGGTTTAACGACAATCCGATAGTTTCATGGTCACCATTACTGATACTAGTAATTATTCCAGATTTATTTAATTAACTGAATTTAAATTCCCCAGCTGCCGTGGTGGGATTTGAACTCACGTCTCTGTATCATTAGTCCAGGCCTCTGGATTACTAGCCCAGTGACATTACCACTATGTTACCATTCCCATAAAGTCACAAACCCATCTTCTGGAAGAGGCAATAATGCAAAGAGAAACAAATTAAGGACATTTAGAATGAATTGTGGGAAATTTCTGACTCCCTAAAGCAATCAAGTGAGCTCCAGAGACCAAAAACTCATGAATTTCACTGTTCCCGGCTATCCCGCAATTTACTCTCTTTACTGGAAATGTTCTCCTCTTGGAGGTCCAGCTTGACTTTTAGAATACCAGCTGGCAGAGCGTGTTGGCCAGCCGCACATACACACGGCTAAGAGACAGCAATGGTTTTGAGGCACCAGCCTCTACTACATTGGGCTGATGAGTGTGGGGCGAAAAACATGCGTCTCAGTACAGTAAGGCTGGTCAATATCGAACCATCTTAGCTGCCATCAAGGTAAATGTGTGTGTGGGGGGTGGGGCGTGGGGAAGGGGTTGTGATCACGGAGGGTGGTTGTCTCAGGGCTGCAGCGGCCCAGATTATTTTTTGTGAAAATAATGGCCCGGATTTTGCTGCACTAATAATGGCGAGGCTGTCAGCGCTCGCTGTTATTACTGGGTCAAACTGATAGCAACTTCTGGCATCCACACATGCGCAGTTAAATGCGGAAATCTGGAAGTTGTTGTCAGTGATACCTTGCTCCTCCATAGGCTGTGCTGTTGCAGTCTTCGCCGATGGAATCTGTACAGTAATCAATGTTATGGCATGAACTTGGGCGAATTGCCCACTATTCTCACTCTAAAGACAGATGGAAAAGTTCGACCTTGTAGAATCACAAGCAACTGAGTTTTTAACAGCGCAATAAGTGATATATACTGCTGAACAACCTCTCTGAACCTGAAAATTTAATTTTACAAGTGTGGAGTCTCATTTCCTCAAAAGAAAATTAATGTACATTTTTAAAGAATAATTTTTAAAAAAGTTTTTCTGTTTTTATATTTAATGTAATGTGTACGTCCCAATCTTTATTTTGCTTCTTGTACAATGATTTAAATGTAACTGTACAATGATTTAAATGTAATTTATATTTCCTGTTTTTTACTTCCTGCTTTGCAGTCGGTGTGTCTCAGTGAGGATTCTGATTGGTTGAAGAACCTCCCTGCTGCTTGTCACAGATGCCACAGATTCCCTGTAGAGGGCGCCGAATTGAAGCAGATGCCTGGTGACTGGAAGTCTCCGCTGACAAGCCCGCTAAAAGTCTATGGGCAACTGTACGCAAGGTGCACAGCAAAAGCCGTTCCTTCGCCTCTCAGAGCAAAATTCGGCCCAAATATCAAACTTACCTTGGCTTGGCCAGTGTGGCTCTAACGCCTGTGGAAATGATCAGACTGTGCACAGCGCCCGCTGCGTCCAGTTCAAACTTAAAATGGCAAACAGGCTCCGAGGAGCCCCAATTGCATATTGAGATGGGCCTACTGCCTGAAACAGGCAGGTGCGTTAGGTACCTAGCCGTATGCCTCTTTCAAAATGGCACCATCTACATCATCGGGGTTAATGGGTGGTAAGGCCACCAACCACATTTTGAGACTGCTACCACCCCATTAACGCCTGGCGAAACAAGATAAAAAATCGACCCCATGAACTTGTCCAGCTCCATTTTAAAGGAGAGCAGGGTATCCGTACTCATTGCACATTGATTAAACATACACAAAACATTCAATATTCACTTACACTAAGCAATAGGTTTTAACAGGAGAAAATTACTTGCCAGTTCAATTGGGCATTTCAGCTTTGAGTAGTAACTTTCTACTGATCAAGATATACCATCAGATTGACCTGCTTTTTAGTATAAACACGGTTGATGGTAATGTTCTGAATTCAATCAGTTCATTGTTTAAGTGGAATCGTTGCTTAAACCAAAGGGTAAATACTGAAATGCTAAGCATTAAACACAGCAATGAAAAAAATGGTGTGGCTGTATATTCGGTGCATGCATTACAAATCATTGTAAGCATAGACAGAAACATAGAAAAATAGGAGCAGGAATAGGCCATTCGGCCCTTCAATATGATCATGGCTGATCCTCTATCTCAATACCATATTCCCGCTCTCTCCCCATACCCCTTGATGCCTTTTGTGTCTAGAAATCTATCTATCTCCTTCTTAAATATATTCAGTGACTTGGCCTCCACAGCCTTCTGTGGTAGAGAATTCCACAGGTTCACCACCCACTGAGTGAAGAAATTTCTCCTCATCTCAGTCCTAAATGTCCTACCCCGTATCCTGAGACTGTGACCCCTCGTTCTAGAGCCCCCAGCCAGGGGAAACATCCTCCCTGCATCCAGTCTGTCTAGCCCTGTCAGAATTTTATACGTTTCAATGAGATCCCCTCTCATTCTTCTAAACTCTAGTGAATACAAGCCTAGTCGACCCAATCTCTCCTCATACAACAGTCCTGCCATCCCAGGAATCAGTCTGGTGAACCTTTGCTGCACTCCCTCTATGGCAAGTATATCCTTTCTTAAGTAAGGAGACCAAAACTGCACACAGTACTCCAGGTGTGGTCTCACCAAGGCCCTGTACAACTGTAGTAAGACATCCTTGCTCCTGTACTCAAATCCTCTTGCAATGAAGGCCAACATACCATTTGCCTTCCTAACCACTTGCTGCACCTGCATGTTTGCTTTCAGTGACTGGTGTACAAGGACACCCAGGTCCCTTTGTACATCAGCATTTCCCAATCGAGCACTATTTAAATAATACTCTACCTTTCTGTTTTTCCTACCGAAGTGGATAACTTCACATTTATCCACGTTATACTGCATCTGCCATGTATGTAACCAAATTTACTGTGCAGCTGTTGAACTGGTTTTCATTTGTAAAAAATTGTGCATGTTCAATTAGGGTAAAAATAATTTAAAAATTGCACTTAAAGAAATACATTAATCCGCTCTGCCCCTGGTTTAGTGCCACACTTAATTTCGCTCTAGGTGGAAATATAGAGACAATTAGGCACACAGAAAGCCCCAGATTGCAAAATCATAGAATCATAGAATGGTTACAGCTCGGAAGGCCATTCGGCCTGTCGAGCCCGTGCCAGCTCTCTGCAAGAGCACTTCAGCTATTCCTCAATCCCCCACATTTTACCCGTAGCCCTGCAAATTTCTTTCCTTCAGGTACTTATCCAACTCCCTTTTGAAAGCCGTGATTGAGTCTGCCTCCACCACCTTTTCAGGCAGTGCATTCCAGATCTTAACCACTCGCTGCTTAAAAAAGTTTTTTCTTGCGTCACCTTTGGTTCTTTTGCCAATCACCTTAAATCTGTGTCCTCTGGTTCTCGACTCTTCTGCCAATGGGAACAGTTTCCCTCTATCGACTCTGTCTAGACTCCTCATGATTTTGAACACCTCTATCATATCTCCTCTCAATCTTCTCTGCTCCAAGGAGAACAACTCCAGTTTCTCCAGTCTATCAATGTAACTGAAGTCCCTCATTCCTGGGATCATTCTCATAAATCTTTTCTGCACCCTCTCGAAGGCCTTCACATCCTTCCTAAAATGTAGTGCCCAGAATTGAACACAGTACTCCAGTTGGGGCCGAACCAGTGTTTTATACAGGTTCATCATAATTTCTACACTTTAGTATGCTCTTCCCTGAGAGTGGCAGGAGGCCTTTGCCACGCGAGTTCAGAAGAGTGTGGAGGGAGGTGGCTCAGAGCGTCTCCTCCAGGAGCATGGTGCCCAGGACCCATACTCAATGCCGCAAAAAGTTCAACGACCTCACTCGGGTCGTCAGGGTGAGTGGCTTTTTCTCAATACCTCTCCATCCCTCCATCTCAACCTCACTCTATGGCCAGAGGGTCTTAAAACCCCAATGCACAACACTCATCCAACACCTATGGCCCTTTCATGAAACACACACACACATTCCACACTTTGCATACAGTAAGGGCTATTCACCTATGGGCGGCACATCAGGCAAGACCATGGCTGCATACAGTAAGGGCTATTCACCTATGGAAGGCACATCAGGCAAGACCATGGCTGCATACAGTAAGGGCTATTCACCTATGGGAGGCACATCAGGCAAGACCATGGCTGCATACAGTAAGGGCTGTTCAGCTATGGGAGGCACATCAGGCAAGACCATGGCTGTATATTTACTCAGATGCTGTCCTTTTATTTCTTACAGGCCAAGCTGGCGCATAATCGGAGACAGCAGCAACGGACAGGTGGAGGGCGGCCTCAGCTGCAACCCCTCAGCGATCTTGAGGAGCGCGTCCACAGGATTGTGGCAAGCCGGGTGATCGGTCCCGTCGCCACTGGAGACGCCGACCCCGTTCTGGACAGCAATGGTAAGGTCATCACCTTTTTGTCCTCTGTCCTTCCACTTGTCCCTCACAACACCAGCCTTTGACACTTTCAATCCAACTTGCTAACTCGCTGCACTTATCCCTCCCTTACTGCCACCCTGTCCTCACACTAAAGCCACACTTGTACCTCCCTGCTTTCAGATGGTGATTCACCAGCTGAGGAGACGGGCCCTGAAGCTGCCACTGGGAGTGATGCTGCAGCCGAGGAGGAAGAGGAAGCCGGAGCATCAGTGCCACCCTCTCCCGAGGAAGCCCATGCCCACACTGGGAACACGCCTTCCTTGGAGGGGAGCAGGGGGGAAGGGTCTGATGAGGGTGAAGCTCCAGGACCCAGCGGGCTGCAGCAACGCCATGGGGGTAAGGAAGAACGGGGGCCTTCTCCCCAGAGGGAGAGTATGCCAGACACTCCTACTGCAATGGACACAGAGGAGGAGCGGCTGATCGCAGAAATGAACACCCAGGCGGTGGGCATGCACACTGAGCTCATGGGTGCAGTGGGAAGGGTGCCTGAATGCATTGAGTCACTGGCAAGGAGTGTGAAGCACTTCGCTGTAGCACAGGCGGATGCCACACTAACGCTTAGTGCTGCAATTCAGTCACTGGCTGCCGTGATCCCATCTCTGACTGCTCTCATACAGACTCAGATTGAGGCCACGCGAGCACAGACTGCGGACAACCTCGATGGTTCGTGCACATGTCCCCGGGGCTGTCACCGTGCCGCAGCAGGCCAGCAATCTGTTCTCCAGCAGATTGCTCCGGATGCTGAAGTGCTGCCCCGTGGGTGTGCCAGTGTGTCGGGCGAGCAGGGAGTTGCTGTCCTCTCTCACGATGACAGCATTCCTGCTGCCAACACTGTCACTTCTCCACTGCACTTGCCACCGCCTGTAGGACAGACTGCTGCCGCCCATGCAGAGTTGGTGCAGTCTGCAGCCAGGCCCTCCAGGCCCAGAACTGGTCGAGGCCGTCCTTCAGGGGCATCTGCAGTGTCAGGGTCTGACGAGCAGCAGCCTTCCACCAGCCTTGCTGCAGCCACTGAGGTCCCATTACGGAGGAGCAGTAGGGTTAGAAGGGGGGAAGTGCGCAAGGGAAGGAGATCATCTCGAAGGGCAAAAAGTAGGAGGTGTGACAAAATGCTGGTCATTTTTTTATTAAAGGTCGAGGTTCATGGTCCAACTTTTGTTTAGTGTTTTGGACATTATCTCCAGGTTGTGAGAACCAGTTATGTTATTGACTGTTTTTTTGTGTTTATTTCTAGGAGTTTGTCATGAGGAATTGACACACACAGAGTTTGTAAAATAAATAAGTTTCTGTATTCAAAACATACATGGTTGGTGGTTGGAATTATTGGTGCCTTGGCCGGCTTAGGGGTTGCGTGCTGGGTTCATTAATGTTGTTAGCAATGGCAGGGGCCCTAGAAGCGGCTTGCTATTAGCCGTTGACGGACGGCCCTTGCAGTTTCACCATTGTGGGCCGCCCTCCCGCCTTGGTGCTGCTGATGATCATCCTCCTCGTCCTCTTCCTCCTCTTCCTCTGGTGATGCTCCAAGGCCTGGTGGCATTGACTGGGTCCTGAGGATTGCCATGTTATGCAACATGCAGCACACGACTACGAAGTTGGATACTCGCTCAGGGGAGTACTGCAGGGCTCCTCCAGAATGGTCGAGACAGCGGAACCGTTGCTTCAGCACGCCGATTGTGCGCTCAATTATGTTCCTGGTAGCTTGATGGCACTCATTGTACCGCAGCTCAGCAGGGGTGTTGGGCGTACGGAGCGGTGTCATCAGCCAGGTGCTCAATGCATACCCCTTGTCCCCGAGAAGCCAACCAACTGGCTGATGCGGTGCCTCGAAAAGTTCTGCCACAGTAGTCTGGCGCAGGATAAAAGCATCGTGGCAGCTGCCAGGATAGTGGGCATTGACAGCGAGTATCAGCTGTCTGTGGTCACAGACCAACTGAATATTCAAGGAATGGAACCCCTTTCTGTTCCGGAATTCCTCGGCATTCTCATGCGGAGCACGCAAAGCCACATGCGTGCAGTCAATGGCGCCCTGCACCATGGGGAAGCCCGCTACCCTCGCAAAGCCCAGAGCGCGGTCACGCTGCTTGTCTGGGGTCATGGGGAAAGAGATGAACTCTCGTCTCCTTTTAAAGAGGGCATTTGTGACCTGCCGGATGCAGCAATGCACCGTGAACTGGGAGATATTGGCGAGGTCCCCAGCAGCAGCTTGAAATGAGCCAGTAGCATAAAAGTTGAGAGCCACTGTGACCTTCACTGCCACCGACAGAGACGTCCTGGACCTCAGTTGAGGCTGCAGATCTGGCTGCAGCAGGTGGCAGAGCTCAGTGACCACCTCCGTGCTGAATCGCAGCCTTCGCAAACACAGCTCCTCAGACATATGGATGTAGGAGAGCTGTTCACGATATACCCTGGGAGGGTAAGCTCTCCTGTACATACGCCTGTTGGCCCTCCTCCGTCTGGCCATCATTGCCACTCTCTCTCTGCGTCTCTGTATCCTCCGATTCAGCTGGAGCAGGACGACGCCCCCAATCAGTGCAGCCCTCATATTCTCTTTGCAAGCAAAGTAATGAAGGACAGCAACTAAAGTACCAGCGAAGTTAGGATCAGTAGGCAAAACTACCTCACACAGCGTTGAGTCAATGCAGAAGTCTCTCTTTCTCTCTCTCCGAATCTCTCTCTCTCTCTCAGAACGAGTGGTGCAAAAATGTCGACCACAGAAAAAGACAGGAAGAGGCCCCCTTTAAATAGCGACCCCCCCAGCCCCACAATGATTGATAGCGTTCCAGTCTTCCGGTCGTTGGATGCGCCAGGCGGTAAGGCAGGGGGCGCCACTCAATTTCCGCTCCGGGGCACCACAAGGGCATTGCACCATGGAATGACGTCACAATCTGCGCGCGCAGGTGGTCGCAGCGGTAAGTTTTAGCGCCGCCGCACAATCTCTAGTTAAGTTCCCGAGCGGCGCAAACATCGCTGCGCCCGGGCGTTAGCGGCTTTGCGCCCCATTAGCGCTCTCTTAAGGCGCTAACGGGAGGCGCAACCAACTGAATTTTTACCCCTATACCTCTATTTATGAAGCCCAGGATTCGTAAACCTTTTTAAGTGCATTCTCAACCTGCCCTGCCACCTTCAACGATTTGTGCACACATACCCCAGGTCTCTCTGTTCATGCACCCCCTTCAAGATTGCACCATTTAGTCTATATGTCCTCTCCTTATTCTTTCTACCAAAATGTATCACTTCACACTTTTCTGTGTTAAATTTCATCTGCCACGTGTCCGCCCATTTCACCAGCCTATCTATGTCTTCCTGTAGTCTATCACTCTTCTCCTCACTGTTCACTATACTTGCAAGTTTTGTGTCATCTGCAAATTTTGAAATTGTGCCCTGTACACACAAGTCCAAGTCATTAATATATATCAAGAAAAGCAGTGGTCATAGAACCGACCCCTGGGGAACACCTGAGGAATACCTTCCTCCAGTCCAAAAAACAACCGTTCACCACTACTCTCTGTTTCCTGTTACTTAGTCGATTCCATATCCACGCTGCCACTGTCCCTTTTATTCCATGGGCTTCAACTTTGCTGGCAAGCCTATTATGTGGCACTTTGTCGAACGCCTTTTGGAAATCCATGTACACTACGTCAACTGCATTACCCTCATCAACCCTCTCTGTTACTTCATCAAAGAACTCAATCAAGTTAGTTAAACACAATTTGCCTTTAACAAATCCATGCTGGCTTTCCTTAATTAATCCACACTTGTCCAACTGACTGTTAATTTTGTCCCTGATTACTGTTTCTAAAAGCTTCCCCACTACCGAGGTCAAACTGACTGATGAGGTCAAAATGTAAATATATTTATCATTTGAAAAAAAAACCCTCAAGTCTGTTACTTGGTCTACTTGACACAGTTAGCCATTGATGGGATTAACGTTTTCTTTGGTAGACATCTGCATTCACTTTGAAGATAATCTCAAACAGATGCACTTTTGTCTTCTCCTTTCATTTACTCGGCTGCAAAGAAATCTGTAGAAATGAACTTAAAATTGGTGAATGGCTATTTAGCCACAAAACTGACAGTGATCAGATAAAAGATATCTGTCAATAACTGAGCAGGAAAGGCTTCACTTCCAGCAGTAGGTGGGACTGCACGCATTGTAACATCTGTAGAACGGGCTCCTGCCACATCAAGTACTTCTGGATATTATACTACAGTATCACTTTTATTTTAAATCATCTTCTGTTGGGTTCATCGGTTACAGGAATCTTGCAACATTAACTGCCTCATATTAGAATTGCGACAGTATCACCCCACACATGTATGAATGGCACCAAGACTATTAATCCAAAAATAAAGACCCATGTGTGTTCGTCAGTTAATAGACACAGTCAGTGTGTGTCTCTCTCCCCTAGAGGGCAGTCGGAACATTTGCAAAGAAGTGATTCTCACTTCATCCACTCACTGCAGCACTTTCCTTTGGGTGAAGAGTATTCAGGACTTTATTGTTGACAAAGTGACTCATAAAACTGGAATCCTTCTTTAATTTCTGTAAATTCAATGGCACACATACACGCACACAAGCTCCCATTTAGTTTGTTGTGATAAGATCCCTCAGAGACAGTGTATTCATGTTAGGAATTTTGATTCCCCCCTTTATTTTTTGCCTCTTTATTACTTGACACATTGAATGTTTCAAGAAATACAATAGTGTTAATCAAATATGCTTTATATTACTCAATATAAGAACATAAGAAATAGGAGCAGGAGTAGGCCATTCGGCCCTTCGAGCCTGCTCCGTCATTCAATAAGATCATGGCTCATGGCTGATCTTGTGCCGCAACTCCACCTTCCCTCACTATCCCCATATCCTTTATTATCTCATCAAATAGGGCCAAACAAAGTGGACAACTTCTAAAGGCACCTTAAAACATTGGGAATTTGAAGGTGCACGCACACCGCTGCAATGTCATTTGGCTTTGTACTGATGCTGCAATCTAAACACAGCCTGAATCCAGCATCAGGGCTTGACCCCACATTAGATGTATGTCAAGTTAGATTCCTTAAACTGGGTGGGGGGGTTGTTTCTTTCAGCTTCCCTCTAGAGTCAATTCGTGCCTTGGTAACCGATTTACACTCCAAATATAGCATTGGTATGATGACACTAAACTTCTGGAATGTGAATGCACTCTTAGGGTGTCCAACTGTAGTGTCAGTTGGAAACAGATTCTGCTTTGCACCCATGTTAAAGTTGTAGTGTAAATCCAGAGATGGGGCCTTACACTGTATGGACATATGAAAATGACAGGCAGGAAAAGGCCAGCTGGTCCATCAAGCTTGCCCCACACTCATGATGCCTGGAGGTTCATGACTAGGCACTCACCCCCCCCCCCCCCCCCATCCCGCCGCATCTGCCCTCCCAGCCAGGTAATCTCCTGGGAGAGAGAAAAAAAACACGAGGGCCAATCAGGGAAAAAAAACTCTGGAAAATTCCTCTCCGACCCCCTCAGGAGATCGAAAGCAGTCCAGGAGATCACATTGACCATACATTCATTAACTGTTAATCCACTTACCTTCTATATGATGCAATATCTGCCCCAGCCAAGAGGTATAAATACAGTGCGGTGTTAATCCAGATAACAGAGTACCTTGGGGCTCCTTAGACTAACTGGACATTTTTTAAACCTACCTGCAATTAATGTAAATGTTTAGAGAATGTGGATACTGCTACCTACACTATCTAAACAACTGACATTTAATTGCTGGGAGGCACTGAAATCTGAACTGCAGCTATCGATCTCAAGTTCTTGAAATCTCCAATCATATTAAAATTCCTTATTGATCTTGCTTAAATGTTGTATAGATTCAGTAAAAATATATCCATGATGATCGACAAGGAATAGTGGACTATATTTTCCTCTAGATACTAAATGTGATCATAGAATTATGGCATGGAAACAGGCTCTTTGGTCCATCGAGTGTGAGTATTTCTCCACCTAGTCGAATCCCAGTCTCCTGCTCACTTCTCTACTCTTTAGTATTCCTCTATTTCAAGCAACTATCTCATCCATTTTAAGAAGAATTTATGGACTCTGCTTCAACAATGGTTCATGGCAGAGATCTCTACATTCTAACTACACTCCATGTTAAGGAATTTTCCTAACCTTTAATTCCTTTTGTGACTATCTTAAATTTGTGACCTCTCATTACCATCTCGCTATTTACCTTTTCATAATCTTGAAGACCTCAATCAGAATACTCCCTACCTTTTCAGTTCTAGTGAAAAAGCCCTAACATTTTAAGTCCCTCTTCGTACTGGTAACATCCCAGTGAATCTAACGAAAGTCTTGAACAAATTCAACATTACCCCTTTCTTTTTGTACTCTATGGGCTGGATACAAACTCAAGGAATCCATTTTCCTTTTTATGTTCTTATCTACTTGTGCCGCCATTTTATTGAACTCTGCGCCTGCGCACCTAGGTCCCTCTGCTCCTCTACTCCATTTAAAATCTTATTGTTTCGGAAAATGAACAAGTAGGCATGAGTAGAAAGGAAAGCAAGACTCGTAGTAAGTGAAAAAGAACCAAAGGTACATTTTTTAATTTGTTCTTGGGATGTGGACTGGCAAGGCAGTATTTATTGCCCATCTCCAAGGGCACTAAGAGTCAACCACATCCAGCAGCATACATGGTCATTTGTTCCGGTGCTAGCTCACAAATGATCAGATTTATGGAATTCAATTTCACAACTTGCCATGGTGGGATTTGAACTCACAACCTCTGGGTTGCTAGGCTACTGTACCCAATTGTATTGCTACTCTGCGCCTTGCTCTTACTGTAAAAGAGCTAAAAAGGCATTAACCAGAAATTCTTGTTAACTGCTTATTAAGGACTGTGAAAGCCTTGTTAAAAAAAATAAAAAAAATCATGCAGCTTTGTCAAAGGAGGAAAAGTAACGCAAATTGAGGTGTGAATTCACTTTAGAAAGGGATTAGCTGTAAGGAAGAAGCCCAAGGTTCGGATAACTAGTACTTAATGATAAAAAAATTAGTAGTAGATTGAAAGAAAATGCTGCAACATCATATTTATTAACCTGCCGACTGCCCTAATTTGACAATATATATTCATCCTCTCCATATTAAGAGTGCCTGAATTGTCAGCTACACGTTTGTTCATCTGAATGTGTGAGTTACCAGCAGGGGTCAAGTTGAGTCAGTGCTGGCAGCTGGATTCCCTCCTGTTGGGTAAGAGCTGTCAGTGGCAGTTGGGTCACGCCTCAGTAGAGTTTAGGTTGGAGCATCACACATTTTAGACAAGCTATATAACAAGACCTCTATGACTGTAAAACTGAATTCCTAATTTTTTCAAAAGCAAAAACTGCAGATGCTGGAAACTGAAATAAAAACAGAAAATGCTGGAAGCACACAACAGGTCAGGCAGCATCTGTGGAGAGAGAAACAGAGTTAGCGTTTCAGGTTGATGATCAGCAGTTCTGACGAAAGGTCATCAACCTGAAACGTTAACTCTGCTTCTCTCTCCACAGATGCTGCCTGGACCTGCTGAGTGTTTCCAGCATTTTCTGTTTTTATTTCCTAAATTTCATTGGGCAATTACAATACCTTGTGCAGTCCACAGCTGGATGAACAAAACATTTGCCTGTTGTGTATTTGGAAGAATGCGAAATGAGCATTATTATAGGTGTGCCAATTTACTGCCAGTGCCATTTCGCAATTCATGTTGGATGAAACTGGTTGAAGTAAATTTGGGAGTACCTGCCCTTTTATTTGGTGGCCATTAGATGCAATTAAAAATTGAGTAAAAGAGGAAAATGTGCCCAAACTATTTAAACATTTTTGCTTAAAGATAATGTATTTGCAGATATTGTTAATCTTATCAATTTCGTCAGAACCTAATGCAGAATGCCTTTATGTTTCTGGTCATCAGTCTGGATGTGCCCCTAGTTTTTTGAGGGGGTTTTCTCAAAAGATTTTGCATGCTTTCAACCAGGTTAAATGTTCTATATAATTACAACACAGAAACAACCAGTCAGTATGGGCATTTAAGCTTCGTGCAAGTAATTGGTCCTAACACACTGTTCCCATATCCCCTTATCCTCTTTTCTTTCATCCATTTATCTAATCTAATCTTGGATGTTTAAGTAGAGGATGAATTTCCCACTTCTCCCCCTAACTTTGAAAGAAGAGCCACAGACCACCCCCCCCAAAAAAAAAATTAAACAAGGTAAACACCATTAATGCATTTTTCCGGGGTCTTCCGCTGTTGAGAGAATCCCACAGAAATTCATCCCCATACTTTTTGCCTCAATCACTATTAGTAGAAAGAAATTCCAAAGTCTCGCAACTTCTATGCTAAAGACCTAACATAAAATCTACTTTCAGTTTTCCGACAACTTGCATTTATATAGTGGCTTTAACGTAGTAAAACGGCAACAACGTATCCGTTTGGAAAGTCTACTTTTAACGTTGCACATTGCACTATTAAAAAAATTCTAATATTAGTTCAAGCCACCTTTCTATGACAATCTGCGGGACGCTTTTCTTTAGCAGTTGGCGCTCTGGTACAGTCATGTAAACCTTTGTTGGGGTGACAACACGTGCCTCTTGTCGCAGTCGTGCGTAACTTCTGCAAACAATGGTTAAGAATTTGTTTCACCTTTTTACGATGGCATGCTTTGAACTCAAGACACTTGAAAATATTAACCCGTTTGGAACACGAAATGCAAGATCTAGGCTGGTGAAATAGCAGATTCCATCCGTTTGCAGGAGCTGGGATGTGAAACAAGGAAATAAAGGTCGTCTGAGGGAAACCCTGCATTGAGCTGTGGTGACTGACACCCTGTGCCACACATATCGACAGATGGCGTTCTTCTGAAACTATCCATACTGCAGGACTGTCGGTAACAGTGGACTGGGTTTTGCACACAACGAGAAATCTGCGACCGATTATCATAAAATATTCATAATTCTTGAAACTTTACTTTCGGAAGTTTGCATTAATGAGGCAATGTTTTTTTCTCTTAAACAAAAATGACAGTAACTTTGAATTGCGCTGGGAGAAATGCAACCTTCTCCCCCCTTCGAAGTTAAATAGCAAACACTTTAATTGTAGATTGTCCTGCAACTGTCCACGGGTGAGAAATGATGATGCGGTGAAAAAGATATTGAACAGAGAGATGAATCAGGACTGACGTAAGGAACCAATTGGAATATCAAGCCCTCCTCCCTGTGGCTCCCTGTGGTACAGTCTTGGCTAACACACTATTTAAACGGCGGCTTTACAATACTCAACACGAAAAGCAATCAGCCTTTCCACAGTGAGCGGTCGCGCTCAGAGACCAGACCACAACCATCTCCTCTCAACTTTTGCAAAGTTTTCCCCCTTAAACTTTTTTTTTTGCTTTTCTTTATCTCTCCCCATCCCGCCCTCGAGAAAGCACCCCCCCCCCAAAAAAAAAAACTGCTTCCAAAGATGCGATCTGTTTCAACCGGTCGCGTGTTCTTGTACTCGACCCTGGTTTTTTTAGCTCTTGGTAGCACCGTGGACGTCGGCGTGCTGGTGCTCCTGCCGGTGGAGAGCTCCTACCTGTTCTCCATGAACAGAATCAAACCTGCCATCGACTACGCCATCCAGAACCTGGCTCAGCCCAGGCTCAACTTCAGCGTGCGGTACGTGGACTCTGAATGTGGCAACAAGGCTCTGTTTCACCTGGTCGACATCAGTTTGCAGCAGAAACCCGATGTGATCGTGGGTCCAGTGTGCGACTATGCGGCTGCCCCCGTCGCCAGGCTGGCGTCCCACTGGAACATCCCCATGGTTTCAGCCGGACCCATGGCCACGGGTTTCACCCACAAAGTCCCCGAGTACTCCTACCTCACGCGGGTCTCCCCGTCTTATTCCAAGATGGGCGAGATGTTCTTGGCCATGTTCCAGCGCTACAGGTGGAAAAGGATGGCCCTGGTGTATGCCGAAGATTTTGAGGAGAGGACCTGCTTCTTCACTGTGGAGGGGGTCCATATGGCCTTCGTTGGTCAAGATTATTCCATGCATTCAATTAGTATCTATGATGAGGAGGACCAGGTCGACCACATCGTGCAGGAGATCCAGGACAATGCCAGGAGTGAGTGCACTTTTTAAGAACAACTTTTGCAAAATCCATGCATTTGTTTTCATACTTGCCACTGTACCCTTACAAGAGATAGATTACTTTGGGTAAAAGTGGACTTTCTAGAAATAGGCTAAAACCCAACTTTAGATACTTATATAAACAGTACGTAACATGTATACAGATAAGCATGAAGATATCTAGAGAAAGGTAAACCGGATCAGACGGTTACACAGTTGCGCGTGTAGAAAACTGAAGGTACAAAATGAAAGGGCAGGTAGACGGGATGAAATATGGATTGACATACACGGGGATTTAACAGGTAGACTGAAGGACCATCGGAGTAAACGGGCGCAATCTACAGGGAATTTATGAAAAGCCAGGCAGAAAGTGGTTCGCCTACCTTCTGTTCGAAGTCTGAGGTGTAACATTACAGGGGGCAGATTAGATAGCAGTGAGAGGGTGCTGCAAGATTTAATACCAGCTGGGTTGCAGTAGTCAAGCGGTTTCATATCAGCACAGCAAATAGATACTCGGCAAAGTAAATAACGTTTTGACTCGTTTGTTTACTGTAATGAATGTCTGAGATGCCATAAAAGAGCGTGGGAGAAGTAATAGGACTTTGATGAAACTGCCTACTCCAAGCGAACCTGTGTGCACCTCGTTTTAAATACACACAAGTTGCTGTTGCCAACGGCAGACGATTTGATATCTCGGGCGGCATCTTATTCCAGATAAACGTTATGCATTAATATTTATTTATCCAATGATTTCAAATGTGTTTAGTTTGAAACCTACAATTTGTGCAACTAGGGATTGAAATAGTAATCCTCGCCAAAAAAGTACCTTATAAAGCTCAGCACCCAACCTGTTCAAGGCGTTCGGTTCCAGACCGCGGTGTCTCCGCTATTGCCATTGCAAAACGTGCAAGGTAACACTAGGCGCTACTATCGCATCACAAATAAAAACTGACACCGCATTTAACCAGCCCAATAGACATGATTTAGGTTATAGTGAGGTCCATAATCAGAAATTCATTGATACTAAGGCAATTCACTAGTTGTGTGGCAAAACCAGCAGGACCCTGGGGCCTGACCAAGTGCTGCTAAAACTGTTGCAGGTGGGTGTAGTAACAGGTTGGGTAAACATCCATCTACTTCGCTGGAGTGATACTGACCTCGCCGTGTATTTTATCTGATTTTTTTAAGAAATAGAACGTTTAATGTTGCCTCTTATTTCTGGATCTTGTAATATTAACCACACGCAGGCCGTGGCTGCTCCGGATCGACAATACAGTCATAATCGGAAAACAAAAAATCGTAGAAGCAAGGCGAGAAATGCGAGGTTGAAAAGCAGGATTCAAAATACTAGGTTGGAAAAGAATAATGACCACAAGGCAGGGAAGTGTCCAGGACGTGTGTGTAGGCAAGAGGGAATGTGTGCTTGGGTATTCAATAGTGTGTGTCAGGGTATTTACTTTAACAATGCTACACTTTCAACTTCAATGATAAACGTAAAATGTAAGTCTTTTTCACATAGAACGCATCGTTAAAGAACAACAACTAAACATCAGCATAGCTTTTACACTGTAAAATACTTGAGGGACCTCTACCTGCATTAAGCGACCGAGCGAAATTCATCTAAAGGTTCATCCCTTTTACACAATGATTCACCTTAGCTCTTTCTCTGCAGTGAACTCTGCACTGAATAACACAATTCACAGTATTCGGACCTCCTCCTGTACTGGCATTGTCCAATTACATAAAGATGTAACAACACTGGGACTGTGTATCATCCAACCTCAATATCCAGTGACTTAATCTTGAAAATGTATATTTACCTAAAGTAGCTCAAAACAAGATCAAGGTGAAATCATGAGTTTTTCTTCATTAAACATTTTAAACTATTATATTCTAAATATTAATTTCTTAAGTATTAAGTATCTCCAGGCCGGTCTCCCACCTTGCACCCTCCGTAAACTTGAGCTCATCCATAATGCTGCTGCCCGTGTCCTAACTCGCATAAGTCCCGTTCACCCATTACCCTGTGCTTGCAGACCTACATTGGCTGCTGGTCCGGCAACAGCTCAATTTTAAAATTTTCATCCTTGTTTCCAAATCTCTCCATGGCCTTACCCCTCCCTATCTCTGTAACCTCCTCCAACCCTGCAACCCTCCGAGATTTCTGCGCTCCTCCAATTCTCGCCACTTCCGCATCCCCAATTTTATTCGCCCCACCATTGGTGGCTGTGCCTTCTGCTGCTTAGATCCTAAGCTCTGGAATTCCTTCCCTAAACCTCTCTGCCTCTCTACCTCTATCTCCACTTTTAAGACGCTCCTTAAAACCTACCTCTTTGACCAAGCTTTTTGGACACCTGTCCAGTTATCTCCTTATGTGGCTCGGTGTCAAATTTTGTTTGCTAGTTGCTCCTGTGAAGCACCTTGGGGCATTTTACAACGTTGAAGAAGCTATATAAATGTAAGTTGTTGTTGTTGTCGTTATTTTGGACTCCTTTCCATTTATTTAATCATCTGGTGGAAAATTATGCATAAATTCTCATTGGCATCCAAATAAAATCCAGAAGATCTATCCACATGCCCCTATCTTCACTATTCAACCACGGATAGTTGCTTTCTACAGATGACATTTTCTTGGTTCCAGAAGCAAAGGAAAGTTATGTTCCATGAAGTATTTGATTATCTTTAACTGTACCGTGTGCATGATCGAACTCAGCCTCCTCCTGAGCTCCCCACCATCACAGATGCCAGTCTTCAACCAATTTGATTTACTCCACCTGATATCAAGAAACGGCTGAGCGCACTGGATACAGCAAAGACTATGGGCCCCGACAACATCCCGGCTGTAGTGCTGAAGATTTGTGCTCCAGAACTAGCCGCGCCTCTCGCCAAGCTGTTCCAGTACAGCTACAACACTGGCATCTACCTGACAAAGTGTAAAATTGTCCAGGTATGTCCTGTCCACAAAAAGCAGGACAAATGCAATCCGGCCAATTACCGCCCCATCAGCCTACTCTCAATCATCAGCAAAGTGATGGAAGGTGTCGTCAACAATGCTATCAAGCGGCACTTACTCACCAATAACCTGCTCACTGATGCCCAGTTTGGGTTCCGCCAGGAACACTTGGCTCCAGATCTCATTACAGCCTTGGTCCAAACATGGACAAAAGAGCTGAATTTTAGAGGTGAGGTGAGAGTGACTGCCCTTGACATCAAGGCAGCATTTGACCGAGTGTGGCATCAAGGAGCCCGAGTAAAATTGAAGTCAATGGGAATCAAGGGGAAAACTCTCCACTGGCTGGAGTCATACCTAGCACAAAGGAAGATGGTTGTGGTTGTTGGAGGCCAATCATCACAGCCCAGGACATTGCTGCAGGAGTTCCTCAGGGCAGTGTCCTAGGCCCAACCATCTTCAGCTGCTTCATCAATGATCTTCCCTCCATCATAAAGTCAGAAGTGGGGATGTTCGCTGATGATTGCACAGTGTTCAGCTCCATTCGCAACTCCTCAGATAGTGAAACAGTCCATGCCCGCATGCAACAAGGCCTGGATGACATTCAGGCTTGGGCTGATGTGGCAAGTAATATTCACGCCACTTAAGTGCCAGGCACTGACCATCTCCAACAGGGAAAGGCTGTTCCCACTAGTTGATGGTACAAGGACTAGGGGACACAGATTTAAAGTTTTGGGCAAGAGATACAGAGGGGATGTGAGGAAAAACTTTTTTACGCAGCGAGTGGTGAGGACCTGGAACTTGCTGCCGACGGAGGTGGTGGAAGCGGACACACTCAATGTTTTCAAGGGGAGACTAGATAGGCACTTGAGGGAAATAAACTTGCAGGGCTACGGGGATAGAGCGGAGGAATGGGACTGACTGGATTGCCCTACATCGTCGCTGGGTCAAAATCCTGGAACTCCCTCTCTAACAGTACTGTGGGAGTACCTTCACCTCACAGACTGCAGCGGTTCAAGAAGGAGGGCAATTAGGGATGGGCAATAAATGCTGGCCTTGCCAGCAACACCCACATCCCTTGAATGAATAAAAAAAATACACATCGTTTTTAATGCAAGGTTTAAGAGGGATGACGGAAGGCAGTTGTTAAGAGGAGGCATTTATTGGATGATGAATACCATACCTATGACAAGTAATCCTTTCATTTTTGTTTTCTTGTTCTCCTCCACCTACTTTGTGTCCTTCTCAGTATACACTCAGAGTACACCTCCCATGGTACAGAAGGATTTTCTTGGCTGAAGTTTCTAAAAGAAGTGGTATGCTCAGGCCCAGGCTAAGTCTATTGAAACAGATCTGAACATTAATGCTTTAGAAGCTGATGAAGCTGTATACATTGCCCAACATTATTAGTCCAACAAATGTCAATTAGATGAAGGTCCAGCTGAAGGTCCTTATTGAAATACAATAGACCTTCTTTAAAAGAGCTCTTTAGAAACATAGAAACATAGAAACATAGAATCTAGGAGCAGGAGTAGGCCATTCGGCCCGTCGAGCCTGCTCCGCCATTCAATACGATCATGGCTGATCATCCAAATCCAGTACCCTGTCCCTGCTTTAATCCCCACAGTACACATATCCCACCCTACCCCCGTAACCCCACGTATTTAATTCCCCCTAACATATCCCATCCTATCCCCATAACCCCACATATTTAATCCCCCCTAACACTAAAAAATCTTAAGCATTCTGTTGCCCCATTTTACAATTTATGAAATTGTGTTGCTATCTATTGGAATGAATTTGTGAAGTGCAAATAATGGAATGCATTCTGTGCATGTTTACATTCTGAAACTATGGTTTATGTTCAATTTATAAGCAGCAGCAAGGAATGATTACCCCATGTATCTGTGGATTTTGGAGTGTAGTTGAGATTTGAAAATCACACTATTCTTAAACAACCAGAGGTAAGGATGGTTGATCCCCAAAAGCTGCAGGTTACCAATCAAACTCCCGAGACCACAATCATCTACGCTACTGTCTTCCACTTCAAAATATACAGATCACATAAAACAGATCATGTGTCAGCTGTGCCTCAGTGGGTAGCACACTCGCCTCTGAGTCAGAAGGTTGTGGGTTCAAGTCCCACTCCAGGGACTTGAGCACATAAAGCTAGGCTGACACTCCAGTGCAGTGCTGAGGGAGTGCTGCACTGTTGGAGGTGCCGTCTTTCAGATGAGATTTTAAACCGAGATCCCGTCTGCCCTGTCAGGTGGATGTAAAAGATCCCATGGCACTATTTCAAAGAAGAACAGGGGAGTTATCCCTGGTGTCCTGGCCAATTTATCTACCTCAACCAACATAACAAAAACAGATTATCTGGTCATTGGTCTATCACATTGCTGTTTGTGGGACCTTGCTGTGTGGAAATTGGCTGCTGCGTTTCCCACATTACAACAGTGACTCCACTCCAAAAGTACTTCATTGGCTGTAAAGCGCTTTGAGAGATCTGGTGGTCATGAAAGGCACTATATAAATGCAAGTCTTTTAATCACAGGCTCATATGGCAATCACATATAACCCATGCAAAGCTAAACTTCAGCTCCCATTATGGCCCTAAAATAGGATCCCAATTGCATAATAATTTTCATAAAACGTAATATGTAAAGAACACAAGAAGATCCAGAGCTAGAAAAGACCATTCATCCAAACAAGCTTGCTCTAGCCAGACTCCATGTACAATTATTCTATCATGGACTTCCCTTCCAAAAACCACCTGTTGATCCCTACTTTAGAGAGCATTAATTTCCTTCCTCTGCAGTGAAAAAAATAAGCAATGTTGTTAAGTATCTCTATTATCCTCAATCCTGCTTCTCAGGTGTTGATACAGCCCTTTTTGTAAAAGTGCCAAATCAACCACTGTCTCTGGGAATTAGCTCCACATATTGACTATCTCACAGGATTTTTTTCTAATCTCTAACTTTGATTGATGCTTGTGAATGTTGTACTGGTGTCCTCTAGTTCCACATTCATCGTCCAAGATAAATAGCTTGTTTATTTCCACCTTATCTATACCTTTCATTATTTTAAAGATTTGTATCATTCCTTCCCTCGTTCATTTCTCTAGTGGTTTGAAGAGCTGTCAGTGTAAAATCAATGTGGATGCATTAAGAGAGCTACCATAGCAAAAATTAATCAGCGTGGGTGTGGAAAGAAATCTGCTGCTAAAAAGAAACAGAAATAAGTGACAGTGCATGAATTAAGTTGTGAGCATGAAAATAAATCAGTGCAGAGCTGTTGGGATGAAATAAAATCAGGACAGATTCATTACTGGAGGAGTTGGAAGGAAGTAAATCAGCACTATAAATGTCAGACAATAGTTGAAGCACCATAATCACATATATAGCGCTAACAATATAGTGCTAATTCTGGTTTGGCCATAGTTTTCCTCTATCATCTTAATAATGGTGAAAAGTCAAAATGAATGTTTGGGATTCATCCATCAGGCAGGTCTATAGCTAAGAAAGCATTATATCTATGAGTATTATAGGAAAGCATTACATCTATGACTGTTATTACATAGAATTACTTAGAATATACAGCACAGAAACAGGCCATCCAGCCCAACTAGTCTGTGCTGGTGTTTATACTCCACACGAGTCTCCTCCCATTCCATCTACCTCAAATCAGCCTTTCAGCATATCTTTCTATTCCCTTTACTCTCATGTACTCATCTAGTTTCCTTTTGAAAGCATCTGAGTTATTTGCTTCAACCACTTCCTGTGGTAGTGAGTTCCATATTCTAATCACTCTCTGAGTAAAGAAATTTCTCCTTATTTCCCTGTTGGATTCATTAGTAACCATCTTATATTTATGGCCCTGAGTTTTGGATTCTCCCACAAGTGGAAACATTCTTTCCACACCTACCCTGTCCAACCCATTCATAATTTTAAAGAGCTCTATCAGATCTCCTCTAAGTCTTCTCTTTTTTCAAGAAAAGAGCCCCAACCGGTTCCATCTTTCCCGATAGCTGTAATCTCTCAGTTCTGGTACCATCCGTATAATTTCTTTTGCACTTTCTCCAGTGCTTCGATTTCCTTTTTATAGTATGGAGACCAGAACTGTGCACAGTACTCAAAGTGCGGCCTGACCACAGTCCTATGCAAGTTCACTACTTTTGAATTCTATACCCCTAGAAATAAATCCCAGTGCTTTGTTAGCATTTTTAATTGCTTTGCTGACCAGCAAGGCTGCTTTTAATGATTTGACCGCTTGTATCCCTAGATCCCTTTGCTCTTCTACCCTATTCAGTTTCTTATTTTCTAAGGTGCAGGTGATGTTTCTGTTTTTCCTTTTCCCTCTGCACCCAATTCCCACTCTCACCAAATTCCCATTGCTACTCTGATTATTAAGCCACTGTGTTTAGTAGTACTTTAGTATTATTCCCAGCTCTGTACCATACAGTTGTGTTATAAGATATTAATTCCTTTACTCGTTAGCATTTTTCCTACATAACAACAGTGACTACATTTCAAAAGTTCTTCATTGACTGTGAAGTGCTTTGGGATGGCCTGAGGTTGTGAAAGGTGCTATATAAATGCAAGTTCTTTCTTTCTGCTTTAGCCTTTAGAAAGCCCTTCATTGATGGACCAAGTAAGTGAACCTGAATCCAAAAATGCACTATCACCATGAGTCAAAACTTTGGCAATACCCTTGAGGTTGAAGTCAGTCCAAAGAGAAGCCTTTTTTTGTTGGTAGCTGTTCATGACTCAGTCATCTTTGGAATCAATAAATAGGTTCTCTGATTTACTAGCAATTTCCCTGATGAACTAGTGACAACATTTGGAAGCACAGGATCAGTTTCCACATGTATGCCAATGACACCCAGCTCTACCTTTGTATCCTCCCGAGATCTCACAGCCATTGTTAAAAACTCTCATTATCTGGCCAGCGTTAAGATAGGAACTGAAAATTTCACCAACCAAATGCCAGAAAAACAAGAGTCATTCTCTCAGGCTTCCACCACCATCCACATGGCTCTGGCCTTGACTGCATCAACTTTACTGGCTGCCATTTAAGTACAGAGGTGTGGAATATTGGCGTACTGTTTGATTTCTAACAGGGTTCCTTCCTCACATCTGATCTGTTGCTAAGACTTTCTTCCACTTCTAAAACTGTCCACTTCTGCCCCTACCTCTTCCCCACTGCTTCTGAAACTCCAGTCCACCCAAGGCTTGCCTTCTCCAATGCTCTACTTGCTTGTCTTCCACTTTTCTCTCCAAAATGATCTTATTCAGAAAGCCAGGGCTAACTTAGCAAAGACCCAAGAATCAAACCTGGGATCTTCCTTGTCTTAATGCCTCAGTACCACTCCAAGCAGAAAGGGAATGCCACAGTGATTCAATTTTAAACTGTCCTTTTTCCATTTTTGTTTGAAGTCCTTAATAACGGAGAGCTTTTTGCTTTCTTTGGTATTATTGTGTCAATTTGGCCCAGTCAAAAGGTTCTGGTTTCAAATCACAGCGCAAGACTTGAGCACATAATATAAGCTGACAATTCAGTGCAGGGCAGAAAGAATATTGCACTGTCAGAAGCACTATCCTTCAGATGAGACATTAAACTAAGGCTTTATCTACCTTTCAGGTGGACATTAACATTCACATGGCACAATTTGAAGATATTGCGGGAGTTAAAAGTAGATTAACCAGTCATTTGTCTCACTACTATTTTTCGGACTTTTTGTGCAAAATGGCTGCTGTGATCAGCTACATGACAACAGTGAACCCACTTTAAAGTAATTAATTGTATGTGTAATGTTTTGTGATGCCCTGAGAGATGCAGTAAGGTGCTATGTAAAAATAAAGAAAGAATTTTGCAGTTATAAAATGCCTTGTGACAGCCTCAGGATGTCCTAAAGCACTTTACAGCTAAATTAATAACTTTGGTTGTGTAGTCACTGTTGTGTCGGCAAACATGCCAACCGATATGCATGCAGCAAAGACCCAAAAAATCAGTGCGATAAATGGCAAGATAACATGTTTTCATAGAATCAAGGATGGTTACAGCACGGAAGAAGGCCACTCGACCCGTCGAGCCCGTGCCGGCTCTCTGCAAGAGGACTTCAGCTAGTCCCACTCCCCCGCCCTTTTCCCGTAGCCCTTCAGATCTTAGCTAACTCCCTTTTGAAAGCCGTGATTGAGTCTACCTCCATCACCCTTTCAGGCAGTGCATTCCAGATCTTAACCACTCGCTGCGCAAAAAAGTTTTTTCTTACGTCGCCTTTGGTTCTTTTGCCAATCACCTTAAATCTGTGTCCTCTGGTTCTCGACCCTTCTGCCAATGGGAACAGTTTCTCTCTATCTACTCTGTCCCGACCCCTCATGATTTTGAACACCTCTATCAAATCTCCTCTCAGTCTTCTCTGCTCCAAGGAGAACAAACCCAGCTTCTCCAGTCTATCAACGTAACTGAAGTCCCTCATTCCTGGAATCATTCTTGTAAATCTTTTCTGCACCCTCTCTCAGGCCTTCACATCCTTCCTAAAGTGTGGTACCCAGAATTGGACACAGTACTCCAGTTGGGGCTGAACCAGTGTTTTATGCAGGTTCATCATAATTTCCACGCTTTTGTACTCTATACCTCTATTTATGAAGCCCAGGATCCCGTAAGACTTTTTAACTGCTTTCTCAGCCTGCCTTGCCACCTTCAACGATTTGTGCACACATACCCCCAGGTCTCTCTGTTCGTGCACCCCCTTCAGGATTGTACCATTTAGTTTTGCTGGTGTTGGTTGAAGGATTTATATTGGCCAGGACACCGGGAGAACTGCCCTGCTCTTCTTTGAATAGTGTCGTGAGATCTTTTATGTCCACTGAGGTCAAATGGGATCTCAATTTAATGCCTCATCTGAAAGTCAGCACCTCCGACAATACAGCACCCCCTGTACAAAATCAATGCAAATTCTTTCTTATGAATATGAAGACATTTCTGCCTTTTTTGGTCCTTAATCCGGACATATTGGGGGTTAAAAATTGTCTTGGGCGGTAGAGTGGTAGCGAATTGCAGCCTATTTTACACTCTGCCCGATTTTAATGGAAAATAAAATCAAGCGGTGTGTAAAACAGGCTGCCGATTCACTATTGCCCATTTTGCTCTACTGCCCAAGACAAATTTCACCCCAACTCTGTCATTATACCTGCTTCATCATCTTATATTGCCTCTTAAAGATTAAATACTTGCAGCTAGTCATATATGTTCTCCAGGTACAACTTCTGCTTTAGAGCATAGCGTTTCATTTGCTCCACATTAGGCTGTACAATATTGATGGAAGAGATGGCATGACATGGCTACCTTTGCATGCACCACTGTTACAAGCAGACGTAACTTTTGGAGGGAGAGTAGGAGCACTGGTGTTGGAAAGATTGTGTACCTTTCCAGTAGTACTGTATTTAACATTGAAGGTTTGTTGATGGAGCTAGCTTGTTCTTATTTGACTTATAAGGTCTAAGGATCCAGGAATACTGGAAACTTGGGTAGGGTAACCCTTAAGAAAATGTAAAAACCTGACTTATTCTGTGCTCTAAACTATATTGTAGTAATGCATTTCACTGTTTTCTTTAATTAAATCTTTTCTCTGTGATGAAGCTTCATGCCCTTGAAGGGAAAAGCTCTCCCTCAGACTTAATGTTGTGACTCCCTCATATTGAAAGTCTGGATTAAATAATGTAGCCTGATGATGCCAGAAATGAGAAGGTCTATTACACCAAATCAAATAGTAATGAAATATAATTTTCTTGGTTCCAGTACTGAACCAATTTATCCATAGTCCATGCATGGCCTGAAATCAAACTGTATGGAATTGACAAGACAATTGTTGGCTGTCAGCTGGACACACAAAGTAATAAGAAGCATTGACGTGCATAAGTAACAGAATGTGTTATGGTAAATGATTGTGACAGGTGAGGCATATGTGTTCTATGACTGAAGATCAGTAAAGAAAGAACTTGCATTTTATCATTCAATGCAATAAATCTGCTTTAGTTTTACCTAGTCAAAATCTGAAGAGATTTAGATGTTTAATATATGGAAGGAATGACATTGGTATTGTTTCCATCAAAGGCAGTAATGATTTAGCAGACAATCATCAAATCTCTTGCTGTTACTCAGAAACAGGTCCATGCTATTACACAATTTTTTCAATGTACTTTAAAATGTATTGTTATTGCTTTGGCCATTGCATTTTTCATTTACAATAGCAAAATATTGCAGATGCTGGAAATCAGAAATAACAACAGAAAATGCTGGAAACACTCAGCAGGTCAGGCAGCATCCGTGGAGAGCGAAAAATAGAGTTAACATTTTTCATTTACATCATTGCATTAGAGGAGAGAGAAGCAATTTGCTGTTTTTATCTATGTTTGTACTATTTCTGTATATTGAGGTGTAAATATCATTATTCCGGTCCTTGCCAGGCTCTGACTCAACTTCAGGATCCTAATCGTCACCTTCAAATATGTCCATAGCCTTGTCCTTCCCTATCTCAGTGATCTCCTTCAGCCTTATGATCCCTGCATTCCCATTTTGCCCCCCTGACACTGGTCTTCTCATCCCCATTTTGCTCCACCATTGGCAATTGTTTTCAGACATCGGTACCCTGCCTTCTGAAACTCCTTCCTAAAATGGCTCCCCCTTACCTTCCCTCTCCTTGCTTTCAAAGGTCTAACAGACTATTATTCAACTTTTTTTTAACTCTATCTCTTAAATCCATTCTATTTTCCTTCTTTCCACTCAATAGAATCACACAGCACAGAAGGAGACCATTCTTTTCCACTGCTAACTTTGTGTCCATTTTCACTTATTTGATCTATAAAGTCCTTTGGGATATCTTTTTGATGATAAGGGCACTACGCTATTGTTGTCCCAGGGTTGCACCTTTTCAGAGGTGATATGAATTTGTACCTTAAAATTGCAGAGAAGGGAAGAGAGCCAGACCAGCAGCGCTTTATTTTTGTTGTGTTAAAGGAAAGGAAAGAACTTACATTTATCTAGTCTCTTTCATGACCTCAGGACGTCCCAAAGTGATTTACAGCCAATGAAGAACTTTCTGAAGTGTAGTCACTTGTTGTTGTATACCATGTGTTTCCATGATGCTATAGCTCAATCTACATCAGACCAGGTGTTTTGTAAACAAATGAAGCAGTGATAGCTTAAAATATACAGCATATACAGAATATATACTGTATTTTTCTAGATAATACACACTCATATAATACATCCTAGTTTCAGGTCCATTTTCTGAAAGTGCACATGTGTGAAAATAATCTCATTTCACATAATTTGAAATGAGCTCAGTGTGATCTGGTTTATGGATTTAGTTCAAGGGTTGCCTGGAGGACAGCAGGAGTAATGAATAGTGGATGGATGAATGATAAAATAATAGAACAATCGCCAGGCAGGAGGGTTGCCTCCCAGTCGGGGAACACTTCAGCAGCCAGGGGCATTCAGCCTCGGATCTGCGGGTAAGCGTTCTCCAAGGCGGCCTTCGAGATACACGACAGTGCAAAATCATAGAGCAGAAACTGATAGCCAAGTTCCGCACTCATGAGGATGGCCTCAATCGCGATATCGGGTTCATGTCACGATACAGAACGTGACTTGACATCATGGCTGGTCTTCCCAGGTGTTTTTTTTTTTAAAAAGACTAACACAAAAACACAAATTGACAGGATATGCAGCCAGCAGGTGGTTTGACACGTTGGACCCCCTGGGACACATCTCATTGTCTTGGCTGTGCTCTTTGTTGTAGTGAATAATGTGAATAGATTTTGTCTGGGTTTAAATTGTGAATTCTGGGAGATTCTCTCATTGCTAACTTACCTGACGAAGGAGCGAACTGCTCCGAAAGCTTGTAAAAAAAAAAAAATCTGTTGGACTATAACCTGGTGTTGTGCGACTTCTCATGATAAAATAGATTGCATCCAGTCTGTGGAATGATCAGGTTCGATGAGTCGAATGGCCTGCCTTGCTTTCTTGCTTTCATATGTTCTTATGCATTATCTGAAACAAAACATTGGTGAGTAATCTTTCCATAAAGGCTTCTTTCATTGAGGTGTCCACATTACTCAAACAGATGCATGGTTCCATATACCAAAGATGTCAAAATATTCACAAGGCAAGCACTATTTATAGTTAACACTTTGCATTTGCTTACTCTTGTTATGAAACTTACTTTATTTGAAATTACAGTGTGGAAGAGAAATCAGGGAAAAAAAGAGCATGAGGTTAGAAGTTAATTCGGTATCCTATCCTGATTGGGTAAATACACTGCCCAGTATAATACATAACATTAGGTTTGGCACTAGTGCCATAGATGAGGGCATTGTAAGAATTATTCTTTCATGCAAAGGGTTATTAGAATATGGAATGTATTACCACAAGTTGCTGTTGAAGCCAAGTCAATTAAAACATTTAAGAGGTTATTTGAAAAACATATGAAAAAGAAAAATATTAGAGCGTACAGTAGGGAAATGGGATTAGAGTAGGTAGCTCCAAAGTAAAGCTAGCACAGGTATGATGGGCTGAACATCCTCCTTTTGTGCTGAAATTTCAATGATTCTAAGCCATATGGACCACGTGTCTGAGGTTCAATTCCTGACCTCTGCTAAATTCGATGATCTTAGCTGGGCTGGCGTTTGGCCACATGTTCCTTCAGCTAAGGACTGGAAAAAACATTAGGTTTCTTGCTCCTGATCATTATTCACTGACTGTCACTGACAAGTATGCATGCACAGACAGTAGAGGAGAACAAGGTCAGGCTTGGTTGTGATGACTGCCTTGGTTGAATAGCTTGCAAACACACCCTGTCAATACTTTCATGTGAAGAATGGTCAGTTGGGAGAGCTGTCAGTATCTGTGGAACTGCACCCCAGCATGAGTCAGTATCGCCAGCAGAGGATGGGAAGGGTGTTAATTCATTAGATGTTTGTTTTAAAGATATATCAGTGCTAAATTTGTGCTTTTCCTTGTCTAAAGAGATGCTTTGCTTTTTATCTTCAGTTGTGATTATGTGTGCAAGTAGTCACACCATCCGGAAAATCATGCTTGCAGCACACCGCCAGGGAATGACCAATGGAGACTATGTATTCTTCAACATCGAACTCTTCAACAGCAGCCTATATGGTATTTATAATTTTTTCCCCAAGCATTTCACTGTTTTATCCACAGTGTTAATGATTTGCAGTAGTAATTCAACTCTCATTATTTTCTTAATTGTGATATAACACTGACTCCACAAAGAAGAACAACTCATGTTAAAAAAAATTACAGTGCACATTTTGTTTTATTGCCTCTCCAGTTTGCTTTTCTACTCTTCTGAAAACATTGAGCAATGCTTAGGCATGGGAGCTGCCTTCTAGTGCATTGCCCAAATGACCTACTTTATGCATTAATCTGGACTTCATCTAGATTTTCCCTCGAACTACCACCAATTTTGTGGTGATAAGTGGAGTAGAATGGGCTCTTTGAGGCCACTCAAATCCAGTACAAAAAATCTCCACCTGAATTATCAAAAAAAAACACTAGGGGGGAGAAATTCAGTATCGCCCCATTTGGGGCGCAATTATCGGCCGGGCGCAAAGATTAGCGCCTGGCACTAATTATCGCCACCGACTGCAAACTTGACTTTTATCGCCCCTGGAGGTGATTGGAGCGCTAAATCAGGCGCTTCACACCTGTCTTAAGGCGCAAAGGCCGAGGAGCGAGGCGCTACCTCAGAGCGCTGGCGAAGCTCATGTAATGTCAGTCAGCAATGGAACACACACACAATGGCACGGGCCAGTTCTTAAAGGGGATGGTTAATCTCACTTTCCATCCACATCCTACTAATTGCAGCCTTGAATCTCGGCCTGGAGAGACCTGCACATCAAATCTGCTGGAAAGAACAATGGAGAGTACCAGGCAAAGAGCTCAGAGTGCAGCCCCCACAGTCTCTTCTAAATCGATACAAGGAATGGCAAATCAAAATGAATCTGCAAAGTGCTGCTCAGTACCCAAAACTCCTTCACACAACGTTGAAACTCTCCAGAAGTCTCTCTCTCTCTCTCTCAGAATGCGTAGTTCAAAAATGGCACCAACAATAAAAGGCAGGAAGTGGTCACCTTTAAATAGCGCTCCCCCTTTCCCTTCATGACTGCAGAATGCTCCACTCAAACTGTCGTTGCTAGCGTCAGGCGGTAAGGCAGGGGGCACCACTCAATATCCGCTCCGGGGCGATACCGGGGCGTTGCGCACTCGACTGACGTCACGATCTGCCGGCACAGGAGATCGTGGCGGTAGTGTTTAGCGCTGCCGCAAAATGTCTAGTTAATTTCGCGAGCGGCGCAAACTTCGCCGCGCCTGGGCGCTAGCTGCTTTGCGCCCCATTAGCGCCCTCTTAAGGCGCTAACGGGAGGCGCAACCAACTGAATTTTTCCCCCTAGTAGTTTCCTTTAATGTCCACTGGGAGCCCAATCCATCTCATGTAAATGAGGTCAAGGGGGTACGGCTAACCCCTCCAATCCATTTCCACTAACCTCAGCCCCAGGCCAGTCCCAAATAATTACCAACACTTATATAAGTGGCAGTAGGAGTTGCAGTAAGGTGTGGCTGAGTCAGATATCAAATTGGGGCGGTCATTTTGTGTGCTGCTACTAAAGGCTGGTGTTACTTTGCCTGCATGTCAATCTATTTAGTAAATTGGAGGTTCAGTGTGGAATTTTATTGCTAGTTATACTCATCTCGACTCAAAGTTCTGCTTTGAATTGGCGACATGGATATTTTAATGGAACACCCGTATTCATATGTTATGAAGACGATGAGAATGAAGATATGGAAGAGGCTACATTAGAGGCTATGAATCACTCTTCACAGAAAGCATTTCTTCCCTACATGCTCATACCCACTCACTGGGTCTACAGACCAAGAAGGTTTTACTTAGACTCTTCTGACCTCAAAAGTTACGCTTCTCCCCGGAGGTTATTGGGGAATGTGTCAACAGCTGGCTGAATATGTTCCACCAGGAGAATAACATTGTTCGTACCAGTCATGGTCACCACTGCCTGGAACCTTCCAGCCAGTATCACATGACCTTTGCCAGATTAGTCGGGCTCCCCCCCTCTCCCACCCCCAACCCCTGACCTCTCCTGAAGATACTGACTCATGCTGGAGTACAGTTCCACAGATTCTCACAACAGCATCAGGAAGATCACTGTTGCGCTGTTCAGGAAGACTGCAATTCCTATTCTTCCCAACAGAAGCAGAAAGGAGAGTGAGAGCCATCAAGTTCTACAGTCTGGCAGGATTCCCACTGGTACAAGAAACAATTCATGGAATGCAGATGGTACTCAAAGCTGAATATGACAACTCCCTTAAATTTGTGAATAGGAAAGGCTTTCATTCCATTAATGTCCAGTTAGTGTTTGATGTCGATCATCAGTTTCCACATGCACGCTGACGATACCCAGCTCTACCTCACCATCACCTCTCTCGACCCCTCCACTGTCTCTAAATTGTCAGACTGCTTGTCCAACATCCAGTAATGGATGAGCAGAAATTTCCTCCAACTAAATATTAGGAAGACCGAAGCCATTGTCCTCAGTCCTCGCTACAAAATCAATTCCCTAGTCACCGACTCCATCCCTCTCCCTGGCAACTGTCTGAGGCTGAACCTGACTGTTCACAACCTTGGTGTCATATTTGACGCTGAAATGAGCTTCCAACCACCTATCTGCGCCATCACTAAGAGCCGCCTATTTCCACTTCCACAATGTTTTCTGACTCTGCCCCTTCCTCAGCTTATCTGCTGCTCAAACCCTCATACATGCCTTTGTTACCTCTAGACTTGACTATTCCAATGCACTCCTGGGTGGCCTCCCACGTTCTACCCTCCGTAAACTTGAGGTCATCCAAAATTCTGCTGCTCATGTCCTAACTCACACCAAGTCCCGCTCACCATCAGCCCTGTGCTGGGTTATCTACATTGGGTCCCGGTTAAGCAACGCCTCGATTTTAAAATTCTCATCCTTGTTTTCAAATCCTTCCATGGCCTTGTCCCTCCCTATCTCTGTAATTTCCTTGAGTACATAAAGCTAGGCTGACACTCCAGTGCAGTGCTGAGGGAGTGCTGCACTGTCGGAGTTGCCGTCTTTCGGATGAGACGTTAAACCGAGGCCCCGTCTGCTCTCAGGTGGACGTAAATGATACCATGGCACTATTTCGAAGAAGAGCAGGGGAGTTATCCCCGGTGTCCTGGCCAATATTTATCCCTCAACCAACACAATAAAAACAGATTATCTGGTCATTATCACATTGCTGTTTGTGGGATCTTGCTGTGCACAAAATGGCTGCCGCGTTTCCCACATTACAACAGTGACTCCACTTCAAAAGTACTTCATTGGCTGTAAAGCGCTTTGAGACGTCCGGTGGTCATCAAAGGCGCTATATAAATGCAAGTCTTTCTTTCTTTTCTTTCTTTCCAACACTACAACCCCTCGAGATATCTGCGCTCCTCTAATTCTGGCCTCTTGACCATCCCCGATTTTAATTGCTCCACCATTGGTGGCCATGCCTTCAGCTGCCACGGCCCTAAGCTCTGGAATTCCCTGCCTAAACCGCTCCACCTATCTACCTCTTTCCTACTTTAAGATGCTCCTTAAAACCAACTTCTTTGACCAAGCTTTTGATCATCTGCCCTAATATATCCTTATGTGGCTTGGTGTCAAATTTTGTTTTATAATGCTCCTGTAAAGCGCCTTGGGACATTTTACTATGTTAAAGGCGCTATATAAATACGAGTTGTTGTTATTGTTATCCTGAACGCCAATGCCAGATACCCAAGAAGCTGCATGATACTTTCATCAAATTGGTAGATATTGGTATGCATTGCGTTCATACTTTGGGCATAAATTTACCAATGGGACGACCACTGCCCAAACTGCGTAGGCATTGGTCCCACTGCTAAATTCGTGGGGCCCTTATTTTAGGCGTCCTGGGCAGATGCCTAAAACAGGCATTAGGCCCCTTAAATATGTAAATAAAGGGCCTAATGCCTGTTGAAGGAACCCTTTGAGAAAGTCATCTGAGGGGCAGACGTCGGGGCTTGCCCTGCTCAGGATTCTTTAGCGGCCCCTGTGGCTGTCAACTCCAGGTAAGTGGTTACTTTTTTTCATTAAAAAAATCCATCCTGTGGAGCCAGGAGGTGTAGGATTTCTCCACCGACTCCATAGGAGTCGCGTTTGCCCTCCCCCACCCCACCCCCACCCCCGTAGTCCGCACCGATTCCCCTTCCTGGGACTTAACTGAGGGCCATTGCCTATGAGGTGGGTGGCCGGCCGGCCGGCCCGACAGTAATGTCTTTGCTTGGGTGAGCTGCCTATGGAGGCGCGACCAGCACCGGCAGGTTGCACGGCTTATGTTAATGAGGCACAAGGATCGATTCCCGGGCTCCTCGGTTTGAGCGCGTGCTGGGCGTGCAACGCTGAGCCGGCAGTCTCCGCTGAGTCCCACTGATCTCATTTGCATATGTCAGTGGGCCAGTGGCATGGCATCTGAGTTTACTGGATTGGCACTGCTAATGCACTCTGGGTAAGTTAGACTGAGTTATACGAGGCGTAGCAGCTGCCAGGATCACATGATCAAGATGCAAGTGAGGAGCTTTAAGCCTGAACAGTCTGGAATGTTTAAGAAACGATTTCCACTGTTGAGAACTACTTTTTAAAGCATTTTGTGGGGGGTGGGGGGGGCGGATTTCTGACTACAAATACCTGCACTTGCTTCTGACCGGGCTAGCTCATCGGCATATTTACAGACTCTCTCCCCAACTGCTTCTCAGGAGCAGCTATAGCATTCCCTTATGAGGACCTTTCTAAGGAGTTGTGCATAAGTAAGAACGAAGAAAGAAGTTGCATTTATATAGCGCCTTTCACAAGCTCAGGATGCCCCGAAGTGTTTTACAGCCAGTTACGCACTTTTTGAAGTGTAGTCACTGTTATAATGTAGGGAAATGCGTACAGCAAACAGCAGTGAGATAAAGGACCAGATCATCTGTTTTAATGATGTTGGTTGAGGGATAAATGTTACATAGAATTACATAGATTTTTACAGCACATAAACACACCATTCGGCCCAACAGGTCTATGCTGGTGTTAATGCTTCACACTACTTCACACTACTTCATCTCACTCTATCAACTTATCCTTCTATTCCTTTATCTTTCATATCTAGCTTCCCCTTAAATCCATCTATGGTAATCACCTCAACCATTCCATGGAGTAGCGAGTACCACATTCTCACCACTCTCTGAGTGAAAAAGTTTCTCCTGAATTCTTTATTGGATTTATTAGTGACTATCTTATATTAATGGCCCCTAGTTTTGGACTCCCCCACAAGTTGAAACATCTTCTCTATCAGGACACCTCTCAGTCTTCTCTTTTCTAGAGATAAGAGCCCTAGCCTGTTCAGTCTTTCCAGATAGTTACACCCTCTCAGTTCTGGTATCATCCTTGCTGGAGTCAGGAAAACCGTACACTTTAGCAGCACAGGGTACTGCCGTTTGCTCAGCGAGGACCACTTTACTTATTTGGCCATCGGCTTACAGGCTTATTTGGGACCGATTTGGAAGAGTTCCAGATTCTTTGGGGTAGAAATTAGGTCGCGCCCCATTTGGGGCGCAAATATCGTCCGGACGCAAATATTAGTGCCTGGCGCTAATTATCGGCACTGACAGGAAACTTCACTTTTACCGCCCCGGGAGGTGAGTGGAGCGCTAAAGCAGGCGCTGCACACCTCTCTTAAGGCGCAAAGGCCGAGCAGTGAGGCGCTAACTCGGAGCGCTGGCGAAGCTCATGTAATGTCAGTCAGCAATGGAACACACACACAATGGCACGGGCCAGTTCTTAAAGGGGATGGTTAATCTTGCTTTCCATCCACATCCTGTTCATTGCTGCCTTGAATCTCGGCCTGGAGAGAGTTGCACATCAAATGTGCTGGAAAGAACAATGGAGCGTACCAGGCAAAGAGCTCAGAGTGCAGCTCCCACAGTCTCTGCTAAATCGATACAAGGAATGGCAAATCAAAATGAACTTGCAAAGTGCTGCTCAGTACCCAAAACTCCTTCACACAACGTTGAATCTCTCCAGAAGTCTCTCCCTCTCTCTCTCAGAATGCGTAGTTCAAAAATGGCACCAACAATAAAAGACAGGAAGAGGCCCCCTTTAAATAGCGTCCCCCCCAGCCCCACAGCGATTGATAGCGTTCCAGTCTTCTGGTCGTTGGAAGCGCCAGGCGGTAAGGCAGGAGGCGCCACTCAATTTCCGCTACGGGGCGCCCCAAGGGCGTTGCACCATGGAATGACGTCACAATCTGCGCGCGCAGGTGGTCGCAGCGGTAAGTTTTAGCGCCGCCGCACAATCTCAAGTTAAGTTCTCGAGCGGCGCAAACAGCGCTGCGCCCGGGCGTTAGCGGCTTAACGCCCCATTAGCGCCCTCTTAAGGCGCTAACGGGAGGCGCAACCAAGTGAATTTTTACCCCTTTAGGTCTTATCAATGAGCCAGTAATGATGGTCAACATCAAAAATATCTGGCTCAATTTTCAGAGTACTGAATCTGTTACAAATGATCAACTCGATTGGAGATTTCAGGAACAGCTCCATGCTTTCTGCAACCTAATTGTTACAGTTCAGTTCCCTGCAGGATCGGTGCAAATGAGAACTGAATGAGTTTATTGTATCATGCATGCAATTTGCCAGTGTTCGCACTGGCATAGCACCATTTCATGTATTTGCCCAGATAAGATGAGATGGGCCTGTGATGTTTCCAGAAATAGATTTAAAGACCCCAATAATATTAGTGGGAGTAAATAAAGGTATTTCAGCATTTATTTTATTGTTTACCTTTGTTTTCTGATGTTGCCACTTAGAGGGTTACTAGCCTTTGAAACAGTTGTTTCGGTACTGCCATTTCTTACCTTCGAGGACAACAGTAGCAAAATAGGTTTCCACAGAATGTCCCTGTGCTTATCTTAGAATCCTAGAGATTTATGGCACAGAAGGAGGCCATTCGACCCATCATGTCTGTGCCGGCCGAAAAAGAGCTATCCAGCCTAGTCCCACTTTCCAGCTCTTGGTCCATAGCCTTGTAGGTTACGGCACTTCAAGTGAAAATTCAAGTACTTTTTAAATGTGATGAGGGTTTCTGCCTCTACCACCCTTTCAGGCAGTGAGTTCCAGACCCCCACCACCCTCTGGGTGAAAAAAGTTCTCCTCAACTCCCCTCTAATACTTCTACCAATTACTTTAAATCTATGCCCCCTGGTTATTGACCTCTCTGCTAGGGGAAATAGGTCCTTCCTATCTACTCTATCTAGGCCCCTCATAATTTTATACACCTCAATCAAGTCTCCCCTCAGCCTCCTCTGTTCCAAAGAAAACAACCCCTAAACAAGCTAAAATTCTCCAGTACTGGCAACATCCTTGTAAATCTCCTCTGTACCCTCTCTAGTACAATCACATCTTTCCTGTAATGTGGTGACCAGAACTGCACGCAGTATTCTAGCTGTGGCCTAACTAGTGTTTTATACAGTTCAAACATAACCTCCCTGCTCTTATATTCTGTGCCTTGGCTAATAAAGGAAAGTATCCCGTATGCCTTCTTAACCACCTTATCTACCTGTCCTGCTACCTTCAGGGATCTGTGTACTTACACTCCAAGGTCCCTCTGTTCCTCTACATTTCTCAGTATACCACCATTCATTGTGTATTCCTTGCCTTGTTAGCCCTCCCCAAATGCATTACCTCACACTTCTCAGGATTGAATTCCATTTGCCACTTTTCTGCCCACCTGACCAGTCCATTGATATCTTCCTGCAGTCTACAGCTTTCTTCCTCACTATCAACCATACGGCCAATTTTTGTATCTGCATTAGGCTTTTTGGAGGAGGAGGAAAATGAACAGAGTGATGACAGGCTGCACCAAAAGTGCTCTTCAGCCATCCGCATGTATCTTCACAGCTGTATCTACAGCACAGACCTCAATTTGTCAAAAGAGCAATGTCTATAGATGCTGCCATTCACAATGCAAGCCATGACAGGGTTGTGTTGCATGCTTCAAGGTTAGCTGCAGACAAACTCCCCCATAGGCATGGCACTGCCAGTGGCTGTCAAGGTCACAAGTGCCCTTAACATTTATGCTGTCTGTCACTGGAGTCATAAGAAAGAAAGAAAATGCATTCATATAGCAGCTTTTGCATCTTCAGGATGTGCCAAAACACTTCAGAGTCAATGAATTACTTTTGAAGTACAGACAAATTTGCAATGTAGCAAATGTAGCAACCTATTGCACAGAAACATTCCACAAACAGCAATGAAAAAAATGGCCAGATAATTTGGTTTTAGTGGTGTTGGTTGAGGGCTAACTGATGGCCACACAGCAGGTGAACTACCCTGATCTTCACCATGGAATTTCTTGCATCGATCTGAGTACGCAGACAGACCTCAGTTTAATGTCTCAACCAAAAGACAGCACCTCCAACAATGCAGCACTCCTTCAGTACTGCACTGAAATGTTTGCCTAGATCATTTGCTCAAGTCTCTGGAATGGGGCTTGAAGCCATCTGACTCAGAGGTCACAGTGCTACCACTGAGCTAAGGCTGAGACCTAATAAGTTAATCAGCCACTCATAGCTGCACTAAACAAGACACTGATGCCTTGTTGGTTCAAACAATTCCAATTTGTCTCCTTTCACAACGGACAGCCGGCAGCAGAATGAGAGGGCGCGTTATTTTTACAGAGTGGTCGGATTCCTGAAAATCCAGGGAGAGTATAGATTGCATCCATATGTGCACCTGTGTACATGCCCCTGACTATATGAAATGGAAACGTTTCCACTCTATCAATGTACAGCTCGTATGCGACTATCAGCACTAAGTTATTTAAGTCAATGCTCACTTTCCAGGCAATTGTCACAATATGGTGGGTTGGATGATGATGGTCAAAGGCTACCCTCTACAGCCCTGGCTTGAAATAGAGTCATAGAGTCATAACGGCACAGAAGGATGCCATTCGGCCTATCGAGTCTGTGCCGGCTCTCTGCAGAGCAATCCAGTCAGTCCCATTCCCCCGCTCTATCCCCGTAGCCCTGCAAGTTTATTTCCCTCAAGTGCCTATCCCGTCTCCCCTTGAAAACATTGAGTGTCTCCACTTCCACCACTTCCGTCGGCAGCGAGTTCCAGGTCCTCACCACTCGCTGCGTAAAAAAGTTTTTCCTCACGTCCCCCCTGTATCTCTTGCCCAAAATCTTAAATCTGTGTCCCCTAGTCCTTGTACCATTAACTAGTGGGAACAGCCTTTCCCCATCTAGCCTATCCAAACCAGTCATAATCTTGTACACCTCTATCAAATTACCCCTCAACCTCCTTTGCTCTACTGAAAACAAATCCAGCTTCTCCAACCTGTCCTTGTAGCTAAGATCCTCCATCCCCGGAATCATTCTGGTAAATCTCCTTTGCACCCTCTCAAGTGCCTTCACATCCTTCCTAAAGTGTGGTGACCAGAACTGGATGCAATACTCCAGTTGTGGCCTAACCAGCGCTTTATAAAGGTTCAGCATAACTTCTCTACTTTTGTACTCAATACCTCTATTTATGAAGCCCAAGATCCCATATGCTTTGCAAACCACTTTCTCAATATGTCCCGCCACCTTCAGGGATCTATGCACATTAACTCCCAGGTCCCTCTGTCCCTGCACACTCTTTAAAACTGTGCCATTAAGTGTACGTTGCCTCTCCCTGTTCCTTCTGCCAAAATGCATCACCTCACACTTCCCTGTATTAAATTCCATCTGCCACTTGTCTGCCCATTCTGCTAGCCTTTCTATGTCCTGTTGCAGTCGATTGGTATCATCCTCACTGTTTGCCACACCCCCAAGTTTGGTGTCATTGGCAAATTTAGAAATTCTACTCTGTATTCCAATATCCAGGTCATTTATATATATCAAAAAAGCAGTGGCCCCAACACTGACCCTTGGGGGACACCACTGTCTACCATCCTCCAGTCTGAAAAACAGCCATTTACCACAACGCACTGTTTTCTGTCCTTAAGCCAATTCCTTCTCCAAGCTGCCATTGACCCACCTATTCCATGAGCCTCAATTTTGTTACCCAGCCTTCTGTGTGGTACTTTGTCAAACGCCTTCCTAAAATCCATGTAGACAACATTCATTGCATTCCCTTCATCAATCCTCCCTGTTACCTCATCAAAAAATTCAATTAGATTAGTCAAACATGATCTACCTTTTACAAATCCGTGTTGGCTCTCCTTAATTAGCTTAAACCTCTCCAAGTGTCCGTTAATTTTTTCCTTGATTATTGTTTCTAAAACTTTACCCTGCACTGATGTTAAACTGACCGGCCTGTAGTTACTAGGATTGTCCTTACACCCTTTCTTGAACAATGGTGTCACATTTGCCACTTTCCAATCCTCAGGCACCTCCCCCGCATCTAGGGAAGAGTCCCACTGCAGACTCTCATAAAGGAGATCTTATCCTATTGTGAGAAGCTGCTAATTAATTAACAATCCTGTCTACATCTTCTCCATTCCTGCATCCACTCAACTCCCAAAACATCTTGGTGCAATATGGGTTACATCAATTTTAAGTGCCCAATCTGTCTGGTTAATTGGTGTCCCACATGAATTGAGCATGTTAGCACTCAAAGTAAAAATTTTGTCACAGGTGGTAAACAAGTTCTATATAACATTCACAACATGCTGGCCACTATCCTACATTTTTCACCAGCTTTAAGCTTAATGCTGATAGCAATATCCCAGCTAACATTACTGAGCTCTGAACATTAATATTTGTGAATTAATTTTTAATAAACAAGACAGCTGATCATATCTGAACTTGATGAAATAAGGTTGCATTATTGTAAGCTATTAGTCAAAGTAAAATCTTCTATTTTATTCTTAGGAAATGGCTCATGGAAACAAGGAGATAAATTTGATCTTGAAGCCAAACAAGCATACCAGTCACTTCAGACCGTGACTCTACTGAGGACAGCAAAGCCAGAGTTTCACAAGTTTGCCGCTGATATGAGAAATAAATCACGTCATCAGTATGATTTGACCTCTGAAGGTGACAATGTACGTAAGTCTGGCATATAATTTAAAAAGAACCACTTAACATTTGTAAACTCAGATCAGTCATTCTGCAGACTGAGGCACACTTAAATCTGGGAGGTAAAGATCAAGTGAAGGATGGGGTGAAGGTTGACTTACATAATCCCCAATGAAAGAATACGACAGCAAAGTAGAAGAGTGATAACATTTCTACATTAAGCAACTTTTGTTAGTGAATTACTTTGTCACTCTGGCTGTGACAATTGAAGACAATTTACTTAGTCCAGAAATAGTTGACTCAGTAAAATTAAATGTAAAATAGAGTATATGGTAGCTGAAGAAGCAGCGTTGATTGATGTTGTTAATTGTGTATGCTGGAAATATTTATCAGAGTAATTTTCCAACTTCACGTTCCTGATAGGAAACCTACCTGTCCGGCATGCCCACATTTTCAATATGCTTTCCTGGCAAGCCAGGCTCCCTGCCAGGAATTTAAGGTCAGAAAATTGCCCCTTATAGGTGAAGATATTGACCCCATTTCTGGCCACGTTGGCACAGGTACAATTTCCACAGGAGTTCCCCAATCTCCCACCATAGCTTCAGCAGATGATTGACAGAAATCCCAGACAAACAATGTAAATGACCATTTATGCCATTTCTCTGGGATTTCTGCTGATTTCCCGCTGAAGTTACGATGGGAGATTGGAAGAATCTCCATGGAAATTACTGGTGAGGATTTTTAACTTCACTGCACAGAAATGAGGAGATTTATTTTATGACATTGTTCATCTGCTACAGGGAAAGTTGACAATTTTCTTCCGTAAACTGGATGTCTGACATGTGAGGAAGCCCTTCAGTATGTTTAAATGTCTCTAAACCAAGCTACTAAGAAATCACACAGGTAGGGTTTTGGTTTGCCCAACATGGACACAATCTCCCCATGTGCGAACACCTTCTCACTTACCTAAGCCCAAGCAGCTTAAACACAAGGGGTTGGGTTTCCGTTAGTTCTATAAGCACAATCCGGGCGGAATTGGCTGAGCTAGTGCATAAGATCGGGGAATTTTAAACGGAAGTGAGTTACAGCCAAAACCACTTCCGTGATCTTTTACGCTGGGTCAAGATTCACTTCACCCGAATCAGGCCCTGGTCATTAAACTGGCCCCGCCCCCAGGCCGAAATTGCGAGATTCTGTCAATTGCGCTGGTTCAGGAAGGCTCTTCAAATTGCGCACATTTTCTTAGGCGCAGACACTAGTAGGCACGTTTTAAAAGTGTTTTTAATATCAAAAAATATTTAAATTACTAGGAAACTGACTAGTGTACGCCAGTGAAACTAGTAAATAGTTCAGTATAGTTTTTTGAAGTCATTTTCAGTGATTTTAAATCAGGTTATTCATAAGTGGAGGACTGGACACCCTGATTAAAAATGCATATTTCTGGTGCTAAACCCATTTTCAGCTGCATTAATAAAACTGGACCAGGTTACCACTCAAATATATTAAGGAATACTTTTTAATGGAAAGAACAAAAAAAAATATTAATTTCTATTACACTGCCCGATTGCGCTGGTTCATGGAAGAGTTTACATTTGTGATTATGCAAATGAATTTTAGCAGAAATTTGAAGCGTAAGCTAACTAGCGCATTTTGGCCGCAATGTCCCGATTGCTTCCAAAGTGGAACTCTACCCCAGGTTGTCAAGAGCTAAGACTTAACCCCTTACCCCAAAGTATACTGGAGTGCAGCCACCTAAAGTGTCAGCTTAGCTCAGTGGTGGTACTCTTGCCTCTGAGTCAGAAGATCGTGGGTTCAAGCCTCCCTCCAGGGCTTAAGCACATAATCTATGTTGATACTCCAGTGCAATACTGAGGGAGCACTGCATTGTCAGAATAGCCATCTCTTAGATGAGATGTTAAACTAAGGCCCTGTCTGTTCAGGTGGATGTATAAGATCCCATGACATTATTTGATGAAGAGAAGTGGAGTTCTCCATTTTCAAAAATGTGAAGCAGTTCTGAGGCATTGCTAAACTGTGACAGGCCTCTAAAACTTGCTGCAGCAAATCTCCATCCTCACTACTAGTAGATTTGTTGGAGGAGGTTGGGAGTCTGTCAAAAATACTTAAAGACCCTGAGGCCAGAAGATCAGCTACACCCAAGATTCACCCTCATTTTATGAAGCGAAAGATCTGTTGTTGCAAGCCTGTGGACTAGAATGGTGGTAGTCTATCCTGCCACTGAAAAAGGGAAATCACTCAATCCTCTAAAAGAACAGTGAGTTGCAAATAGAAGCCAGTTAAGCACTTGAAATAACACAGAGAAAACAAAGGCATAAAAATTTCTCTTCTGCACTCTCAGCACACACGAGACATGCATATTTAGAACTTGTGGACCACCAGCCTATGATGTCTCGTCCATTCATTTTAATTGATAGAAAATCATGGGCTGGGGTTGTACAATGTTGTGATATGTATTCTTGGCATGTTGTTTTCTTCTCAAAGCTAGCTTTTGATTTAGTTATTACTGAGTGAGAAAAGCTAGGAGGTCCAGACCCTTCTGCAAGGATTCAGGGAGGGAAGGCACTCAATTTAAAGGGCTGATGGGTACACCCCAGAAGTGTATAATGCAACATCTGTGAGCGAACACTGTCCTGGTTATAGCCAGAGCGCTGCATACAATAATGAAAAATACTGTTGAGAAAATAAGAATGAAAGTGTTTGGGGCCCAAATACTTGTACAGTATAGTTTAAGAAATGAAAAAGCAGTGGCATTCTTTGAAAACCATCTGGAATAAATGCCTGGCACAACAATCTTTCTTGTTGCATTGCTGGTACCTCTGCTAATTCCTCTTTAGCATTTTCAGCCCTTTACTCTGTCATTCTGGTCATCAAGCTGCATGCTGAAGCCTCTTTTTGGGGTGAAGTTATGGAGAATGCAGCAGATGACAGTTCTGGAAACCCTATCGGGGGTGGCAGGGAGGCAAGACTTTAAAACTGCTACCAATCAGTCAAAACATTTGAAGCACTGCTTCAAGGTGCCAGTGTTAAGTTTGACGATAATTCCAGTTGTAGCATAACATTTGCTGCATCTGTGCTTTGCATAGATGTCATAAGCTATTGCTATGTGGAGCAGCTTTGGTCGCCCTGAAGCTATCCTTTCAATCTTTATTCCCCTTCAAATGATGTTGCCACTGATGATTGGTTTAAAATTAAGGCTTTGTGAGGAAGCAGGCATTGACCTGAATGATTCTGTGCTGGAAGTCATATGTACACTTTGAGATTTAAAAAAATAACAATTTCATGCCATATGGCCGCATGGGTACAGTCTGAGCAAGCCAGCAGTTCTGTGTTGCCTTCTAATGCCACTGTTAGTGGTGAAAGTGATGATGTTAGTCCTACTGAATGATGCACCTGACTGCCTTGATACATCTGTGGGCAGCAATCAGGCTGACGCCCTCTGTGGTAGCTTGGCAGGAGCGAAACGCATTAAAATTGGGGGACATGGTCACTTTGACAGTCATCGGCAGTGCCATCCCTATATTCAAAGCTGCTGCAGGTCTTCTTGACACACTTGGTATTATTCTGTAAATGTCTTCCTGCTAAACCTCAGCCTCCAGAGACAGTGCTCCATTGCCAGGCAGCTGTTTTTGAGCCCATGGTGAAGGCATAGCAGCAAATGCAGGCTATATGCCCCTGGTTTCATGTGACATCTCTGGTCCTGCTCTTTCTCCTCCACTAAATCAAGTGCTGTGAATTTTCTGACTGCATAAACTGACTGCCACTGCTGTACTTATCTTCTGATTCCAAATATGTGAGAACCTATCACAGCTGAGATTAGTACATTACAGGTGCAATAAAATGCACAAAGATAGCAATTCTGTGGTTATCCCCTTTTAGCAAGCAGTCATCCCCAATTTTGCATGCAGAACAAATCAAAGGCACAGTCTAAATGCTATAGCTTACTACCAACTCAAGAGCACTTCAGCAAGTTAATGACAAGAAATCATTCAGTGACATGGAATCGCACAAACGCAGATCACTGAAATGATTACTCTGTGCTGCTGAATTGTCGCTAGCAGAATGCTTGATGGCAACAGCAATTTCAACAATGCACAGTCAACTTCTGTACAATGTATTGAACGAGTTCTGTTGGTTAAGACATATGAGAACGATTAGAAGAGATTTCTATGTACAGAGGGTTGTTAGAGCATGGAATATTTTGCCACAGGGAATAGTGGAGGCAGAGACCATTGCTTCTTTTAAGGGAAAATTGCATAAATATTTGAAGATACAGGACTATGGAGAATATATTTCATCCTCAATTACAATTTCATCACCAAAGTTAGGTTTGGGGTAGATTTTTGTCTGGGCCTGTTTTCGGCACACATAGTAGTGGAGGCTATTATCTTGGGTGCAGCACTCAGAAAAAGAAAAATAGAGTACTTATGTGGTGTAAACTTTCATGGTTCTATGGGCGTTTGACATATTTGGCACACAAGATAATTTTTGACATATAAGATAATTGTTAAAAAATCCAGGGGGAATATGAGGACTTTTTTTGGCAGTGAGTTGTTCCATGATCTGGAATGCACGGCCTGAAAAGGTGGTGGAAGCAGATTCAATAGTAACTTTCAAAAGAGAATTGGATATATACCTGTAAAGGAGAAATTTGCAGGGCTATGGGGAAAGAGCAGGCGAGTGGGACTAATTGGATAGCTCTTTCAAAGAGCCGGCACAGACACAAGGGGCTGAATGGTGTCCTTTGTGCTGTATGATTCTATATGTGGAATGTTATAATCATGTCGGAGAGTCTCCAAATTAAGCTACTGAGAATGCATAAAAGTCAAGTTTCTCTTTGCCCGGTAGAAAAACTCTGTCCCTGTAGGAACACACCTCACTTCTGTAAATCCAGATAGACTAGGCGTAGGTTAATAGAGCCAAGGCTTAGCGACCCCCAGATGTGTGCAGGTGTACTGTTGGGAGTTCAAACAGCTAAAACTGTGCAGTTTATCAACAAAGAGCATTAGTACATTTCACAGTGTTTGTCCAGCTAGGACCACCTACCTTTATGGTATTGGCTTATAAGGTAATCTAGGACTGAGTGAGAAGAATCTCACAGTCGTAGGTATACCCCTCCAGGTCCCATTAATGAGTCAGCTTGGCTGGTTAATCATCAGCAGTGCCTGGAGTACTGCAGACCTGCCTATTTAGATATCAGATTACCCAGTCTGCCACAGAACATTACTAGAATTACATTACATAGAGTTCATAGCACAGAACAGACCATTCGGCCCAACAGGTCCATGTTGGTGTTTACGCTCCACACGAGCCTTCTCCCACTCTACTTCATCTAACCCTATCAATATATCCTTCTATTTATTTTTCCTTCATGTACTTATCTAACTTCCCCTTAAATGCAATTGAATTGCTTCTGAACTTCTGTCACCAGGAGTGCCACTTTGGAGCAGCCTCAATCCCAAAGAGACACAGTTCAAACCCCCATCATGCCCCTCTCCAACAATGATAAGAGAACAATGCAGAATTAATGTCAAGAACATAGTTCAGTTTCTCTCATTCTTGTATCTGGGCTGGAAATGTTAGTTTCCTATTGAAATGTCAGGATTACCAATGAACAATTTTATGGAGCAACACTGGAGTGGCTTCAGACAGAGCCAGTAAATGTCTTGACTTGTCTCAATTAAGTCGGCATATGCAGTCTAGCTGTACTACGCCAACCTTATGGGGAAGAAGCTTATTTATTGAGAGAAGGAACTATTGCCCTTCTTGGATTGCTTTAATTGCCACAATGCTGCATTTTTGACAGTAGACCGAAGGCTGTCACGTTTTATCAAATGTTGCTTGATTTTTAAACAAGTCAGGACGTGAATGTCTCTGACATCTACATTTGCATATGTTGTGACTCACACAGTTCATACAAACTGCTCTACCTAAGCAGTTGAACTGTTAGACTGGTCTCCTACACAGAAAACAGGCAAAAGCTTCTCTGATAGGTAAACTTTCTCTCACCTCAAGCCTCCAACCTATGTTTCTCCATTGCAATCTCTCTTGACATTTTCTTTATTTTACCAATCTTACTATAGCATTGCTTCTCTGAATTTTCCCTCTTTTGTTCATCCAGATCTTCAAATCTGCATCCCTCCTCCTCCTTCCATCATCACTATGCTGAAATCACACTTTTCCCCACTTCAAATCACTGTTTCCCAACATCTGTAAACAGTGGAACTCCTTTCTCCTCTCAATCTTTCCCTTCTTCCTGCCATCGGCTATTTAGAATCCAAACTTGGTTTTCATCCACTCACTGCTGCTTGATGGACCTCATCTTCCCTCCTGTCCTTAGCAACTATTGTAATCTCTGGTCTTGGCTCTTCAATTAGGTTTCTCAACAAAAAAAAGACACGCAACCAAATCACCCTAATGATGCTACCAAGTAAGTGCAGTGATGGATTAAGCAAGCTCGGTAAAGTTAACATTGTGAAATACAAATAGAGTGTTGATATCATTTACCATCAATACAGTAACTGGGTTTGAACTGGCCCAGTAGTATCCACAGGACCAGAAAAGAGCATTGTAGCCCATCTGACCAGGCTCAAAAGTTTAAAAGACTTTTCTCCCTCAATAAAATAAATAAACAGAGCAAACCACTCATTCGCTCTGTGAATTGACCCAACATCGCAATGCTGTGCCTCCTCCCTTTGCTTTAGCCGTGAGGCAGAGCAGAGACATTTTGGGGGGAAAAATTGGGTTGCTTTGCACCTCCCGTTAGTGCCCCGGGTGGGTGCTAATGGGGCGCAAAGCACCTAGCGCCTGGGCGTGGCGCCGCTAACGCCTCCCGCGAAACTCAGTGGGAGGTTAGCGGCGGCGGCAGCCGGTAGGGTCCCGCGCGCTGTGCTTCCAGCGAAGACATCATCGGTGTGCACATCACCCCGCTCGCGCCCCGGCTGCAAACTTCGGTCACGCCCCCTGACCTACTGCCGGGGGCGTTTTTGCGGCTGGGGTGGTGATAATTAAAGGGCAGGTGCTGGGCGGCCATTTTTTTTGGGCCGCCTGCCAGCACCTGCCCCCTCTCGCTTCTTCATGCTAGGTGCCAGCCGCGATCATTCAGCCCAGCACTCCTCTTGAGTGCGGGCTGTTTTGCCAGCACCCCGCGCCCCAGTGGTGCAGCAGGGTCCCAGTGCGCGCTGCGCTAGGCCCCTCCCCTTTAATCAGGGGAGGGACGCCTGTAGTACCACAGCGCTACGTGCCGACGCGCATGGCGCTGTTCACGTAGCGCAGCGATATTGAATGGTCGCACCCCAGGAAAGAGGGGGAGCACTTCCAGTAGCACCCTGCCTCCTGCTTGGGGTGCTACCACTCAATTTACGGCGCTGGGGCGCTAACTTTTTCGGGGCGTTTAAAGTAGCGACCCGGCGAAGTTAGCGCTCCAAAGGGGGAGTCACCGAATTTTTCTCCCCTTGATTTGTAACTTTGTTTTCATTCAACAAATTCAGTATCAGAAGTAAATACATAAAAGAAAACAATATGCCAAGAATCAATTAAGACCATTTAAGCTGTGCATTCGGATTACACAGTAGATGAATAAAAAGTGGTACAGTATAACTGATGCTTCCAGCCATTTCATTTCAATTAGATTTAAATACATTTAAAAACCAGATGGAGAGAGTTTGTGACTGCCTGCAGCTCTACAACTGACGCATGATGATTACAATTACATCAGAATTATTAAATATAACCTTCACTTATCTAACATCCCACAGATGTCACGAAACAATTTTCTTCCTGATACACATGTAGGAGCTAAAATATCCAAACTATTGCAAACGGCTTCTCTTCCTGCTCTGTGTTATGAAGATATTAGTGTTTCAGAAGTCAATTTCAGGTCGGTTCAAGAGACAATTGGGTGAATTTTGGAACTGAGGAATATGGTGAGAAGCCAGGTAGGTGGGCTTGATCTCTGGCAAAGGGATAGACATGACGGGCTAGAAATTCGATGGTGCTGCGCCTGTTTTTTGGGCACAAAATGCACACCTAAGCATCCAATATGGCGGGTGAGGTGCGCTTGCTTATTACGCGGCGAAATTGCCACTATATTGGTAAATGCAGAAGCAGGGGCGTCCAGCGCCTGTGCCTGAAACAGGCATTATGTCCTTTGCATATGCAAATAAAGGGCCTAACACCTGCTTGAGGCCCCCTTTGCAAAATTGGGATGCTCTTAACGCAGCCGGCACCGGCAGGGTGAGCTCAGAACAAACAGGTCTACATGCCACCTAACCAGCAGGACTGCTGGAGGCTGCCACCAAAATGGTAAGTTTATAAAAAAAATACCTGAATGTGGAGTCGTAAGGAGCAGGAATGCTCCTCCCAGCTGCACTGCAGTGCCTAAGACCATTGCTGGCCCTCGTGGAGCCATAGGGCACTAGGAATGGGCAATAAATGCAGCCTTGCACCCACATCCAGAGAACAATACGCAAACAGCAATAATATAGTAGACAGCAGTCAACATTGCTTCAGAATGGACAGCTCGAGCCTGACCAACATCCCAGACTTCTTTGAGTCAGTAACAACTCAAGTAGACTGTGAGAAACCCTAATATTTCCAACAGTCTTCATAAGGTTCCACAAAAAAGGCTATTAGTTAAACTTGAAACTGTAGGGTTTATCGGTAAATATTGAGAATGGATAAGATATGCTTACAATTTAGGCAGGTGGTACCAGACTACTTTTTTCAAATCCCTTTCATTTCATATCAGCTATAATATAACTGCAACTGATGGAAAGTACAGTTTATAAAGTCCAGCTAGGAGTTATACTTCATTTTTAATCTTTTCAATATTAGCAGAGAGTTGACTTGCTATTTAACATTGAAATTTAATGACACTCAGAACCCGCTGTGCAGAACTTTGCACATGTCAACATTTAATATAATAGGTTAGATAGATGGTTGAAGGAAAAGGAATAAAATGATATGGGAACAGGGCGGCATATGGGATTAATACTATTGCTTGTATGGAGGCTAAACACCAACTTGGGCTGGTTGGGCCCAATGGCCTGTTTCTGTGTTACAATTTCTATGTCATTCTATTCAATGATATAGCTCCTTTCATGTCATTAGGATGTCCTAAAGTGCTTCATAGCCAATGAGTTACTATGTAGGCAAACATGGCAGCCAATTTGCACACAGCAGGGCCCCATAAATGGGGGTTTGCTGGTGTTGCTGAGACACAAATGTTAGTCAAGACACTGGGGGAACTCACCATCTTCAACTAGTACCATGGGATCTATTACATCCACCTGAACAGGTTAAACATTTTATCTAAAACAACACAGCACTCCCTCAGTACTACACTTAAATGTCAGCCCAGATTATGTGCTCAAGTGAGGCTTGAACTCATGACCTTCTGATTTAGAGGGATAATACCAATGACTCAAGCTGACATCTTTGAAGGGTAAAAAACAAGGGCTACTGGGTAGAGGAGTAATATCGGGGTGAGGGGAAAGTTCTAAGTGGCGTGCCTCACGGCTCAGTGTTGGAACCACTACTGCTTCTAATTTAAATTAATGACTTGGATTCAGAAACTAAATGCAAAGTAATCATATTTGCTGATAATACCAAACTAGGAGGGGCAGTGGAATTGAAGAAGGCAGCTCAGAAATTATAGAAATGAGTTGGGCAAAATAGGTAAGTGAACAGAACAATGGCAGATGAAATTTTATGCTGACAAGTGCAAAGTATTGCACATAGGAAGGTAAAATGGGTGACCTAGAAGTCTTAGTAGACTCGACACTCAACATAACAAAGCCAATAGAATGCTGAACTACGCAGCCAAAGCAGTAGAACACAAGTCAGAGGAAGTTGTTATTAAACTGTACGATGCTCTCCTCAAACCACACTTTGAGCACTGTACCCAGTTCTGGTGGCCGAGAAGCAAAGGAAATTCATCTCATGGCTTTCTGTTTTGTGCCTGGAAAATGGATAGCCAGGAGTTGAAAATTGTTGGGTGCGGAGGCACCTCAGCCTGCCCATTGATGCCCAAGGCTTGCCTGATACCAAATTCAGGCAGGCCTGCAAATGGATGAGCAACCTGCCTGCCTCAAACAGGCTTAAGGCTGCTTTATTATGTAAATTGGGGTGCTAAGCTGGTTGTAGGACCCCAATGTAAGATTCAGGTACAAGTGGCCGGAATTCATCTTGACCCAACCAGTGACCTGAATCGGAATTTGGCTTGGGCCTCAGGTTGACAGGCGCACAGAATCAGTGCCTTCGTCAATTCCACTGCCCGTCCTAGTTTGGTATCAACAGCAAATTTGATTACTTTGTATTTAGTTTCTGAATCCAAGTCATCAATTTAAATTAGAAATAGCAGTGGTTCCAGAGACTGAGGCCTTCAGCAAGTACGTTCTGGGGCTGAAATAAAGGGAGAAGAGGCCGCTATAAGGTTCACTCCATCAGCAGACTTTGGGGTTTTGCCATCACTACGAGGAACTACTGCCAGGCTTCACTTGGCAGTCCTGGGATCAGCAGGAACAGGGATGGACGGGAGGAAAATAGGCTGGGAACCCGGGCACCCCCCAACCACCCAACTTCCCCCCCCCTCCCCGCTGACATTTGCATATGGCAGGTAGGGAAGGAGCGACCAATGGCGGCCCGGCAGGAGTGGGGTCGAGGGAAGTTCAGGCCGGGGTGGTGAAGTACAGTAGCCCTCATTGCCCAATTTTGCCTACTTTTCCGCTTCAATGGTACCTATCTTGTGTGAGGTACTGGAGCATCCAGCACCAGTTCGACTGTGCCCAGCTTGCTTTCAGGAGAGAAACAGAGAAAAGTGGACAACTAATTGCTCAGTTGAGTCAGTTGTGATAATCATGCATCAAATTCTACTCAACTAGCTACCGCTGAGTGAAAAAATAATTACCAGCCAAAGCAAAAGGCTAGAAGCAAGTACCAATAATCTATTAATAATTTACAGTTTCAAATGCACACAGTGCTATGAGTCTAATGTCTTCTTTCACACAAATTAAACCAATGCTTGGCTTTTAACGAGTGGTGTTGCCATGGTAAGCTGTGCAGCACTTTATACTGTTCGTATGTAGAGAAGAGCACAATCACATGATAGAATGACATTATATTGTCAACCGTGTTTGGCATTACACATTTACTGATATATGTCTTTAAAAAGACACTAAGCTAAAGAATGCACAAGCTGTGGAATCCAGAGTGCGAGGAAGAGGCTCCATTTGTTTAAACACTTAACTAGGTGAGTCGCTGATCTTAGTCATGCTGAAGTTGTTGAGACTCAAGAGAAGGTCAATTGCTTTCTGACAGGAAGGGAGGAAATGTCAGAGGGCCAATTAATCTTAAGCCACTCTGGCATGACTCCCAGATGCTGTGACAGAGGCCTGAATATAGATCTGCAGCTCATCCGCTTTGACAGAGAAGGAACATGTAGGGAGAGAGTGGGGGAGTAGACATAAATCAGAAAAATATACAAGTTAGCCAAAATGTGTAAAAAAAAAACAGGTAACAAAAGTTCCTGCTGCACTGAGTAGAATGGGTAATTTATGAAATTCCACTCCTGGTGCAGATGCTTATCGACCTGGGCGTGCATATCAGAAATTGCGACATGCACTCCCAACAATTTTCCATCTATTCATTTTATTTAAAAATAATAACCAGAAAATTGTGCGAGCTGAAGATTAGGTGCATTCATCCTCGATTGTCGATCAGCCGACCCATCAAATGAGCTCCGCGTTAGGAGCAATGATTCACCAATTTAAATAAGAAGCAGGAAGTTCTCTTGGTGTTCTGACCAACATTGCTTCCTCAATCAACACCACTGAAAATAGATAAACTGGTCTTTCATTTCAGAGCTGCCATTGCTGCATTTTGTTACATAACAACAATTACTGCACTTCAAAGTATTTCATTGCATGTGAAGTTTTTTTTTCACTTGGCAATGCTGCATTTATTGCCCTGAGAAGGTGGCAGTAATGATTATTTTTACAACTGAGTGCCTGGGTAGGTCAATTCAGAGGACATCAAGAGTCAACCACATAGTGTGGGGCTGCAGTCTCATACAGGCCAGAACAGATAAAGGTGGCAGGTTTCATTAGTGAACCACTTGGGTTTTTATAACAATCCGGCAGCTTTCATGGTCATTATTTCCAGGTGCTAGTTATATAAAATTACCAGATTTATTCAATTCAATGATTTGAAATCATAACTTCTCGGTTGTTCATCACTAGCTCAGTACCATAAACATTACTTTACCATGCCTGTATTACCATACCTATGCTTAGAGACATGATGATAATATGCAAAAGCAAAATACTGCGGATGCTGGAAATCTGAAATAAGAACAGAAAGTGCTGGAAATACTCAGCAGGTCAGGCAGCATCTCAGGTTGATGACCTTCCGTCAGAACTGGAAAAAGTTAGAGATGTAACAGGTTTTAAGTAAGTACAGAGGCTGGGAAAGCGGGTGGGGAGGAAAGAACAAAAGGGAAGGTCTGTGATAGGGTGGAAGGCAGGAGTGATTAAATAACAAAAGGGATGATGGTACAAAGCAAAAGGAGATGGTAATGGGACAAGTAAAAACCCATCTAGACCTATCTTTTGTTTCTATACTTGTTCCATCTCTAACTTTTTCCAGTTCTGACGAAAGGTCATCGAGCTGAAACGTTAACTCTGTTTCTCTCTCCACAGATGCTGCTTGATCTGCTGAGAATTTCCAGCACTTCCTGTTTTTATTATAATAATATGCAAGCCTTTTTCAAAACTAGTTAGTCTAACATTTCTCAGCCTGGCCACTCTCTTTTCTCCAGTGGCCTCAAGATGTAAATAAACACAACTGCTCTCTAGGAGTCAGACCAGCTACAATTACTTGTTCAATTTCAAAGCAAGAGAAAACTAAGACGAAGCAAAGCAGAAACAAAATGTAAAGTAAACCAGAAGCTACTGTTACAAACAAGGGTGGACACGTATCACATGTTTTTTTAAAGTTAACTATGAATGCATCTGAACTTGTGATGTAACTTAAGACATTCAGTCATTCAGTGCTGGAACTTTCTGGAATCTGTGGCAAACATTACATCATGCTGATGCCATCTGTGATAAATGGGAACTTAACAGGTATGCTAATAAATTACAACTTCATTTGTAACTAATTTGCTGCGAAGAAAGCAGAAACATATCGAATCATAAATGCCTGACTTGTTCTTTAATGTGCTTAGCCAAGCACTGACTACTGATAGACAGGCCTTTGTGTCTCCTGCAGTCATAAGAATAGGAAGGAATGCTTTAGTATGACACTGGATAATTTGTCACAATGAATGGCTCTATTCAGCAGTCAGAGTACTTTTGAAGCAGCATCGTACCAAATAAAATGAACAAAGTACAGTCCTGCCTAAAACTGTGAATTTCTGAGAACATATTCTAGGCTTAGTATTCGCATCCTTTCACACATAACTTAACCAGAACTCTGAGTTAACCATTCACATTCATCCTAATTATTCCCTACTTCTTGAAGCATTATCTTAACAATGCATTTTGTGACTGAATAGTATAAAGTACGAGCACAGGAAAGTGCCCTGTGAATCGTAGCCTCCTTGTGTTTCAAAAATATTGACATGTGTTTCATGGCAATATTGCAGAATTTTAAATTATCTTTTTATCCATGTGCGATATAATAAAGAAACCTTAGATTTCACTAAAACAAACTTGTAACGGACTCCTATCAGCAAGAAGAACAATGCTGCCGATGGGCGGAAGAGACCTCCCCAGGAGACCAAGACAGCCTGGTTGCACATTGCAGAGGAGGTCACAAGCAGGGATGTGGTCAGGAGGACCTGGGTGCAGTGCCGCAAATGTTTCAATGATCTCATTAGATCAGGAAATGTTAGTACAAAGCCACACTCAACCTCATCTTGCTGTGCCTCTTATCATCCCCATCACTCTGACTTCCCTACCCTACTCCTGCACATCCTTACTCACACCAACTTACCTTGCACGTCCACCCATCCCTCTCTCTCTATCTACATTAACACATCCCCATCTCACTAGCCACCCCTCACACTCACCCTCATCCTAGTGATCTTCACCGCGCGTCAAGTACAAGAGAAATGCAGGGAACAGCACCAACCGCTGTACATGGCCGCCTTTGACCTCACAAAGGCCTTCGAAACCGTCAACCGTGAGGGATTATGGAGTGTCCTCCTCAAATTCGGCTGCCCTCAAAAGTTTGTCACCATCCTCCGACTGCTTCACGATGACATGCAAGCCGTGATCCTGACCAACGGATCCACCACAGACCCAATTCACGTACAGACCGGGGTCAAGCAAGGCTGTGTCATCGCACCAATGCTCTTCTCGATCTTCCTGGCTGCAATGCTCCATCTCACCCTCAGTAAGCTCCCCGCTGGAGTGGAGCTAATCTACAGAACAAACGGGAAACTGTTCAACCTCCGTTGCCTCCAGTCCAGATCCAAGGTCGTTCCATCCTCTGTCATCGAATTACAGTATGCAGATGATGCTTGCATCTGCGCACACTCTGAGGTCGAACTCCAAACCATCATCAACACCTTCACCGAAGCGTACGAGAGCATGGGCCTTACACTAAACATCCGTAAGACAAAAGTCCTCTACCAACCTGCCCCCGCCACACAGTACTGCTCCCTGATTATCAAAATCCATGACGAGGCCTTGGACAACGTGGACCACTTTCCATACCTCGGGAGCCTACTGTCAACAAAGGCAGACGTCGATGACGAAGTCCAACACCGCCTTCAGTGCGCCAGTGCAGCCTTCGACCGCCTGAGGAAGAGAGTGTTTGAAGACCAGAATCTCAAACCCAACACCAAGGTCATGGTCTACAGAGCAGTAGCGATACCTGCCCTCCTGTATGCTTCAGAGACATGGACCATATACAGCAGGCACCTCAAAGCACTGGAGAGGTACCACCAACACTGCCTCCGCAAGATCCTGCAAATCCATTGGCAGGACAGGCGCACCAACGTCAGTGTCCTCGCTCAGGCCAACATCCTCAGCATCGAAGCTTTGACCACGCTCGATCAGCTCCAATGGACGGGCCACATCGTCCGCATGCCCGATACGAGACTCCCAAAACAAGCGCTCTACTCGGAGCTCTGACACGGCAAGAGAGCCCCAGGTGGGCAGAGGAAACGCTTCAAGGACACCCTCAAAGCCTCCTTGAAAAAGTGCAACATCCCCACCGACACCTGGGAATCCCTGGCCCAAGACCGCACAAAGTGGAGGAGAAGCATCAGGGAAGGCGCCGAACACCTCGAGTTTCTTCGCCGGGAGCAAGGGGAAGCCAAGCTGAAGGAGCACACGTCAACCCAAGCACCCCACCCACCCGTCCCTTCAATCACCGTCTGCCCCACCTGTGACAGAGACTGTAGGTCCCACATTGAACTCATCAGTCACCTGCAAACTCATTTTTAATGTGGAAGCAAGTCATCCTCGGTTCCGAGGGACTGCCTAAGAAGTGAAATCATACCAACTAACAACATACAAGCATAACCACTTGGGTGCTTTATCCAATGTTTATGTAAAGTTGCTGTTAATGTGGTGTCAAAGGTTGCTATTGTTGTTGGTGCTGCTGGTGTGCCTGGTGCTGCTGGTGTTGGGGTTCATCGTGGTCAGATTCTGAAGACCAAGGTGAGACAATATAAACGGCACCCATGTTGATGGAATAAATGGCAGGTGAAGTAGAGATGGCAGAAACATTCTGTCAGTGGTGAGAGAGTTCTTCCAATGAGGTGACACTGGATGACGACTTTGTTGGAAAGACTTGCAGCCTGCAGAATCTGTGCTGGAAATGGACTGAGCAACAGCTTCTGCCTGAGGAAAGTGATCATCTGTCAGGTGCGAGCTTTTACTGTACATTTGATGCTGTCAAGTAATCAGCTGGAGCAATGGCCATGGAATTCAGGTTGACAGACGTGGTTCCCGAGCTGCGTGAGTCCCGTGGCCATGCAGGGAAATTTGAAATGTAGGGGGAAAAAGGCTCTTAAGTGCCTGTAAACTGCTTGATAATGATTTAATTGGGTTGCCCGCCGCTGCCGGTCGGGTCGGCTCCGTGATGACAGGCGTCTGGGGGAAAGGCATGTGGGGACGGGATGACAGTGGATTCCCGACCCACTGTCAAAAATAACAACTTTCCCACCCGATCCGCCACCGATCACGCCCGCTACCACCCTGGAAAATTCCAGCCATTGTCTTTGGTCCCCGCCTCAAACTCTGCTCCCTAGCCACCGACTCCATGCCTCTTCCTGGCAACTGTCTGAGGCTGAACTAGACTGTTCGCAACCTTAATGTCGTACTTGACCCCAAGATGGTCTTCCAACCACCTATGTGCTCCATCACCAAGCCTGCCTACTTCCACCTCTGTAACATTGTCCAACCCTGCCCCTGCCTCATCCATGCCTTTGTTACCTCTGGACTTAACTATTCCAACATTCTCCTGGCCAGCCTCCCATCTTGCACCGTCCATAAACTCAGGGCAAGAGTTTCCCTTATCCAAAACTCTGCTGCACCAACTCCCATTCATCCACTACCCCTGTGTTCGCTGACCTACATTAGCTCCCGGTCCGACAAAGCCTCAATTTTAAAATTCTCAACCTTGTTTTCAAACCCTCCATGGCATCGCTAGTTTGAATCTGGTTATTTTAACTCTGGGAAAAGAAGTTATTTTCCAGTTGTTTTTCAAATTGCTGCTCCACTTACTTGAATTAAATCCAATTTCCTCACGCTGTATAAGGGCCAATAAGGTACAAGTAGGTGGAAAAGATTGATCATGTGATTGATTATGCATTGATTCCTGCTCGTCTATCACTTCATCCCAGCTGACCTTCACTGGCTCCCTGTCCCCTAAATTATTTCACCCCACCATTAATGGCATACTCTTCAGCCACGTTGGTCCAGACTCTCAAACTCCCTCCATAAACCCCTCCACTTCTCCACTTCCCTCTTCTTCCTGAGTTCCGCAGGGCTCAGTACTAGGTCCCTTGCTTTTTGTGGTATATATCAATGATCTTGACTTGAATATAGGGGGTATGATTAAGAAGTTTGCAGATGATACTAAAATCGGCTGTGTGGTTGATACTGAAGAAGGAAGCTGTAGACTGCAGGAAGATATCAATAAATTGGTCAGGTGGGCAGAACAGTGGCAAATAGAATTCAATCCGGAGAAGTGTGAGGTAATGCATTTGGGGAGGGCTAACAAGGAAAGGGAATACACATTAAATGGTAGGACACTGAGTAGTGTAGAAGAACAAAGGGACCTTGGAGTGCATGTCCACAGATCCCTGAAGGTAGCAGGCCAGGTAGCTAAGGTGGTTAAGAAGGCATACGGAATGCTTGTCTTTATTAGCCGTGGCATAGAATACAAGAGCAGGGGGGGTTATGCTTCAATTGTATAAAACACTAGTTAGGCCGCAGCTAGAGTACTGCGTGCAGTTCTGGTCACCACATTACAGGAAAGATGTGATTGCACTAGAGAGGGTACAGAGGAGATTTACAAGGATGTTGCCGGGAGTAGAGAATCTTAGCTATGAGGAAAGACTGGATAGGCTGGGTCTGTTTTCCTTGGAACAGAGGAGGCTGAGAGGAGACCTTATTGAGGTGTATAAAATTATGAGGGGCATAGATAAAGTGGATAGAAAGGACCTATTTCCCTTAGCAGAGGGGTCAAAAACCAGGGGGCACAGATTTAAAGTAATTGGTGGAAGGTTTAGAGGGGATTTGAGGGGAAATTTCTTCACCCAGAGGTTTGTGGGGGTCTGGAACTCACTGCCTGAAAGGATGGTAGAGGCAGGAACCCTAACCACATTTAAAAAGTACTTGGATGTGCACTTGGGATGCTGTAACCTGCAGGGCTACGGACCAAGAGCTGGGAAGTGGGATTAGGCTGGTTAGCTCTTTGTTGGCCGGCGCGGACACAATGGGCCGAAATGGCCTCCATCCGTGCTGTAACTTTCTATGATTCTATGATTCTATGATTTAATAGCCATCTCAAAAGCCATCTTTTCAATCAGGCTTTCAGTCCATACTCCTAACCTCTCCTTCTATGGCTCATGGATTCCCATTATGTTAGATTTTAAATCCTTCTTTGGAAGAATCAGGGTTCATGACAAGGACAAAAGAGACCTAAAAACTTTATTTTATTTAAAAAATGCTCAAACCTCTAATTTCTGACATAGCTTAGATCCCCTAATGGCTTAGTTGGCAAGTGTAGTATCCAGTATGTTGCCAAGTCATAAAGTCCAGGAATGTGCCAGGTTTGATCTCCAGTCAGTGTTGAATTCGATGAATGGTGACTTTTGGAGGGTTAAAAATGCCCTTAATATACTGGGCAAGGAAAGGAAACATGGTCAGGCTTCTCACTTCCGATTGCTATCCAGTAACAATGTTGGAAAGACTATGGCCGCGATTTCCCCTACCTCGGCGAGTCCGGTGCGGCCGGGGTTGGTGGCGGATCTCGGCCTCGCTGCTGGCTCCAGCTAGCTGTCCAAAGTGATTTTACGTTGATTTGGCTTGGCCCTGCCCAAAGTACAAAGGTTTACTCATCAGGAATGGGAAGCGCTGCAATAGGCTGCAAAGGACCAGATGCAGCAAGAAAGCAGAAAAAGGATATAGGATTGGAAATAGAGAGGTGATTGCTCAGCCTTTGCTCCAACATATTTGTCTCGTGTTCATGGAAAAAATTGCAGATTCTTAAGCAGATTTGAGTCTCTTAAAATCCCAAACCAACACCTGTATACATGCTACATATTGGTTAGTGTGTTGGGGTTTAACAGCTAGCCTCTAGTCATGTTATATTGATCATTCAAAAAATACGTGGCATGCTTACCATGCTCCTCTGTTCCTTCCAATACACGGACAAATACAATGCCAACATTTGGTCACATTTATTTACAGGTAAATTAATACAAAGAAGCCAAATGAAACATCCAGATGCTGAATGAGTATGATGCTTAAAAACAATTGCCTGTAATTTCTGCAGGGGTTCTCTGCTGGGAGATGGCATAAGCTGCTAAAAATGGCCATTTACACCATTTCTCCAGGGTTTCCACAGATCATCCGATGAAGTTATGGCGTGAGATCGGGAGAACCTCGTGAAAATTCGGGGCAAATGAAATTAAAAACTGTCCATAAGGTGTTAACATACCCTTTTTACAATATATTTATTAAGATGTATTTCTGACAAGCAAAAATTTATGGTTGACGCAGGTTTGTATCTGGGTAGACTTTCCAGATGTAATGTTGTATTTGAGTGATGTGACTCTCGACTCGTCCAAAGTGTGGAGGAACAGGCACCACTGACCTCTGCTCCTGATGATGCTGGAGCATCTGGAGCCAGGGCATATGTCCTCAGAAGTTGGGATGTTAACTTTCAATTACTACCCAAGTAGCTAAATCAGATATTAATTGAGGGAGGAACTAAATATCCACCTGCCCCATCTCGTGATTAACATGTCTCTTGTTGGCTGGTAAGAAGCAGCGTTGGTACTGAAGCCATAGAGTTCTCCCTGGTTTGTCATCCTTAGCTGAAGAGAATGGGATGTTGAGGGGGAACTAAGGGAAGGGTAGTATTTGCACAAGACTCCATTACACACTTTCACATTTTTCTTTTTATTTGATAGACACATGCCAAAGCAAAATGCAATAGTGTAGAAAGCAGTAAAAATTAAAAGTTATGTAGTTTCCTCTATTAAATAACACTACAGAGGCCTCAGGTTTGAATTTGGCACGAAAATTGCACGAATGTGGAGACCATGTCAAAGGAATGTGCACAATGTCTTTGTGGACATGAGACATAATTGCTAAGACCCAGACTTATTGTACAGTGGCTTCTATGCTGGCCATTCTTCTATGCAATTTGTGATTAGAATTGGCATTACAAGCAGCCGGAGAATTAAAAGTATTCAATCAATTTCCAAGAATGAGAGACTTTTACTTCATAAAACAGAAGAGATTTTCTCAGATTATATTATTATAAAAATATTCGAAGACAGCCTGACTTCACCAATTAAAAAAAAATCTGCCTCAAACCCATTAAAACAATTCTTGGATTCTTTGTTGCTCTGTAATTTCAGACTAAGCTCTGTGCTACCTTTTCAACATGTTACTGATCCTCTCTAGTGTTTGACTGCTGGTTTTGGGGTAGATATCATTCAAGTACTACTCGCACAAGCCATAATCCTGACTGACTTGCTTCTGACATGCGCCTTATTGTCAACTGATTTATTTTTCATTTAATTAATTTATTTTAGCAATAGATGGCTGAATTCACTTTCCTCAAGTCTAAAAGGTACCTTGCTTCCTCTTTAGCTTCCCTTCTGTAAGATCTGTTGTCTCCATATATGCTCTATCTGAGAGAGTGGGCCAGTTCAGTTCAGGTCAGTTCAGTTCAGTTCACAAACTTTTCCATGAAAACTGGCAATGGAATTCCATAATTAAATGAAAGAAGAAACTATTCTAGCAAATCAAGACTGTTTTTCTCTACTTTTCACTCCCCTTGAGGTATACATCACAAGATTAGAAGATAATTATGGATGGGAAAGGCCATTCATACCATTTTAATTCATCAATCCTAATTCCTTCCCCCTCCCATTGTATTATCCAATTGTTTGTTAAATTATTCCAGGGTTTTTTGCCATGCCTACTCTATCTGATTATCGCATCGATCACTCTTTGTGTGAAGAAAATAAATCCTCTATCAGTTCTAACATTACGTTTTACTAGTTTGAACCTTTGTCCCCTTGTTCTACTCCCACAATTTAATTTAAAGTAATATTTTGGGTTAACTTATCTATACCCTTAACAGTCTTATATACCTCTATAAGGTAATCTCTCAGGCACCTCCTTTCCAGACTGAAAATCATGAGCCTTGCTAGTCTTTCCTCATAACTCAGACCCCTGACACTAGGGGTCAGCCTTGTGACTCTTCTCTGCAAAGCCTCCAGGGCTGGAATAGGAACATAGGGACAGGAGAAGGCCATTCAGCCTCTCGAACCTGTTCCGCCATTCATTTAGATCATGACTGATCTGTACCTCAACTCCTTTGTTCCATGTCCCTTAAGACCCTTACCCAACAAAAATCTATCGATCTCAGTCTTGAAAGTTTCAATTAAGCCAGCGTTCACCGCCTTTTGAGGGAGCAAGTTCCAGATTTCCACTACACTTGATGTGGAAAAGTCCTTCCTGATTTCACTTCTGAATGGCCTCGCTCTAATTTTAAGATTATGCCTCTTGTTCTGGACTCCCTACCAGAGGAAATAGTTTCTCTATATCTAATCCCTTTATTATTTTAAAGACCTCAAATTAGACTTCAACTTTGTAAGCTCAAGGGAATACAAGCCAAATATATACCTGTCCTCATAATTTAACCCTCTAAGGTGTCATTCTGGTGAATCTGCGCTGTACCCCTTCCAAGGCCAGTATATCTTTCCTGAGGTTCAGTGCCCAAAACTGAACACAGTACTCCAGATGGGGTCTGACCAAGGCTCTGTGCAACTGAAGCATCATTCCTCACTTTTGTATTCAACACTCCTTGACATAAAAAACAACAACAATTTACATTCCATTAGCCTTTTTTATTAGCTCTTGTACCTTGTCTCCTTTGTTTCTTGGTGACCCAAGCTGGACGCAGTATTGAAAGTGCAGTCTGATCGGAGCACTACAAAGATTGATCATTATGTCCTCTGACTTGTGTTCTACTGCTTTGACTAGGTCATTGACTGTTAGGGCATGTTTAGCATTGAGTCCACTAGACTCTTTCAGCTTCATCCCTATCTATTTCAACACCATTCATGGAGCACACATGTTACCTATTTTTCTTCCTATATGTAGCACTTCTGTGTTAAATTTCATTTGCCTGCTTCCATATTTTGTCTTAACTCATTCTGTAATTCGTAGCTGCCTCAGCCGATTCCATTAAATGAATTAGAAATGAATCAAATAGTCCCTTTGAGGTCTGAATAAACAGAGGGGGAAAAATTCATCCCCTTAGCGCTTCCTATCAGCGCCAGTAAATGGCGCTAATGGGGCGCTAGACCTGTATCGCCGGGGCGAGGCGAATCCAGCGCCGCATGCCAAATACAGCCCCCGCCCCCCGTAGCACCGCAAGTAAGAGGTATTGCCGGGAACATCAACGCCAGGTAGATCATGACGTCAGTGAGTGTGCAATGCTCACTGACCGCCCAATTTGCAAAATTGATTCTCGCCATTTACCTCTCCGCCTGGAGTAAACACCGACAGTGAGAGCTGGCGTACAGCACCAGGAAGCTGGCTCCAGGGACGTTATTTAAAGGGATCATCAGTAATTACTCGCAACTGTCAGGTTAGTGTAGTTTCAGTGATTTTTTTTGTTAGTTTCACCCACTGCAACAGTTTCATTCAGTAATTTCAAAGTTCTTTTGTATCAGGAGTCTTCTGGCAACTAAAAAATAGCTACATTTATTCTTCAAAGATTCAAACTGCTACATTTGGTAACATTAATGGGGGCTGTACTGGCATGCCAGCTCACCTTCCAGAATCTACAGTGGAGGGAGCATAGGCAGTGAGAAATACGGGAACATGTGCGCAGAGGGAAGAGGAGAGCCATCGGGGCTCTCACCAGGAGGCCATACCCTCGAAGGGTATTCCGAGAGCACTTCTCTTACATTCAGTTAAGCGAGGAGCAGTGTATTAGAAGGCTTCGCTTCATCAAGGAGGTGGTCACAGAACTCTGCCACCTCCTGCAACCAGAACTCCAGCCTCAGACCAGGGCGACCACGGCTCTCCCAGTGGCAGTCAAGTTCACTGTGGCCCTCAATTTCTTCGCCAGCGGATCCTTCCAGTCTGCAACAGTAGACATAGCTAACATCTCACATTTTGCCGTCCATTGCTGCATCCAGGAGGTCACTGAGGCTCTCTACAGCAGGAGAAGGGACTACATTGGCTTCCCGATCATCAGAGAGAAGTGCATGTGGCTTTGCCAGGATAGCGGGTTTCCCCATGGTGCAGGGCACCATCAACTGCACCCACGTGACTTTGCGGGTACAGCATAACAATTCTGAGATCTTCCGTAACTGCAAAGGCTACCACTCACTTAATGTACAGTTGGTGTGCAACCACACACAGCGAATCCTTAATGTCAATGCCTGCTATCCTAACAGCAGCCATGATGCCTACATCCTGTGCCAGACCGGTGTGCCAGCACTCTTCCAGTCACCACGCCAAGCTTGAGGGTGGCTGCTCGGAGACAAGGACTATCCACTCTTCACCTGCCTCATGACTTTTCTCTGCAACCCCAACACTCATGTCCAGTGCTCATATAATGAGAGCCATGCTGCCACCAGGACCATCATCGAGCAGACCATCGGCTTATTGAAGCAACGGTTCCGCTGCCTTGACCACTCGGGAGGAGCCCTCTAGTACTCGACAGAGCAGGTGTCCCATTTTGTGGTGGTCTGCTCCATGCTCCATAACTTGGCCATTATGCGGGTGCATCTCTTGCCAGCAGGGATTGCGAGACCACCTCAGGAGGAGGACGAGGTAGAGGAGAATGAGGAGGAGGATGAGGAGGAGGAGGAACAGGAGGGAGGGAGGAGGCAGCGAGACAATCAGCCTTCTGGATGGGCTGTCCGTGACCGGCTCATCAGACTCTGATTCACATGAATGAAACTACAGATCCCCGTAGCTCACCACATCCCCATCATACTATCCCTCTCTCACACTATATCACAGCGTCCTCCTGGGCGCAAAGGTGAAATGAGAGAGACCACAAAATATTCCAAAAACCATTAATAGATTTATCCATAAACATATCACACATATCACATGAATTCTAATAACTAATGACCCTTGTGCCTGCCATTGTTGAATAGCTGTCATAGTGTGCAAGGTGTGAGATGTGGGTGTGAGTGTTGGTAGGTAGAGATTGTTGGTGGGTGAGTACTGGGTGTGTGGTGCTTTGGGCAGCGTGGGAAGACTGTGGTTCAGATGGTGGTATGTAGCATTTGTTGAAGCATTCCCTCACCCTGACCATCCGAGTGAGGTTGTTAAATTTCTTCCTGCACTGTGTGTGGGTCCTGAGGACCACAGTACGGCCCGAGATGTGCTGCGCTACCTCCCTCCACATGGTGTGGAAGACTTGTGGCGAGGGTCTCCTGTCACTTGCCGGGTAGAGCACCGCCCTCCATCTCTCCACAGCGAAAACCAATGCCTCCAATGCTTCATCGGAGAATCTGTGGGCTCTTTCCCTGGCGCGTGTACCTGTGATGAACACACCTGGTTCAGTCCTTCGGCTCCTTCTCCTTGTTCTGCTGAGCCAGCTGCACTACGAGCAATGCTGAGAATGAGGTGCTGCAGCATCAATGAACCTCTCCTTCAAGTAGTGAAAAAAGTCTGTGGCAATGATGAGTTGTGATTAGACTGCACCCGATATTGGTCCACCCTTTGGGCTGGATTTTAACAATCTCGGCGGGTGCATGATGGACAATGTCAGTGGTGGGTCCTGGCCTCGCTGTCGGCTCCAGCCTGCTGTCCAAAATGATTTTCCCCTGATTGGGCTTACTAAACCCACCTAGCCAATTGAAGGAAGCGGGTCTGATGACGTCATTTGATGACGCGTCATCAGCCGGTTTCCTTAAAGGGACAATGCGCAAATTGATTTTGACAGTTGTACTGTCAATGTTCTACAGCATTGAGGTGCTGCAAACACTGACAAGCACTGCACAAAGATGCACGGCTGCACCCAGGCTCTCCCATGACTCCCTCCATATGCTTACAGAGGGAGTCACAGCACACAAGGAGGTTCTCTTCCCTTCCAGTGGGCGGAAGAGACCACCCCAGGAGATCAACGCAGCCTGGCTGCACATTACACAGGAGGACGCAAGCATGGATGTTGTCAGGAGGACCAGGCTGCAGTGGCGCAAGCCTTTCAATGATCTCAGTAGATCACGAAACGATACTGCAAAGCCACACTCAACCTCATCCTGCTGTGTCACTGATCACATCCCCATCACTCTGCCTTCCCTACCCTACTCCTGCACATCTTTACTCACACCAACTTACCTTGCACCTCCACCCATCCCTCTCTATCTACATTATCACTTCCCATCTCACTAGCCACCCCTTACACCCTCATCCTAGTCCAATCATACCAACTAAGAACACACAAGGGTAGGCACTTGGGTTAGCTTAGCCAATGTTCATGTGAAGTTTCTGTTAATGTGCTGTCAAACATTGAAATCTTTATTTTCAACACTTTACGTTCTTGGACAGATTTGTGGGCACCTTTGGAAGTGGCTTTGTGAGTTGCAGTGAATGGTGAGACATAACGGTAGCCCCCACAATGGCGATGAGTGTGAAAGCAATGGCTTGGGCATTGTAGGGATGCTTTATGGTGTTGCTGAAGGTTGGTGCTGACCTGGCGCATCATGAGGCAGCCAGGGTGTACATCATCAAGTGAAGTAAATCTGGCCATGGTGAGGCTATCCCTGGTCTCCCAGGTAGCAATGTGCTCGGGTGCTGATGTCCTGTGTCCTGTGCAACATCAGTTGATTGCAGAGAAGTTTGATGTTGTTGTTGGTGCTCCTGGTGTGCCTGGTGCTGCTGGTGTTGGGGCTGATCGTGGTGGGATTCTGAGGACCAAGGTGAGATAGTTTCAAGGGCACTGATGCTGATGTAATAGATGGCAGGTGAAGTAGAGATAACAGAAGCGATCTGTCAATGGTGGGAGTGGTAATGAGGTCAGACTGGATGGAGAGTTGTGTAAAGATTTGCAGCATTCTGAATCTGTAGTGGAAATGCAGTTTAGAGAAGCTAGTGGCTAAGGGATGATATCTGATTCAGCTGGGAGTTTTGTCTTGACATTGGAAGCTGTCGACTCATCAGCTCAAACAATGGCGTGTCACCTCCCGCCTTAGCTTCACTGACGAGGTCTAGACACGGTGGGAAACTGGTGGGCGACCTGTCAAAATCAAAAAGCTGGAGAAAAAAAGCATTGTTAAGTGGCTGTAAACAAGCCACTAATGATTTCAATTGCCTCCTCCGTCGCCACGTGTCGGGTCTGCTCAGCGCTGGCAGACCCGACATTTCGGAAAGGCGCGTGGCGTAGAGTTGACAGCGGGGTCGCGACCCGCTGGCCAAAATTTTTTTTTCCCACGCGACCCGCCACCAATTGTGCCCGCTGACTCCCTGCAAAATTTTGCCCTTTAAGTCTAACGCCAATGAGCTTTGATGCTTGAAAGAAAATTTTCAAAGCGTGGAGTCCTCTGATGGTCACATTTTATAAAATCCTGTGTACAATAATTGTCTAAATGACTGAGAAAGTCATAGTTATGAGGGCAATTGGTAGTGCCTTGCAATCAGGGTTAAGGAGAGAAGCCTGGGGCACGGGAGGCCTAAACTTTCCTCGTGGTGTCCAGAGAATTCCTGATCCTCCTGGCCCTAAAAGGAAAGTCAAAAAAAGTCAAAAGACTTTGGGCCTCTTTTGACCCCGACTCCTCTTCCCGCGAGCATGACCTGCTGGTTAAAACAACAGTCGAGCCCTGATGACATAATTGGAACTTGGATCTACATATTTAAAAAGGGACACCAACAGGTTCCAGTGGTTGTCCATCTCGCCTGCTCAGAAGAGCAGGTTCAAATCAGAACCTCCCGGACCTCGGTGAGGAACAATGGCGGGTGAGTCCGAAGGGCAATTTTAACTGCCCACCCGCCTGGTTTCTGCCAAGGGTGCAGGGTTAAACATAGAAACATAGAAGATAGGAGCAGGAGTAGGCCATTCGGCCCCTCTAGCCTGCTCCGCCATTTAATGAGATCATGGCTGATCATCCAAATTCAGAACCCTGTCCCTGCTTTCTCCCCATATCCCTTGATACCTTTAGCCTTAAGAAATATATCCAACTCCTTCTTGAACATATTTAATGAATTGGCCTCTACTGCCTTCTGTGGTAGATAATTCCACAGCTTCACCACTCTCTGGGTGAAGAAATTCCTCCTCATCTCAGTCCTAAATGGCTTACCCCTTATCCTTAGACTGTGACCCCTGGTTCTGGACTCCCCAACCATCGGGAACATCCTTCCTGCATCTAGTCTGTCCAGTCCTTTCAGAATTTTATAAGTTTCAATGAGATCCCCTCTCATTCTTCTAAACTCCAGCGAGTATAAGCCCAATCGACCCAATCTCTCCTCATACGTCATTCCTGCCATCCCAGGTATCAGCCTGGTGAATCTTCGCTGAACTCCTTCCATGGCAAGAACCTCCTTCCTCAGATAAGGCGACCAAAACTGCACACAATACTCAAGATGTGGTCTCACCAAGGCCCTGTACAACTGCAGCAAGACATCCTTGTTCCTGTACTCAAACCCTCTCGCTACGAAGGCCAACATACCATTTGCCTTCTTCACCACCTGCTGCACCTGCATGCTTACCTTCAGCGACTGGTGCACAAGGACACCCAGGTCTCGTTGCACTTCCCCTTCTCCCAATCTATTGCCATTCAGATAATAATCTGCCTTCCTGTTTTTGACACCAAAGTGGATAACCTCGCATTTATCCACGTTATATTGCATCTGCCATGCTTCTGCCCAGTCACCCAACCTGTCCAAATCATCCTGGAGTTTCTCGGCATCCTCCTCACAGCACACACGCCCACCCAGCTTTGTGTCGTCTGCAAACTTGGAGATATTACATCTAGTTCCCTTGTCTAGATCATTAATATATATTGTGACTAGCTGGGGTCCAAGGACCGATCCCTGCGGTACCCCACTAGTCACTGGCTGCCACTCGGAAAAAGACCCGTTTATTCCAACTCTTTGCTTTCTGTCTGCCAACCAGTTCTCTATCCAAGTCAATACCTTGCCCCCAATCCCATGTGCCTTAACTTTACATACTAATCTCTTATGCGGGACCTTATCGAAAGCCTTTTGAAAGTCCAAATACACCACATCCACTGGTTCTCCCTTATCTATTTTACCAGTTACATCCCCTTAAACTCACATATCCAATTTTCATGATTCTAATATATAATTCAAGCTGTTAAACGGGATAAAAAGTGAGGGTAGTTATAATATTCTACTTTGTTGAGGCAACTTAACTCTATTTATAAAAAAGAGGGTCACACAGTTAAACTTTGTCACTGGAGACTAGGGTCGATTCTAACTTTTGGGCGGCCGACCGTCAGAGTGTGTGGCAGCCCGCCCTTTGTCGCAGCAAAGAGGCCGGAAACTTTTTGAAGCCTGGTCCTCATTTAAATAGATCCCATGAGCTGTGGGCGCCAAATGGGCATCCCGATGAAGCGTGCTGGATCCAGGCCAACCTAATATCGGGTGGGTTGGAGATTGCTGTGCTGGCAATTGGGTAAGTCCAGAGGACAGTGGGGTCGCGATTGCAGGGAGGGGCAACGGCCCAGATTACTTTGGTGGGGCCTGAAGGTACTCTCCTGTTCCTCCTGGACCCACAAAAATATTTTAACACTTACCATTCAAGGGTCGCTTCAGCTTTATCGCCAATTAAACTAGTCGGAGCGTGCATGGCGCACAGTTCTTTCCTAAAATGGCAATCGCTGCCCGATGTAAGTCATTAAAGTCCATGGAAAATTAAATCGGACCGCATGTAAAGTGGGTGGGCAATCTGATCGCGTCAGTTTCCCACTGGATGGGTTAGACTAAAATGCCCTCCAAGGTATTTATCGTGTTACCCAGCTCAGAATCTTTTCTGGAGCCTCTATACCTCCCACCATGGGTTAGGAGAATCTTCTTGCAAGTTTTACCTGTGATTATTCACCTTGATCATGTGATGGAATCATTTTGAAGTGTCCATCATAATACAAATTATACATTATTAATGAGAAGTGGGACTGATGGACTGAATATCCTGTCCGAGCTTTATTCTTTTGATTATTCTTATATCCTTCTAATGTTTACTGATAGAACATCATTTCTGCAGCAATCTATTTGGCTATCAGTCAGGATGTGCCTATTTAGAGCACTTCCTTACAGGGAGTAGACTTTGTGCTCTTAAAGGGACAGGCCAGGTTAACAGGTCCAACTTAGCTGCAGGCAGCTTTCCTCAAGGCAATACCTTTACTTCCATTAGCAAATGATTATCAAGATGTAAACACTCCCCTGTTTATTAAGTTATAATAATACATACTTGGGGAGAGAAATTGGTCCTCATCATGCTTGATATCTGGGCAAAAAATAGGAGTTTAGGGGACCAATTTCATGGCGCGACCTCCCATAAATTACCCCCCACCCTCCCTGGAAGTGCGGCAATTGGCAGCCAGTGACTTTCTAGTTTTTGGGGTGCCCACCTAAACAGGTAGGTAGCTTGAATATGATAATCATGGCCTAACACCTGTTTTAGGACCCTTTTCCCAAATTCGACAAAAACTGGGTCACACATGCTCCACTCACTTTTTACGGGTCTACAGCGATCGCAATCAGCGGTCCTTTAAGCGATCTCAGGTGTCCAGCAAATAACAGGTAAGCTCCTCCTGACTCCACAGTAATACAGCAAGTCACTGCCAGCCCACACTCACCCCACTGCCATTCGCCCCCAGCCACGACGCCACCCCCCACCCACCCAAGGACCTACCTGCAGGCTGGCTTGGTGTCCAAGATGACCAATTTTGAGAAAGTCCAGACCAGTGAGCTGAATCATGATGCTTGATTGGCATCCACAGTTCGCCAGTATCATGTAGATGATGACCGTCCCTAATTACACCAAGCCTCGGGCCTTCATCTTTGGACATGTGTTGCAGGCGCATCACCTACTTCGTGCTGGAAACCGAACAGGGTGGGTGGGGAAGAGAATGAACATTGATTCCATTATATTCATAAAAGAAAGGATTCTAGTATTGGAAACTGCTGAGTGGCATCTAACTTCACTGTGGCATGTGAACTTTTTACATAAAATTCTTGGCGATGAAATATTGAAAGAAAAATTCAAATTCAAAAACTGACAAGTGTAACAACTGTAACTTTTGATGTATAATATCAGGTTCAAATATATCCCAGGACAACAGCAACACAACAAATACAGCTTTAAAATGGTTCAGGAGATTGGGTGGAGTGCTGAATTTTTATTTGCAAATGATTCTATCTTGTAAAGCCTGCATTTATTTTCCACTATTCTATTTGCTCAAACTGGTTGTGTCTTCTGCAGGTGAACATGTTTGTTGAGGGGTTCCATGATGCCATTGTTCTTTATGCAAAAGCACTTCAAGAAGTTCTGAAGCGAGGATACAGCAAAACCAATGGATCAAAGATTCTACAGAAGATGTGGAATACAACCTTTGAAGGTAATGAAATATACAATGATCAGGACTTACTACCATCTCAACATACCAGGTGACTTGATTTCAAAGCCATCACATTCTGTTTATAAAAACAAAAATCTCTGAATACAAACATTAGTAAAAACCACTTCATAATCTGACAAAGAATGAGATATGTAAATTAATGCAAATATACTAAGAGTGAGCTCTGATAGAATTCAGAGAAATAAAACAGGTTGAATTCAGTTCAGTAATAATATGGGGAATTTTCACATGAAAAAACGGTTGGGTTGGAGGCGGGGAGAAGTTAAAGTTTGAAAAATCTAAAACCCGACTCCAACTCGCCTCCAATCCGCTCACTTTCACCTTTTACTCAGGCGGGACGGGCAGTCAACATCTTGCCAGGAGGTGGGTTGGCACCTTAAATATGATAATGAGGCCTGAAGCTTTGCTTTAACCTGCTTTGCAGGTTTAACTGCAGGCGACCGGGGATCCCAGGACTCGGGATTCCCGGTAACTGCAGCGAGATGAGCACAGCCTCGGGGAGCAATCCAAGTGCACCCACCAGCAGCCCACCCCTCCAGGGTCGGCGATCAGACCACCACCCACCCCCCCCCCCCCCCCCGCCCGGGGATCGATCTCACCGGCCTCCCCCCGGGGTCGGGGATCGGACCCCCCCCAGTGCTTGGAACCCC